>JABMCL010001533.1:192500-347500 GCA_018857735.1 Alviniconcha marisindica | reverse complement strand
GTCCTCTAATGGTTTGAGGGTGTGTGCGTGCGTGTGCTTGTGTATAGCACTGGCATAGTACGGAATGAACTGATATGTGGATATGCCAACGTAGTGCATACTTTAAGTTCATTCCGCACGCGCACACACACACACACACACACACACACACACACACACCCCACACCACACTCCCCCCACACACGCATACACGCACGCACGCACGCCGCAGGACGCACCACACGCACGCGCGCCGGGCCCCACGACACACGCACGCACGCACGCACGCACGCACGCACACATTCTCGTACCATTTGAGGACCGCGAACCGACGGGGCTAAAAGTGGACATTGCCATATATATATACAAACACGGTGATGCTGGTCAGAGAGTCATTCCCTTGCCGCACCGGGGAATCGAACACGTGTCGGCAGCATAGTCATGCATGACAGTTTTCGGTCCGACGCTCTACCAGCTGAACTATCCCGGATCCTGTCAGTATTGACAGACTTATTGCCCCTTGTTGGGGCTACATCAAAATGTCTGTTGTAGTGTTAAGAGTCCCATGTCAGGATTACTTCCAATCATGGTAATCATCATGAAATGACACCAGATTCAAATTGGTGTTGTTGTTTAAGATCATTAAGTTAATATTATATTAATTGTTGTATGAGTGGACGAGTGGAGATTGGTGTGCGCATGTCATTGCGCGTGCGTGCGTGCGTGCGTGTGCGTGCGTGCGTGTGTGCGTGTGCGTGCGTGCGTGCGTGCGTGCGTGCGTGCGTGCGTGCGTGCGTGCGTGCGTGTGTGTGTGGTGGTGTGTGTGTGTGGTGTGTGTGTGTGTGTGTGTGTGGTGGTGTGGTGTTGTTGTTGTTGTTGTTGTTGTGTTGTGTGTTGTGTATTATGGATTAAGGTAATTTAAGCTACAATAATTAAGGTTTTGTTTGCTGAAATGTATGTTAATGTAGTTTTTTTGATAAGATGTTTGTACAGCGCAGTAAGTTTAACTCTGGTTAAAGAATAACGCTTTATAAGAATTATTTATTATTATTTATTATTATTATATGACATACGGCCAGGCTAAGTGGGCGTTAAAAAACAAAACCATTCACTTACCTACTTACGCATGACATGACAAACTCCATTATCTGATTGCCTGAAGTCGGAGTGGGTAGCTGTCGAAGAGGCGGCTAACACTGCACCTGCTTGTATGACGGTATAGTGCACCTGCTTGTATGACGGTATAGTGCACCTGCTTGTATGACGGTATGGTGCACCTGCTTGTATGACGGTATAGTGCACCTGCTTGTATAACAGTATAGTGCACCTGCTTGAATGACAGAATAGTGCACTTGCCTGTATGACGGTATAGTGCGCCTGCTTGAATGACAGAATAGTGCACCTGCTTGTATGACGATATAGTGCACCTGCTTGTATGACGGTATAGTGCACCTGCTTGTATGACAGTATAGTGCACCTGCTTGTATGACGGTAGTGCACTCTACCATCTCACTCAACATTAGGTGAACTTCAGGGTTTTAGCTGAGGATCACAAACAAACAAACAAACAAACAAAAAACAAACTGTAAAACGACAAAAGGTGTACTTCGAAATTCAAACAACTTCAGAAGCAGAAGAAGAAGAAGAAGAAAGCCCAACATAACAAGTCCAATACGTCAGTTATGTGCAAGTGTACAATCATTAAACTATGAGGACGAAAGAAGAGAAAAAAGAAATCTGATAAAGATAAGTCAGAGAGTGTACAATCATTAAACTATGAGGACGGAAAAAGAAAGAAAAAGAAATCTGATAAAGATAAGTCAGAGAGCGTACACTCATTAAACTATGAGGACGGGGACAAAAATCTGATAAAGATGTCAGCCAGGTACAAAAATTAATGTACACACATATACTATGGGGGCGAAAAAGCAGTAATCAAATGACGAGTGAAAGTCTGATTCGTGGCATGTTCATGGCTGGCGAGTTATTAAGCCTCCAGCTCCTGTGTCGCCATGACATAACCGTCACGCTAGACTGGGCGTTTAAAAAACAATTTCCTTCCTTCCAGCTCTGTGCGGCGGCCTGGAGCGTGCAATATCACATTCTGATGTAGACAGCACTGAAAGCTTAGAGACGTGTGTGTGTGCGTGCGTGCTTGCGTGCGTGCGTGCGTGTGTGTTGTGTGTGTGTGTGTGTGTGTGGTGTGTGTGTGTGTGTGTGTGTGTGTGTGTGTGTGCGTGCGTGTTGGTGCGTGCGTGGTGGTGCTGGTGCGTGCGTGGTGTGGTGTGTGTGTGTGTGTGTGTGTGTGTGTGTGTGTGTGTGTGTGTGTGTGTGTGTGTGTGTGTGTGTGTGTGTGTGTTGTGTGTGTGTGTGTGTGTGTGTGTGTGTGTGTGTGTATGTGTGTGTGTGTATGTGTGCGCGCGCGGCGCGCGCGCGCGTGGTGTGTGTGTGTGTGTGTGTGTGTGTGTGTGTGTGTGTGTGTGTGTGTGTGTGTGTGTGTGTGTGTGTGTGCGCGCGTGCGCGCGCGCGTGGGTGGGTGCTTTTGTATGTGTGTGTGCTTGTGTGTGTGTGTGTGTGTGTGTGTGTGTGTGTGTGTGTGTGTGTGGTGTGTGTGTGTGTGTATGTGTGTGCTTGTGTGTGTATGTGTGCACACACACACACACACACACACCACACACACACACACACACACACACACACACACACACACACACACACACACACACACACACACACACACACACACACACACACACACACACACACACACACACACACACACACGCACGCACATACGCACGCACGCACACAAACAAGACTCTAAGCTTTCAGTGCTGTGCGTGTGTGTGTGTGAAGTCAAACTAAAAGAGGGAGAGAGAAAGAAAAAAAACCCAAAAAACCCCAGGTGTAATGAACCCGGAATGAAGGAAATAGAGACACCAGCAGGGGGACTTGCAGGAGGGCCAAGAAAATGGGGTAAATGGGAATATATGCCTATTGCGCCATCGGCACCACCAAAACACGACTTTCCTCTGTGCCAGCGTGAGTGAGCCAGTTTTCCTCGAACCAGGCTGGTCTAGCGGCGGCCCAATGCGCTAGGCAGGGAACGTCGGTTCAAATCCACTTCGGCTGTCTTCTTCCTCTTCTTCTTAGGATGTAGTGGAGTTCAGTTCAGTTCAGTTCAATTCATGGTGGTATCTATGCGCTCGGTAAAGCCCATGTGCGCTCCACCCCGTCTCTCAGAAGTTTCCCCAACGTTGCCTTTGAAAGGGTTCCAATGTTCGTCTGATTGACGATGGCGGCTCTCTCGTCCTTGCAAGGAAGATCGTCCAGCGCTTTCTCTTTCCACGCCTCAGTCTCTCCTCCAGGCGATCGATGCCGGTGTGATGTCCTTGGCTTTGTGCCCGGAGGTAGTGTCTCAAGCTCCTCGACAGTTTATTTATCTTGTATTCACTCGCATGGAAGATTAGAGCTACCGTAGGTGATTCAGGTCTTTGTTGTCGCCGTGTTCATGCCAGTCAGTGACGTCTAGTTTCGGGCGCTAGAATTAGCTCCCTTTTGTTTCAGCGTTGAGTCTCTTCTTCAAAAGTTCTGATTTATGGATATCGACGTGGGACTTTCAGCCGCTCCGCACAGGAAACATTAAAATTCTAGGCTCACTGACACCGCTGCCCATCTCAGTTAATGCAGAATCATTCTGGTGGTGACAGTATAGTATTAGTTAGAGTCCCCCCATTCCCCTTCTCTCCGCCCACCCTCCGCTTCCACCCCCACCCACCCCCCTCCACTCCCCACCCCCTTCCCACACACACACACACACCCCACCACCACCCCGGGATCTCGATCCCAGCCAGTCAGTACCTCTCCGGAAAACAACTCGGCGTTAAACAAGTCATCTAGCAACAAAACCAGTTTGCCATTTAATTCCTGTCGTTCTGGAGGGTCTCTGGAGGGTCCACATTGAAACCGTAGACCCACTGAAGAAAGTGTAGGCCGCCGAAGCCGGCGACGTATAATCGGTCTGGCACTAGTGTTATGGAAGAGATAGAGAGAGTGTTTCAAACCCACACCCCTCTCGCCCTCCTCCCGCATGTACTACTGATCTGCTCGGATTCCCATCCCCGCCAGGCCGTACCGTACCTCTCAGGTGACAATTAAAAGGCGCTAAAAAAAAAAAAAAAAATTTAAAGCACGTTGTTTTTAATCTAATTATGATAGTGAAAAACAACTAATAGGCGCTAAAAAATAAAAAAAATAAAAAATAAATTTAAAGCCTAATGAAATGAAATGAAATTTTAAAAAAATAAAAATAAAATAAAAAATAAAGCACGTTGTTTTTAAACTAATTATAATAGTGAAAAAGCTGGCGTGCCAACCTTAACAGTTTACTACTTCTCACAGCAGTGATCCATTCATGTGCACCTCCTCCCCCCCCCCCCCCCCCCCC
Organism: Alviniconcha marisindica; assembly: GCA_018857735.1. Lineage (NCBI taxonomy): Eukaryota > Metazoa > Mollusca > Gastropoda > Provannidae > Alviniconcha > Alviniconcha marisindica. The sequence continues at coordinate 343,074 of JABMCL010001533.1, read as the reverse complement.
CCCAACCTTCACCTACGCCCCTTTAATACCGCCGCGCTGAGGAGGGGATGAAACCTGCTCGCTTTGCAAACAAAGCACTCAGATCACGCGCTTGCTTCCCCTGGCAAGCAAAACCGCCCGAGAGAAGACGTGCAATGGAAACGAGTTTTACGTTCAAATGACTTTTCTGATGAAGACGAGAACAAAATTTCAAGAATGAAAAAAGAGGAGCTGACAAGATTATCAAGTGCCAGGAATCAGGGATTCTTGCATCACTGAAAAGATTATAAGCTTAGCTTGCTTAATGCTCGTGCAACATGCAACTTTTTTGTCAGTTTTTCCATATTTATGATGAACGTAAATAAACTTTGCTTAAACCAAAGGGTTTCGACAGTCTGACGGCTAGAAACGGGATCTGCTGAGTCAGTCACGATTTGATGTGTGCGTGCGTGCGTGCGTGCGTGCGTGCGTGCGTGCGTGCGTGCGTGCGTGCGCGTGCGTGCGTGCGTTTGTGTGTGTGTGTGTGTGTGTGTGTGTGTGTGTGTGTGTGTGTGAGAGAGAGAGAGTGACCGGGAGGAGTGGGGGGGGGGGGGGGGGGGGAGGAGGCGTGCGTGATGAGTATTACGGTATGTGTCTACTAGCCCAGCATACTGAAACTCAGTGCCGCTTGCGTCACCGAGTGAATTGTTTGTCAGTATGATGTGAAATAAACGTACTTTACGTGACAGTGCAAAGACCGATGGTTTCCATTAACTCAGTGGTGGCAATCCGCATGCCTTTCTCCGTTTTCAGCCGTTTGAATCAGTGGTTTCTCTTCTCGGCACCATTTCAAATATGACTATGCTGTTATACTAAACTTGAACTGACCGAGCCTGAGTGATTGAAAAGTGAGAAGAAAGAACACAACGCACAGCTCAACGAACAAACTGATACTGAATCCGAATAACAAGCACTGCCGCTCATGAACATTCAGCAGCAGACTAAACTAACAACCAACAACCAGCGACAACCTGACCACCACAACGTAAGCAGCAGCAGACACTACAACTGACCGCGACTGACAACCGTGCCGGCAACTTGCCGCCGCGTAACTCCACTTACTGGTACATCACCGGCGACTCAGTCGTGGAGTCAGTTTTATGTACCTTGTATTTACACGCATGCCAGGTGAGTCAAGTTGGCGGCGTAGTCTGCGACTCAGGTCTTTGCCGTTGTACTTCAAGCTGTGTGACGTCTACGGCACTGTCAGCGCTAATTCGGAACTCCCATCAGTGAGTGTGTTGATTCTTAACTTTTATTTATTCATAACACTGACTCATACATGGCCGCTAATCAGTTGTAATGTTTTGTCTATTTGTTAATACAGTCATGACTGAATGGAACGTCACCAAGACAAATTCCTTTGTGCCGCATTTACGAAACTACTCAGTGATGTCGGCCGCTGGCGAATCACTAGTATTGAACTGATATAATTGTACCCCAGTTGACGGTGCCGCTGCAACACCGGCTTCGATACTGATCAGTCCTGTTCACCGCAGCGGCCGCGGCGTGTTTTCAGCAAGTTGTGTGTGCCGGTGTTTTGTTGTTGTTGTTGTTGTTGTTGTTTGTTTTTGCCGCTTTGATTTTGTTTTCTATGATAGTTGCTTCCATATCCTCTGTGACAAGGTAAGTTGAGGGGATGGGGGTGGGGTGGGAGTAATAATCCTCTCAGTGTCACTTCTGAGACTTCACCGCCAAGCCCTCACTTTTGAGGGTTTACCTCATTGGCACTGGAATAGTCGGGATCTGAGATAGACTGCGCCAGACCTAAATAAGTATTCCAGTTTAGCCATGCTATGCCGCGGCAGAAACAAACTGCCGACGTGACACTGACTGACACGGCCGGACCGCCGACTTGAAAACCCTTCGTTCGTTCAAATGGCACAAAAAGGTTCAAACGAACGCTTATTTATTTTAGCACGTACACACAGTATGCAAATTTATAAAATATTTTTTACTAAAAGTTAAAGCTAGTCAGTGTCAAATTAAATAAGCCCGTTCCGGCGGTTTGAACCCGTTCGGCCGCCGCGGCACGGCGGCGTCAGTTTGGATCTTGTTTTAGAACGCTAGCAGTCATTCTGTTTCAGAATTTTATCGTTTTCCTTCGTTCGTTCGTTCGACATCGGACAGGTACTGATGGTGACCGAGGTCTCGCAGGACATGGCCGGGGAGGGGGTGGGGTGGCCGATTAGTCGAGGCCGTACCCGGCTGTGACTGACTGAGGCGCCTGGCGGGCCAGGGGCCCATTACGCGGACTATGGCCTTGTTACCCCGCACGGCCTTGTTGCCGCCGCAGTAGTAGCCGCGGCACGAAAAAAATCCCGGTCATTGTGTCAAAAGTGCAGGTGGCAGGTTACAGAAATTAAAGGTTAGCAGTGCGTCAAGGATATCGTAAGAAAAGAATTTAAAAAACTTCCTTAATCGGAACAAAATTTCACTGAACGGGTATTCCTGTTACGGTGATTTGAAGCAGTTTCTTGGTGGAATGAAAACATTTTTATTCAACCATTTTTATTAATTTTTTTAAATGCATGTCAGTGAAATAATATTATGTAGGCTATTTTTGTGAAGTGAATACTTTGTATTTACTTACAATTATTCTGTTGCGTGGTTGGGTGTGACCGGAAGAGCTTTGAGAGTTTACATTCAAAATGGCGGCATCCTAATCTGTTCGCTGGTAAACATGATCATCTTCTCAAATTTATGGATAATGCTTTTGCAAATAATGAATATGTGTCTGTTTATTGATAGCAGAGTGCAAAATGGTGGCATAGTTTAGGGTTTAGATCTTTTTAACTCTTAATTTCAACAGCTGTAGTTCATTTTAGTTCTTCGTTTGAAAATTATTTAGCCATGTGGTCTTCTTTGTTTGCAGCAATCATGTATTCATTATATTGATTATTATGATACTTTTCAGGAGTATTTGCATATTTACATATTACCAGCCGTTAGTCCTTATCGTGTTGAAAAGAAGGGTTTGGATTTTTAGTGTGCATGACGACCTCAAAGCGTGCTGTGTATTGGGGAATCAAGGAGACGAGTCTGCACACGCATTGACTCAGTATCGGTCAGAAAAACTGAAAAAACCCTGCATCAGACATAATATTTTCCCGTCAGTAGACGGAATTTTGTCAGTTGTGAGCGGCATGGAGCATTCTTGAGAAGAGAGAAATGTCCAAAACTATATTTGAGTACTTTCTTGAGGGTTACCCCAACCCTAGGCCTAACACTTAGTAACAGTAACACAAGTAACAGATTATATAATGTATTGTGAATATATCCGTCAAAACTGTTCTTTCAGAGAATCTGATGTCTGCTGCATGTACACTAGTGGATTTGAGTCTGAGTCAGACTTAGAATAAGTAACTGAAAGTCTCCCACCTTGTCCATATAGATCAAGAACTCATAATATTAATAGTCAATACAGTCATACTCATAGTCAAACTTTGAATCAAATGCAAACTTCCATCCAGCATCCTTTAAATGTTTCCTTTAAAAGTTTAAGTTTGACCCTGTCCTAATTTCTTTGTAAACTGTAATGTTTAACATAATAATAAATATCCAATGCTTTGTTGGACTTACATAGTAATAAATATCCATTGCTTTGTTGGACTATATTATTATTATACATTATAGTATACATTACCTTATTTTCAAATCCTACAGATGTGTTCTACCATTGTACCATTGAAGCTAAATTCCAGCACTAAAACTAAAGAAAACAAAATTATAGATAAAAACAAACAAAAACAGCAAAAAAATCAAAAGAGAGAGGGCGAAATCAGTCATATATTCTTAATTGATGCGGCGGGCAGTGCTCTACACACAATTTTGACTTGATTTCACATGACCTTGTTGATGGCATACTTAAAACACAACATGATCTCAAAGAGTTGTTTGTAAAGAACCAAAAGCATCCTATTTGTTCTGTCTAGTTTTATTACTTGCTCAGTTGCTGTACAGTCAGCCTCTAGAGATTAGTCATGTGAGAAAGAAAAAACACGCACGCACACACACACACACACAAACAAACAAAAAACAAACAAACAAAAAACTGTAGAACAAAGTTAATGGCACTTGCAAAGTTTTAAATGATAGTTTTATGCAAAACATTTCCTTTAGTCTAATGACCAGTGGCTAATTTTGAGCACCATTGTCATTTCAAGAGTCTGTGTGTTATTTTGTTTTTAAATGGACGTCACTATCATGCTCAGAATCAAAGTATCACAGTCAGGGACCATAGTCTTTCCAAAAAAAAAATTTTTTATATTAAAAACAAAAAGACGAATTAGTTAAAATAGTTTAATTTGGTTAATGTTTGCCATTCATTTTATTCTTAGAATCTGATTATGGTTTTGTGTCTAATATTTTTGACCCAAATGAACTTGATGTTGTTTTTCATGTTCTGCTAATTCCATTATAACAACAAAACAAATCCATTAAAATTGTAATTGTTTTTTGTTTTGTTTTGTTTTTTAGATAGTCCACACGGCAGTGAGACTGATTCAGACAGATATAAGTGACAAGAGGCTTCATCATGCTGGGCTCACCTCTGAACCCGCAGGACACTGCGGCCCAGCTCACCACCTTCAAGTCCTATTTGAATCTCATCGGAGACTGCACTCCAGGCAGTAAGTCATGAGTTTAGGGTAACGTGGACTAGTGTCTGCTTACAGTGGGTTTGTTTACCTCTCTCCTTTTTGTGTGTGTTAGGATGTTCATGAGGCTGGCACAGTAGCAGGAAGCAACACTGATTGATTGTCATAAGTATATATATATCCAAGTGGGGTGTCAGAACATGCTGTGAAAAAAATAACTTGTTTGGTGTGTTTTTTACGCCGTCAACCAGGAGGTAAATGAATCAGTTGTAATGAAATGCTGGTCAAAATTGGACCATGTTTTCCTGACAAATAAACACCAAACCTTACTGAGACAGCTGGAGAGCTCCACATACAGATATATATATATACACCACAATTTTAAGGTTAATTTTTGTTTGTGATGAAATTTAGTTTTTTAGAGAAAAAAGGAATGTTTTGCTTAATTATAGTTAATAATAATATGCGCTTTATTTGCTGTGTTGCAGTTGTTGAGAAGAAACTCAAAGCAGCAAATGAGTTGAGTGAAAACTTTGAGGTATGTGATGTGTTTTATCTTTGTTTGATATTCATGAGCATGATAATAATAATATAAAAAATCAAAACAAAACAAAAACAAAAAACCCACCTTAATAATTGCAGAGGGGTCTCCATAGAGGTTGATCTACCATGAAAGGTTTGATCTTTTTTTACAGTAACTGAATAAGAAATGAAAGTTACAGTCTCCTGTGAAGTACACTAAACACATACACACAGGCATGTATGCATGTACTCACATGTAAGTACAGGTCCACCAATGAAAAAACACCTATGAATATACCACTTACTGGGGTAAAAAACAAAAAAACTACAGTAATTATTATAATCATGCTTATGAGAATATGACCCATGAAAGTGAAAACAACATAATATTTGTTGAGAATAGCAAAAGTGAAAAGACCAGGTACAACCTTCTCACCACCACCACCACCACCCAAAATGAAGGGAATTGAAAGGTTTCGAAGGAGGCTGTGATCTCTCACCAAGGTGGCCCGTCACGGGGGCTGCCAGTGTGCTTGTAGGGTATGTGGGTTGGTGAGTGCACAGTCACTTACAGGGTACAAGAGGGTTTGTGGCTTCATAAAGATTGCTGTGTTAAAGTTCTGGCATGGACTTGGGAGAACTAGAAGGATTTATTGCCTGGTATGTGTTGGAAAAGACGGCTTTGAGAATTGCAGGTCATATTGCAGAAAAAACTCATGATCACAACTCCAGCCCCCCCCATCCACATAATGGACGTGCATGCTGTAAAAACTGATAAGGTTTGTTACAGACGGTGGTTCTCTCACCGCTTTTGTTACAGACTGTGGTCAACTCGCCGCAGTACCCAACCTTTTTGGCAGACGCCATGAAGGTGTTCCTGAAAATTCTGGAGGATGGGGAGCCCCAGTTCATTGCAGAGCAGAACATGCAGGTCAGTTTGTGTGTGTCACTGTGTGTGTGTGTGTGTGAAAAGTGAAGCACCTTTAAATATTTTAGTGGTAACAGGTGAGCCCTCTCGCATACAATTTCATTTAAAATCTGAGCCAACTGAATATCTGATTTACTCTATTTCTTGACCCTCATATTTCTTTTCTGTTAGTTGTGTGTTTGTGTACACACATGTGTATGACATTGTGTTCAGTTCTGTACTTTTAATGTTTGTTCACCTGTTCAAATCCCTTTTCATATCAGCACCTGCGGAAGGTGTTGCTGGAGATTCTGCATCGTATCCCCAGCAACGAGAACCTGAAGAGATTTGTACAGCCCATCCTGTCTCTGATGTTCAAGCTGCTCAAGGCAAGTGTTCCATTCCCAGGAGTCGAGCACGTTCCTGTACACATGCATGTACCCATTATATTGAGTTAATACTACTGATAGCGATACCAGTAGAAATGTATCAGATTACATTTTGTCACTATAGCTGGTGACTTGCACATTAGAGGGGCCTGTCTTACTACAGGTTATCTGCAGAGCTGTGCAAAAATGTGACAGTTATTATGACTGTTGCAGTTAGGTGTACAGTCCTTGTGAGTAGTGACATCGTGTTATAAAAAGGCGTTGCTGAGGGTTCCGTCTTCTGCGCTGGCTAATGCTCTGCAGCACAGGTCCAGCGTGTACATTTCTGTGTGAGGCTGTGTGCATGAGCTATATATATATATATATAAATTTGTCATTTGATAATTCATATTGCCCGCTTTCACCCTTAATATGTTACTTGATAAATCATTAAATACTGCCTATAATTTATATGTTGTGGTCGATTGAGTGTTTTGATTTTAGTGTTTTGTTGTTTAAGGAATTTTGTTTTATTGTAATTTATTGAATGTTTTAAGTTATTGGTGAGCCAGAAGAATAATGTGTGGGTGGGTGTGTGGGTGTTTGTGTGGACATTGTTATTGTTAAGTATTTTCCTTGTATCTGAGCGGTTTTTAGCTCAGTGTTTCATTGAGTTGTTGATGTTTTATTGTTAACTGTATTGGATGTTTTTATGTAAATGACAAGCCAGAAAGCAAATTTCTCTACACAGAGACAATAAAGTTGTATTGTATTGTATTGTTATTAGTTACCTTTTTTTTTTTTGCATCAAGATGCTGAGAAGTCATTGCTCATGTTTTATGTCTGATGTCACTGTCAGCATTTCACTCATTGGTTTGTGCTACTACTAAATACTATGCTATCAGCTATATACCTGAAGGGTATGTCACTGTGTGTATATATCATATATGTATACATGCCTGATGTCAGTTTCTATTCAGCTGTGTGCTTTGTTTCTCTGCCTGTGATAGTGATAGGCAGCTGGCCATAAATATGACCTGTAACTTTGTTTTCAGAAAGAGAATGAGGACAATGTGTTGGTGTGCATTCGAATAATACTGGAACTCCACAAGTCATTCCGCCCGCAGATGAATGAAGAGGTAATTGCTCGTGTCTTTCCTGGTTTGATCTGATTCTGAAGGCGATAATCTTGTCTTGACATAATCTGTGAGGGGTCAAACTCAGAAGCATGTCAGTGTCAGATTGTGCAGACTTTGTTATTTGTTTCTAGATTCTTTTTTTATATAGTGGATCCAAGTACCTAGTGTATATATATATCTATGCTTGATTCAGTAAAAGTTGAGGGTATATTTAGGGCAAAGTTATGCATTTTTTTCTTTTCTTGATCATCTTCCTCTTTCTTCTTGTTTGGTGGAAACCCAGATTTCTTGCATAATACAGGCAGATTTTGGTGTGGGATTTAGAATGTTTTACCTACAAATTCTCTGCATTTCAGTTAGTTAAAGAATTTGATTGCACATTTTAGAAAACCATTTGGGTTGCTTATTTCAGATTCAGGAGTTCCTGGCGTTTGTGAAAACTATCTACCAAAAGCTGCCAAGCCACCTGGCGAAGATCTTTGAGCCCCGGACCCAGCGGAAGGTGAAGGACATGTCTGAGATCAACGTGGAGGCCTGGCTGCAGGACATCTACACCCTGACCCCAGTGGTGACCGACAAGAAGAACAGCGACAACCAGAACGTCACTGTGAGTTTGGTTGCTCTCACAACCTTCTGTTTGTCTCCAGGCCTCCAGTATGTTGTAACATCAATTTGCTGCTCAGTAGTGGGGGGGAGGGGGGGGCTCTCTGATGACAATTTTGTAATAGTTTGGGGGCATTTTGGTTTGGGATTTAAGGGGGGATTTTGTACGTCATTTCAGTGAAGAATTTGGGGCATTTCAGTGGGGGGGAAGGGGGGGGGTGCTGTGATGACAATTTTGTAATAGTTTGGGGGCATTTTGGTTTGGGATTTAAGACATTTCAGGATTTGGGACATTTCAGTACTGTAAGGGATTTAGGACATATTAGATATAGAATACTGTGTAACCATGTTTTGCTTCCTTTCACGGTTCAAGTGCTAAGAGGTGTTGCACGAGAGTTAAGTGTTCTACACTTAAAAATAACCAGCAAAGCCTTGTACTTTTACACTTTTCATCACATGTCAACAGTGAAGCACACACACACATGCATGCATGCCGAGGAAAGTAGAACAGGATTCTGAGAAGCACCTAGTTGCTTATATTATTTGTTATTCTTGAACCCTTGTTGATGTGTACATTATGTGTTAGCTTTTGTTAAATTATGAATAACATTCTCCATCTTGATGTACATTATGTTTGTTTGGAGCTTTGAGCTGCGCAGTAGGCACATTACAAATTTCTGTAATTATTTGCTTTTTGTGGGGTTAAACAGGCCTTTTTTCACAGTCATTGTGTGTGTGTGTGTGTGTGTGTATGTGTTTAAAAAAAATAATACTTTATGTAAATTGTTTTGGTAGGACTATGCTCTACATGTGTATAGAATATCATATTTAGGTTAATATGTATCATGTGAGCGCTCAGGGCGTTGATGAGCGCATGATAAATGTACATTATTATTATTATTTCCCTTCCAGTACAACATCATCCCGAGGGGCACCCAGTCGCTGAAGGTGCTGGCGGAGCTGCCCATCATCGTGGTGCTGATGTACCAGCTGTACAAGGCCCAGGTGCAGCCGGACATGATCGACTTCATCCCGCTCATCATGAACACCATCACCCTGCAGCCCACCCACCTCACCATGTCAGTGTCGATGTCGTTGTCCACTTGTTTGGTGCAGTTTAACTTCATGTAGACAGCCACATGCTCATTGCACTTAGCATTGATGTTGGCAGTTTTAATTCCACATAGATGGCCACAAGCTTGTTGGGCTTAACACAGTGTCGGTGCAGGCTGTATTTCACATAACGTTTGTAGTAACTCCGCTGTTGAAGTTCTGTGTCACGCTTGTCCCATCTTCTGTGATCATTCAATTCAAAAAACTTTAATCATCACACAAGGGGCAGTTTTGTTGTGGTCATGGTCATGACTTGTCCTTTCCGTTCATCCTCTCCCCACTATATATATATTATGTGTGTGTGTGTGTGTGTGTAGCCCATATGGGTGTTGATTCTCATTGTAAAGTGCCTAGGGCCTTAGGGTAGGTGCTGTATAAGTATACAATTATTATTATATCATTATCATTGTTGGAATTGTGTGGTCATGGTGTGACTGTTTGTGGGGGGGGGGGGGAGCTAGCAAAAGCAGGTGTTGATATATTAGAAAATGTTTAATTCATAATGGTTGTGCTAGGAAGTGAATTTTGTATCATGATGCATGGGGATTTCAGTAAAATTGTAATGTGTAATACTTACGTAATTAATAATTTGATGTGATTGCTGTCTGATGTTTGTTAGGTGTCAGTTTTGTGACTTGGGGTTTCTGCTGTAGGTTTGTTCAGTGAAGCATAACTGCAAGACCATTGTTGGGTGGTTGGTTTTGTGTGTGTGTGTTTGTGCCACTCTTGAAAAAGCTAAACTTGGTCATTTGGTGAGATGACATAGAGGACTCAACTGGTACCATTCTTTTTCCTGCAGGAGTGGCCATTGCTGAATTTATTTTCCCTTTTGGAAGGAGACTGGCTGCAACAGAACAACAAATGAAAACACTCAGACATTTCCTGCTGATTGTTTAGAGCTCTCGAAATAATTTTCAGGCCTGCTTGAGCGTTTGCTCTCCTCGTCGTGCTTGACTTCTTTCGTGATGAGCTGATCAGTTTAAATATACATTTATGCCAGTTGCTTTTTACATTGCTGTGTTTGTCTCCAGGAAAAGTCCAGGCTTCAACAGAGAGGTGTTTGTGGATTTCATCGCAGCTCAGATTAAGACACTGTCATTCTTGGCCTACATCATCAAGATCTACCAGGTTTGTTGTTGCCAGTGCTTTACAGTGTACCAGGTCTATACTACAGTACAAAGGAATTTTACATTCTGTCTCAAAAGCTGAACAAAAGGTCGCAGAAAAAGCATGATAAACATTCATGAGGCAGCATTAATACATGTCAGGCATAGGATTCTTGCATCCATGTGGGTCACGCACACATACAGGGGTACACATGGCATCAAAACCACACACAAAATGACACACTATAGGTACAGGCAAAATGAAGCTCTTAGGACTCGTGCTACAAAGCAAAATAATGGCATACATGACCAAATACAAGAGTACTGCAGCTCGTGTAATAATGCTGCCTGCTGTTTGGTTCACTCACATCTGTGTTCGTCGCAGTTGGTTTGCTGGGCTGAAGTTACCCAAGAAGAGTGCTTACCAGAACTGTGTTGTATAAGTAGTAACAATCATCTGTAGCATGATGATGTAGCATTGGCACAATGTCATTTGCACAGTTGAAAATAGGTATCTTTTCTCTGTTTCATGAAACAGATCAGCTCTTTATCATCACCTTATGCCACAGTACTTCACAGAATGGACCCACTGTTCTTGGCAGTGGCTGGAGTTGTTACAGGTTGGAACAGTTCTTGGCATTTCCTGAGAAGACTGGGTCTATGTTCAGAGATACTGTGGTGTACATTGATGATAAAACTATGCCATTTGGTGTTGTAGAGAGTCACTATTTGCACGTGTGAACTGAATATATCAATAATCTTCCGCAGCTAATTATACTACAAAGCAGTTTGTGTGAGTTCTGTGCTGGGCACCTTGCCACGTAACTTGTTCCACTCGCCTCGTCCTCAGAACCCTGTGAACAACCATTCCCAACAAATGGTGCAAGGCCTGCTGGGCTTGCTGAAGCTGTGCCCACAGGAAGTGGCCCACCTGCGCAAAGAACTGCTGATTGCCGCGCGACACATCCTCTCCACCGAACTACGCAACAGTATGTGTTCTTGTCTGCTTCTTGTTGGCTGTTGGCTGTGGGCACTTAGAGAGTGTTTTGTTGTTGCTGTTGTTGTTTCCAGCAGAAAACATTTGAGAAGGGGGCTGATACAGACGTGACTCAGTTTCTTTAGTTTTAAGATCAGCACCTGGGTATAGTTAGATTTTTTTTACAATGTTTGCCAGAGTTTAGGTGTAAAGGTTTGGTGGGTTACGCTCACTTCAAAATGTTACCTAAAAAAAATTCATTTTGGGTACAGCTCTGTGTTGGTGGTGCATGTTCCTGAGACAGTCCTTCCAAACACCTTTGTCCATCTGGCTATGTCTCATCCATATGTAAAATGTCACAAAGACCATGGTACAGTGGTTGAATAGGTTTGGTAATGAAAATTGTGCCTCTGGTTTGTTGCTGATTTTATAGTACTGCTGTGTTGTTGCTGGTCTAACAGTTTCATGGTTGTATTTTGGCTGCAGTGGGGAAAAAGAGAAAACATAGCCAAAGACAGACATGTTTGTATTAATGGGTGAAAGAAGCAAAACACACATCTAGGTTGTGTGAGCATTCTTTGGGCTATTTTCATGCACTAGGCTTGCATTTTTGTTGAGCTCTCCACAAGGTGAGGTGAATCTGTCATTGTCAGTGTGACAGTTCCAGGGTTTTAAGCAGTAAGTGGGAATAAAACTTCCTGTTACGGAGTGATGGCAATGCAGGAAAATGTTAGCTTTTAATATGTGTGCTTTGCATTACTGGATCACTGTGGTGTTGTGTTCAGTTCAGACAGAGGAATGCAGAAACAGAAGCAAAAAGAAAGAAAAAAGAAAACTGTAATTATGACTGCAACTGAATTCAATTCTGTTGATACAGGAAAATTTGGAGGAAGATGGAGAAAGTAGGCTGTGACCACATGCATTGGTATTACAATATTTACCACCACACCCAATGTGTTTGCTGTGTTTCAGAGTTTGTGCCTGTTATTGAACAACTGTTTGATGAGAAGGTGCTGATTGGTTCTGGGTGGACGACACACGATTCCCTCAGGTAGGTACCTGTGTTAGAATTGACTGGCTTTTACAACAGCTAACTAGTGGTTATGCAGAAATCATGTGTGATGAATTTTGTGAAGCCAACAAGTGGTTACACAGAAGATGGATGAGATCTTAAAGAACTAAAACTTGTAGGTGAAATTTGAATTTTGCATGAAGCCAAACAGTGGTTACGCAGAAACTGCGTGTGATGGATGAGATCTGACAGTTTGAGGTTACGGGTGGGTTGCAGGCCCCTGGCGTACAGCACCCTGGCTGACCTGGTTCACCACGTTCGCCAGTCGCTGCCCCTGCACGACCTGTCACTGGCCGTCAGCCTCTTCTCCAAGAACGTCCACGACGAGTCTTTGCCCTCCACCATCCAGACCATGTCCTGCAAACTTCTCCTCAACCTGGTCGAGTGCATCCGGGTCAAGTCCGAGCAAGAGTCTGGGAATGTGAGTCGTGGATATTTTTGGTGGTTGCGGCCATCTTTAATCTGTGTCATTGTGTGCAGGTGAATGTATGTGTGTTGTGAGAGTGAGTGTGTGCACGCATGTATGTTTGTGAATTTGTGTGTCTGCTTGCAAGCAGGCATGTGCTTGAGACAGCAATGGCTGGGAGAATGGTTTCTACACTGTTTTGTTGCTGTTGTTGTGAGAATGGTTTCTACACTGTTTTGTTGCTGTTGTTGTTGCCAGGGGCGTGAGCTGTTGATGCGGATGCTGGAGGTGTTCGTTCTCAAGTTCAAGACCATCGCCAGAGTTCAGCTGCCTCAGATCCTGCAAAAATGGTCAGTTCAACCTTTTGACAAGCTCATACAAGGATATTTGTTTGCCACTGACACTGAAATGTACACAGGAATTTGTCTTGGTGACGTTCCATTCATACAGTGCATTATCAAATAGACAAAACATGACAAATAACCATGTATAAAAGTTATGAATAAATAACATTTAAATTCAGTGATGTAACAGTCTCATTCATGCAGTGTGAGCTACCACACACGTTGTAGTTCCATCAGGATCAGTAATGGCCTGCCTTCAGCTAATCTTACAAGGCTGGAGTGTCTGTGCAGGTCAGAACTGGTTTCACCTAACAGTGGCTGTGATGGAAAGAATGTGTGTGAGACAGAGAGAGAGAGAGAGAGAAAGAACTGATGCTGGTCTAGGAACAAGTCGGGCCAAGTATTTCCACTAGTGACCAGTTTCAGAACAGGTTCCGACAAGCCTACCATTCTGCACACTCTGATGAAAACTGAATTTTCTCCAAGGGGTGTAAAAAATAAAACAATGACAGCTTACACAACTTCTTCCACTTGCTGTTCACTTTTGGCAAATTGTGGTGTTTTTTTCTAGCAAGCAGAGCAGTCCAAGCACCACCACAACCGCTTCAGCAGCTGCAGCTGCTGCAGCATCACTGTCTGCGCAGCAAGCTCAGGCCGACACCAAGCCGCCACCCACCCCTTCCACCCCCACTGCACAGGGGGGGCCTCCCCCAACGCCAGACATTAAGATGATGCCACCAGAGACGCCCAAGGATGAGAAGCTGTTCCCGGGGCTCTCTGCCACTGCGGATGTTGACAAGGTCAGTTTCTGGGTGAACTTTAACTTAGGGTTTCAGGGGAGAGGGGTAGCAGTATGAGTTGGGGGGTAGCAGTATGAGTGAGTGGTGGGTCGGGGGGGGTAGCAGTATGAGTAGGGGCTCAGGGAAGGGGGTAGCAGTATGAGTAGGGGCTCTGTGGGCAGGGGGTAGCAGTATGAGTAGGGGCTCAGGGAAGGGGGTAGCAGTATGAGTAGGGGTTCAGGAAGGGGTAGCAGTATGAGTAGCTCTGTGGGTGGGAGGGGGGTAGCAGTATGAGTAGGGGCTCAGGAGAGGGGGTAGCAGTATGAGTAGGGGCTCAGGAGAGGGGGTAGCAGTATGAGTAGGGGCTCAGGAGAGGGGGGTAGCAGTATGAGATGGGGCTCATGGGAGGGGGGTAGCAGTATGAGATGGGGCTCATGGGAGTGGGTAGCAGTATGAGATGGGGGTCAGGGGAAGGGGGTAGCAGTATGAGTAGGGGCTCAAGGGAGGGGGTAGCAGTATGAGTAGGGGGTCACAGGAGGGGGTAGCAGTATGAGGGGGGGGGGGTAGCAGTATGAGTAGGGGCTCAGGGGAGGGGGTAGCAGTATGAGATGGGGCTCAGGGTAGGGGGGGTAGCGTATGAGAGGGGCTCGGGGGAGGGGGGGGGGGGTAGCAGTATGAGTAGGGGCTTAGGGGAGGGGGTGGCAATATGAGATGGGGGTCAGGGGAGGGGGGTAGCAGTATGAGTAGGAGCTCAGGGGAGGGGGGTAGCAGTATGAGTAGGGGCTCAGGGTAGGGGGGGGGTAGCCGTATGAGTAGGGGCTCAAGGGAGTGGGGTAGCAGTGTGAGTAGGAGCTTGGGGGAGGGTGGGTGGCTAGCAGTGTGAGTAGGGATCTGGGGAGGGGGTAGCAATATGAGTATGGGCTCAAGGGAGGGGGGTAGCAGTATGAGCTCTTGTGTATACTGTCCTGTTCAAGAGATATTTTAGGTTTCAGGTTTGTTTGTCCGTTGTTGATTAACATGGTTCCCAGGAATTGTGTCAGACTTTGCATCCTTAATGGTGGTTTAGCATTTTTTGTGTCCTTTTTTAAAATGTACAGTACAGTATAATGCCATTCAGTACAACTTTATTGCCTCTGTGTAGAGAAATTTGCCTTCTGGCTCATCGTTTACATAAAACATTCAGTATAGTGTACAATGAAACATCAATTCAATAAAACACAAGCTAAAAAACACTCAGATACAAAAGCAAAATACTTAACAATGTGCGCGCGCGCACACACACACACACACACACACACACATTATTCTGGCTCACCAAAAACTTAATTTCTTTTATCAACACATTTTATTTCCGTCTGCCCACCCACTTTTTATTTTGATTTCTTGGTGAACTTTTTTGTTTTGATTTCTCAGTGAAGAAGTTGCACTTTGTGTAAAATAAAAAACAGAATGTAGCATCCCATTTTTAGCCCAGATTTTTTTATTTTTTTATTTTTTATTGATTATACCTTTCAAAAACAGCAGCACACACCTTTGACAGCCTCATTTTGTCATCACAGGCATCGAGCAGTCGGTTTGGGGTGTGTCCACCACAGTTTGGCACCTACTCTGTCGGAGACTGTCGGGGCCTGGTCAAGACCTTGGTGTGTGGGGTCAAGACGATCACCTGGGGCGTGCTGACCTGCAAGGCCATTGGTACAGGTGAGACAGGACTGGTCAACGTGAGGTCAAGGCTTTACTGCGTGGGTTCAGGACAATCATGCATTCAAATGAAAGGCAGGAAACTAATAATGTGGCCGCTAACTGACGTAGGCAGTGAACTACCACTGGCCTTGTTCGATGTCACCCACCCTGGCCTGGCAGCTGTCAAAGTTGACATGGTCTAACAACTGACTTCACAGCCCAGCGTCAGAGACTGAGCGAATGAGAGACTGCTTAAAATCTTTAATTAAACTGCATTCTGTCATACAGATCTCGACGTTTTTTGCATATATAGTAAATGCATGCGGTTTGAGCAGTTGTGTGAGAGGGGTTAATTTTGCATTTAAAAAACTGTTTTTTGTGCATATTTGTGACCTCTATCGTAGATATCTGGCACAAAGTTTGCATGCTCGTGTTGCCCGAGGAACAAGATCAGAGAGGCTGCAAGTACCGTTAGGCCAGCTGTGGCTCTTGACAATGTTTTTTTTTTTACAGTCGAGTTCCACTGAAGATTCCAAAGCAAAAATAAAATCAGCGGAGCATTTTTCCGTTGGAGAGAGGCTGGCCTTCTTGGTCAGGCTATGTTTGGAGAAGGCTGGTCCAGCTGACTGGGCATAAAACACCAAGTTATTACTGCTACCTTTGAGCTTGAATAGAGATGTAGAAGCAACATTAAAATTTTGTTGTGCTAAAGTTTCTCCTCTCACTTTGTTTTTCGTCTATTGCGGCACACAGCGGACGCCAACCTGGTGACGAACAAGCAGTTTCAGCCGAAGGAGACATTGGTTTACTCTCGTCTGGTCAAGTATGCCATGCAGGCTCTGGACATCTACACCATCAACGTGGCCACCAACGGACAGACCTTTGTCCGCCCCGCAGCGTCAGTACCTCTTTGTTGTCCTCTTTTTCTTTGAACTTTTTTTTCACCTGCTTTTGCATCTGCTCCTACTTATTCTCATCATATGTTTGTACACTGTTTAGCTCTCTCTCTTTCTCTCTCTCTTCTGCTCTCTCTCTCTCTCTCTCTCTCTCTCTCTCTCTCTCTCTCTCTCTCTCTCTCTCTCTCTCTCTCTCTCTATCATGTATTGTTTGTCCTTTGTTTATCTCTCTTTGTATCGTGTGTGTGTGTGTGTGTGTCTCTCTCTCTCTCTCTCTCTCTCTCTCTCTCTCTCTCTCTCTCTCTCTCTCTCTCTCTCTCTCTGTGGAAAGAAATGTTCATACACACAGTGCAGATTCCCTCATGTGAGTATAATTGTCAAAATACCATTTACTAAAGAATAATTGTATGGTGATGTGCTACGTAATGCGCCTTTGGTTCCATCTTTCACTCATGTTAAGCGCAGCAGGCAAATCTGGTATTGCTCTGCATGCCGTATGTTTCAGTTCTGTCTCGGTTCTGCTTTCGGTATAGCCTTAGGTCCAAGCTGTTCAGACTTCATCCCAAGGCTGAATTGTAAAGCTTGTCTTGTGCTAGTCTGGAATTTTTCAGAGGAACACTAGAAAATCTGCGTGAAACCAGGGGAAAAGATGAAAGAGAAGCTCTTCTTGACTTTGCCTGGACCGTGAGTATTAGCGAGTGTGTTGGTGTGTGGCGGTCTCTCTTGTCGCGTCAGTCACGGCTCAGCGTTTGTTGTCCACTTTTGTAGGGTTCAGAGCGTCAGGACTAAGGAGGAGAAGGAAGTTCTGGAGCACTTCGCTGGAGTTGTGAGTCTCCCTTTTTCTACGCTAATAAAACACGGATGCATGTGGGAATGCTGCAAGCGGTTAATCTGTTGGAATTGACTCGGGTGGATTCCAGGGGAAAATTGGAGAAAAACAAGGAACAATTTAAGCAAGTGAGTAAGTAACCTGGTGTTTTACGCCCAGTCAACCAGGACGGTTATAGCAGGCAAACAATTTAAGCAAAAAAAATGCAAGTTCTGAAACCAGCTTTTAAGGGAGAAATGCAAATTCTGAAACCAGCTTTCAAAGGAGAAATGCAAATTCTGTAACCAGCTTTCAAAAGAGAGCAGCAAGAGGTGGATACAAAAATAAAAATTGTGCTGGTGGGTACTGCACATGTATGTATGTATGTATGTTTGATTTTTATTCTGGCAAGTGTCTCGTCTGATTAAGAAAGGCACTGGTCTTGCAGCTCACATGCATCCGTGATTGAAACCTTGTGATTTTGTTGTCAGTTGATAGCGAAGATGCATTGGCAAAGTATGTGCTTGTACATTGGCAAAGTATGTGCTTGTACACAAAAAGCTCAACTAGTTAAAGACTTACATTGTATATTTGAAGCGGTTATTATAGGCTTTTTTTCTTGAACTCCAGTGATTGAAGGTTTTCCAACTTCTGCATCATGTTTGCCAATGTTGAGCTCTACCTATTTGTGATATTGATAGTTTAAGGTGATGTGGTCTTAGGATAAATGCATTCCATATCTATTACTGTCATAATCTTGCTGTTCAGGTATATTAATTCACAGTATGAACAGAAATAAAATGGTGATGACAAAACTTTATTTCTTCAAAATAAAATGGAAAATCCGCGTTCTTTTATTTCCCAGCTGGTCATCATGAAAATCATTGTATTCATCAGAACCTAATTGTGTCCATAAAGTATTTGTTTAGCTTATCCACATACCAGAGTAGTAATGTAATAGTTTGTATTTTGATATGAACAGTACTTCCTCTTTTTCATTCCAGTTCACCATGATGAGCCCAGTCACATTCCGAGAGATATTTTCAACGTCCATAGAGGTGAGTGGGTTGAGGATTAGCATGGTGAAAGCGACAAGCAACTCTCTTTCTTATGCTTTAAATATATTTGATTGCTCACTCTCTCTTCTCTCTTCTCTCTCTCCCTCTCTCTTCTCTCTTCTCTCTCTCTCTCTTCTTCTCTCTCTCCTTTAAAATATTTCTTTCTTCTCTCTCCTCCTTCTCTCTTCTCTCTCTCTCCTCTCTCTCTCCTCTCTCTTCCTCCCTTCTCTCTCTCTTCTCCCTCTCTCTCTCTTTTCTCTCTTCCTTCTCTTCCTTTAAATATATTTGACTTTCTCTCTCTCTCTCTCCCTTCTCTCCTCTCTCTCTCTCTTTCTCTCTCTCTCTCTTCTTTCATCCCTCCTTCTCTCTCCCCTACATATCTCTCTCTCTCTCTCTCTCTCCCCTCTCTCCTTCTCTCTTCTCTCTCTCTTTCTCTCTCCCACCTTCTCTCCCTTCTCTCCGTCTCTCTTGTCTCTCTCTTTCTCTGTCTCTGTCTCTCTCTCTATCATCCCCCCTCTTTCTCCTATCCCACCTCTTTCTCTCCCTCCCCCACTGTCCCCCTCCTCCATCTCTCCCTCTCCTCTCCCTATTATCTGTCGGCCCATCCCACTCATTGTTTCTCTCTCATTGTCTCTTCTCTTCCTGCATGTGCATGTTTTTCACAGGAATATTGATCACTTATTCACTCTCTGAGTCAACACTGAGCACAGAAAGTGCAACAACGAACAGCCACAACAACACATGTTTGCCCCTTGTCGTTGCAGTATGTTGTGGAGCGGATCAACCAGAACTACGCCCTGCAGATTGTGGCCAACGCTTTCCTGGCCAACCTGTCCACATCCTCCACCTTTGCCACCATCCTCATCAACTTCCTGCTGGGTCGCATGGAGGAGATGGGATGTAAGCTTTCGATCTTGTAGTTTTTGTGCATGAGTGTGTGTGTGTGTGTGTGTGTATGAGTGTGTGTTGGGTTCATATTACAGATAAACTGAAACAAAATTATTCTTGTTGTTTTTCTTTCAATGCATTGTTTTTTTTGAGGGGGGTTGTTATAAATAAGGACATTTTGTACAGGGCAAACATTTTGACTCTCTTTAAAAGTCCTGTGACTATCAGTTTTGACCAAAAAAACCATTAGCATCCAGGTTCTTCCTGAAGGACTTCTTTTGGCCATCAAAGTCTGCAGCTGGAACCACTTACTGATGGCGGTCAGACACTGACACCCACGTAAATCAGACTCTTTGCCAGGAACATTTTCTGTCCCCTCCGCCCCCCCCCCAACCCCCACCTTCTCACCCCTCTTTAGCAGCAGCTAAAAGCACCAGTTTGTGGACATCGGCTAAAAAACGACAACAAAAAAAACGATGCTAGCACAGGAAGAATTGAAACTGATGTTGCCTGTTATATTCATTGTGCAGCCAACATGGACCGGTCCAACCTGTACCTGAAGATGCACAAGCTGGTCTTTGGGTCTGTCTCTCTCTTTGCGGCAGAGAATGAACAGATGCTCAAGGTCAGTGTTATTCTTGGTGTACAGTGATGAAGCTCGGGAATGCGTGTGATGGTGCTGGTGTTCAGGGTTGAAAAAGACCAGAAAAGTTTCACTCAGTAGATAAGGACATTTTGTATATATGGCAAACATTTTCACTCTCTTGAAAAGTCCCACGGCTCTGACAAAACCATTAGCATTGGTGTTTCTCTTTTTTATGTGACTTCCTTTTTATTCATTTCTTTTCCTGCTCTTCATGATGTTTTTGTTTGTTTTGGGGTGTGTTTTTTGTGCACAGTAAATGATTCTAACATTTTTCTTCTCTCTCAGTCATGTTGCCCTGATATAACCGCACCGGTTGACTGGGCATAAAACACCAACTTACTTACTTCCTCTCAGTCATGCTCCCTTTTTCTGTTTGGAATATTTGTTACCTACATTTTGTTTAAGAATCCATCCCATTAGTTTTAAAGACCAATTGTGTGTCAGTATTGTTCATATGTGTGTCATATTCTTTGCTGTTGTAATTTGATGATGTTTTATGAGTGGTCTGAATGTGTGATGAGTGTACTCAGCACCACAAAACATTCCTAGTGCAATTGACGCTTGGCAGTGAAGTTGTATTGTAAAATGTTGTAACTGATCTTGTGCCCTTTTATTCTCCTTTTCATCATTAATTCTTGCTAACTTGTGTAAAGTATAAAGTTTATTTCTTTCCTTTTCAATGGTTGGGCATTAAGAACTAATTTTCAGTCAATTCTGTTTCGTTAGACTTTTTTCTTTTTCTGTCTTTATAGGCTATAGTTTTCTTATTATTCAGTCCGGTATGCCTGCATGAGTTGGTTTAAACAAAATTGATTTTCATATATATATCAATACATTAACAACAGAACAGTTGGGCCATGCAACAAGCAAAAATACTTATATAATAAGCACGGCCCAAATCTTACATAAATGATGTCACAAACATCAATTTGCATAATTTGTTCCTGAGTTATTTGTCAGGGTGTGCGGCTTGTTCTTCTTCCTCTGTAGTTAGCCAGATTTGCACAGAATGTGCAGCTTGTTCTTCTTCCTCTGTAGTTAGCCAGATTTGCACAGTGTGCAGCTTGTTCTTCTTCCTCTGTAGTTAGCCAGATTTGCACAGTGTGCAACTTGTTCTTCTTCCTCTGTGGTTAGCCAGATTTGCACAGGGTGTGCAGCTTGTTCTTCTTCCTCTGTAGTTAGCCAGATTTGCACAGGGTGTATAGCTTGTTCTTCCCCTGTAGTTAGCCAGATTTGCACAGGGTGTGCAACTTGTTCTTCTTCCTCTGTAGTTAGCCTTATTTGCACAGGATATACAGCTTGTTCTTCCCCTGTAGTTAGCCTATTTGCACAGGTTGCTTGTTCTTCCCCTGTAGTTAGCCATATTTGCACAGGGTATACAGCTTGTTCTTCCCCTGTAGTTAGCCATATTTGCACAGGGTATACAGCTTGTTCTTCCCCTGTAGTTAGCCATATTTGCACAGGGTATACAGCTTGTTCTTCCCCTGTAGTTAGCCATATATGCACAGGATATACAGCTTGTTCTTCCCCTGTAGTTAGCCATATTTGCACAGGATATACAGCTTGTTCTTCCCCTGTAGTTAGCCATATTTGCACAGGGTATACTGCTTGTTCTTCCCCTATGGTTAGCCATATTTGCACAGTTTGTTGTTGCCCTGTTCAGCCCCACCTGCACAAGTTGGTGAACCGGTCCATGGAGCTGGCCCTGAGTGCAAAGGAACCCTACAACTACTTCCTGCTGCTGCGGGGCCTCTTCCGCTCCATAGGGGGAGGTAGTCATGACCTGCTCTACCAGGAGTTCCTGCCCCTGCTGCCAACACTCTTGCAAGGTGAGGGATAGGGGTTTTTTTCTTCATGGTTTAAGCATTGTGCGCGTTAACATGTGAGTGCCTTAACGTGTGAGCGTGTACGCACATTGAAAACGTCCACTCGCGTTAATGTACGCACGCGCATGTTCGTCATTGTGTACTTGTTCTCAGATCAGTGGACAGGAGTTGTTTGTGGTCATTAACAGAGTGCTGATGTGTACTAACCCTGCTGTTAGCTTTTGAGCAGCCGCTGTAGTGGATTTCATCGTCACGAAGGTGGACAGTAATGTGGTGCAGCGTGTGTTGTGTCAGGTGCAAACAGCCAAGAAAGTCAACTGTTGTCAAAGCACAGAGGATCTGTTTGAAGTCAGTAACATGGTGCAGTTTAAGTTCTGTTCTGAACAGCCTAAGGAGCAGGCTGCATTGTCAGGACATGAAGGACGTGTTTGTGGTCACCATGAGTACATGCTTTGTGCTTGGCTTGTGCTGTGTCAGGCCTGAACAGCCTAAGGAGCAGGCTGCATTGTCAGGACATGAAGGACGTGTTTGTGGTCACCATGAGTACATGCTTTGTGCTTGGCTTGTGCTGTGTCAGGTCTGAACAGCCTAAGGAGCAGATTGCATCGTCAGTACATGAAGGACATGTTTGTGGTCACCATGAGTACATGCTTTGTGCTTGGCTTGTGCTGTGTCAGGTCTGAACAGCCTAAGGAGCAGATTGCATCGTCAGTACATGAAGGACATGTTTGTGGTCACCATGAGTACATGCTTTGTGCTTGGCTTGCGCTGTGTCAGGTCTGAACAGCCTATGGAGCACACTGCATTGTCGGGACATGAAGGACATTTGTTTGTCATCACTAAGGGTACGTGGTTTGTGCCATGTCAAGTCTGAACAGCCTGCAGAGCGGATTGTATCGTCAGTACCTGAATAACTTGCCTGTGGTCCTTAATGGTTTGTGCCGTGTGAGGTCGGAACAGCCTGCAGAGTGGACTGCACTGTCAGTACATGAAGGACGTGTTTGTGGTCACTAAGGATATGTGGTTTGTGCCATGTGAGGTTGGAACAGCCTGCAGGGCAGACTGCATCGTCAGTACATGAAGGACATGTTTATGGTCAACAAGGATATGTGGTTTGTGCCATGTGAGGTCTGAACAGCCTGCAGAGTGGACTGCACTGTCAGTACACGAAGGACCTGTTTGTGGAGCTGTGCCTGTCATGGGTCACTAAGGGTATGTGGTTTGTGCCATGTCACTACACGAAGGACCTGTCTGTGGTCCCTTATGATTTGTGCTTTGTGCCATGTCAGGGACTGAACAGCTCGCAGATCAGACTGCACTGTCGTACATGAAGGACCTCTTTGTGGAGCTGTGCCTGATGGTGCCTGTCGTGGGTCACTAATGATATGTGGTTTGTGCCATGTAATGTCTGAACACCCTGCAGAGCGGTCTGGATCATCAGTACATGAAGGACCTGTTTGTGGAGCTGTGCCTGATGGTGCACGTCATGGGTCACTAATGGTATGTGGTTTGTGCCGTGTCAGGTCTGAACAGCCTGCAGAGTGGACTGCACCGCCAGTACATGAAGGACCTGTTTGTGGAGCTGTGCCTGACGGTGCCCGTGCGACTCAGCTCCCTGCTGCCCTACCTGCCCCTCCTCATGGACCCTCTCGTCTCCGCTCTCAACGGCTCGCAGACTTTGGTCAGCCAGGTGAGACATAGCTAATGTTACGGGAGGTGAGGGGCACGAGCAAAGCAGTATCTTCTGTGCGTAGAGAGTTTGTTCCTGGTTATTCAAAGTTTGTCTGCTGCTGTAACACACAACGGCTTGCAGACTTTGGTCAGCCAGGTGAGATGTAGCTAATGTTACGGGAGGTGAGGGGCACGAACAAAGCTGTATCTTCTGTGTGGAGAGGGGTTTTGTTCCTGGTTATTCAAAGTTTGTCTGCTGCTGTAACGCAATTTTCTCCACCTTAGGTCATTTTTTTCAAAGAAGTAGCTGTGACAGTCACACTGACCGGATTATTTTTGAGATGGTTTAAGGTGAAGGGCAAACATGGATGGTGGTCGTGAAGTAATCTTTGGGTGCATGTGATGCTTACAGGGTCTGCGTACACTGGAGCTGTGTGTGGACAACTTGCAGCCGGACTTCCTCTACGATCACATCCAGCCAGTGAGGGCAGAGCTGATGCAGGTGAGTTGTTTGTTGTTGGCAAGGCGTAGTCAGCCAGCTTGAAATTAATGTTTCGGCAGACCTCAGCTCTAAGAGAGTAAAAGAATCAACACACAAGCGAGTTGATTAGCACCCGAGAAACGTCACACAAGCACAACAAAGACCCGAGTCACCTACGTTAACTCACCTGGCATGTGTGTAAATACAAGGTATATAAACTCCACCAGAGGTACATCCTTTGTACAAGGACAGTAGAAGATGTTAGTAATGATATCTTAAACAGCCAGTTAGCTGCTGTGCTCTGCAGTTTGCATTCCCTGTTCACGAGTACATTGCTCCTTCTGTGGTGAGAACTGACATGTCTTGAATTACTTGTTAGAGGAGAAATTTACTGTAAATTTACAAGTCTTCAGTTACTTGTTAGAGGGGAAATTTATGGTCCCTGACAGCGTTCGAACCTTCACCCGCTAGCATTGCAAGGGTGGACTGCCAGAACCCATTTTCGTAGAGATGCATGTTTCTGGTGGACCAAGACTATTAGCTGCTGTATGCAGCATGATAATAATTTTCAGCCAGAAATCTTTTTTTGTTTTTTAGAGTGGGAAACTAAAATCATACCATCATGGTGTGTTAAAAGGGAATTTACAAAGACTTGAGGTATGCATGCCTTCACAATGTGATGTGTATGGTGCATTGTCAGGCACTGTGGCGCACCCTGCGGAACCCCAATGAACACATCGCCCTGGTGGCCTTCAGAGTGCTGGGCAAGTTTGGCGGAGGAAACAGAAAGATGCTGCGGGAACCACAGCGGGTGAGTTGTGCCCCCTTTCCGTCCGGCTGCCTGTCTCTGTCTCTGCCGGGCTCTGTCTTTGTGTGTCTGTTACGATAGCTTCTGTTGAGCTTATGAGTACGTACGTAATACTCATGCAGATGAAATGTATGTGTCATGCAGGTAATTGTTACCTTCCCTGCTTTAGCATGAACCTGATAGATGTAAGTATTGTCCTGCTATGAGTGGGCACTGCTTATTCGTTATATGGATCCATTCTGTGGCAGCATGTTTTTTTTCTGCATTTATTTGCAGTTTTTCATCCTTTGTCTTTTCTCTCTCTCTCTCCTTTTCCAGTTGAATTTCAATGACAGAGAAACTGTGGGTCCCTGCATCAACGTTTACTTCCAAGACTGCAAGCAGAACATTTCCATTCCAGTGGAGAAGGTGCGTAGTTGAGCTTAGAATGGTTGCCTTGCACACTTCATTGCACATGGTGTTGTAGCTGACTGCTGGGTTGTTAGTAGGGAGGTACTGGCTGGGACCGTGATCCCAGGAGGTGGGGGGAGGGGAAACTATATCTAACACTGCGCTGTCATCACAAGGTTTAGTCTGCATTAAGATGGGCAACAGCCTGAATTAATTATATATTTCATTAATTGTGAGGGGCAAATCCTTTGTTATGCATGTGACAGTTTGGTGCTGCAACTGCCTGAATTAATTATATATTTCATTAATTGTGAGGGGCAAAGTCCTTTTGTTATGCATGTGACAGTTTGGTGCTGTTAACTCCCCTTGCCGAGTTTTTCAGAAGGAGGCAAGTTTGGTCATCTATGGAAGAGTTTCATGCTTTGTGATGGTGTTAAAAGTTCATCATTTGTGTGAAACCTGTTGCTTTTACCCTGGGGTATGTTGTAACTGGCTTTTTGACGTTGTTGTGTATTCTGATACATTTTTTTAGAAACTGGATGTTACAAGTACCCAGCGAACTGTGCTAAGAATTGTGAGGGTGTTACAGGTATCTAATGGGCTGGAGCATGATCATAAATGTCAGTTATACGACTGTGACTGCGGTTAGAGCCTGTGCTTAAAGCAACTGTGTTAATCCCCCAGCAGTACTGATGTGACAGTTAAAGGTGATATTAACATTGATAGTACAGACAGGTCTCAGACTGCATCAAGAAAGAAGACAGAATTCTGACTTTCAGACACAGTACAGCGTTCACAGATTTTGTTTTTTGTTTTTTGTTTTTTTCCAGCTGAAAGAATAATGTAAACAAGACAGCAAGGACAAACAGCTAAATGAGTGCAGTTATCACCCCTTGTTACGTTCCCTTTGATATTTTACGCAGGCCATTGACAGCGCGTTGACAACGCTGAAGAGCAGCTCGACAGACGGCTACCATCGTCGCCAGGCGTGGGACCTGATCAAGTGTTTCCTGGTGTCAGTCATGAACCTGGAGGATGACAGCAACACTCTGCAGCACCTCTTCACCCACCCGTCCTTCTCAGACAAGGAAATCCTGCCCCCCACCTTGCCCGGTGGCAGCAAGTCCCAGCTGTACGTCAATCCGGATGCTCACTCGCGCAAAGTGCACGAGCAGGCGCTCACTGGAATGTTTGGTGAGTTTTTGTGGAAGCGTTTCAGTGTTTCTTTTTTTTTGTTCTACAGAGGGAGTATGTGATTGTGTGTGTGTGCACATGCACAACTGCCATTTAAAGGGATTTTTTCTTCAGCTTCTTTCCATCCACATTGTAATTGCAAATTAGAGGACAGGTTGTGGGTTAGGAGTTTTATCGAGTCTGTTCTCGATTCCAGTATGACCGCCAAGCTTGTCGAAGAGACCAGTTTAATTTTGACACCACACAACTGGGTATGGTGATCTGTAACATCACACCAAATTCATAGAGATTTGATTGGAACCAAAAACATTTATTCCCATTTTTATGAGAGCATTTACATTAGGTGTATTTCTCTGTTGTTACCCCTGGCGGCTGAAGTGTGGTTTGCGGCAGCAATGCTAGTCAGAAAAGGGCTAAGTAGAATTTCATCTCGTATTGGTTTGTGTCAAGTGAGTTCCGCAGCATGTTCTAGTTGTTTGGTTGTCCTTTGGGCGTTCCCAGCTACACAGTTGTTCAGAATGCCAACCTCTTTTTCACCTCTTGTCTGCAGCCAAAAAGCTGGGTCAGAGAGTTGCATCTGGTTTTTATTCAGTAAGCACTAATGTGTCAGTTGTGTCAGACTGTATTAATTGAGTGGGTGTTTTACGCAGTGGCTGCGGCGATCAAAGAGCTCCACAACGACGCCGTCACCTTTCTGGCGGGGATGGTGCGCCACTACACCATGATCGCCATTTCACAGCAAGCAGGTACGTGCGTTGCTTTTTGGCCAACAGGAATCAGTCAGGAATGTGTGTTTTTTAGCATTGAAGCTAAATCTGAAGAATCCTTGAAGCTTTTGATAGACTTGATTTTTGTTGCAGGTGTGTGATAGGACAAGGCAGAGCAGTAAAGAAGATAAACCTGTATTTCAAGGTTTACTTGGAAACTTTCATTGGTGAACCAGAGAACTGATCAGTCTGGTTTTGTCTGGTTTCTGGCTGTCTTTTTAATGTCATTTGTGAGATTAAATGTCACATGCTTGGCACTTGCTCAGCATCCTCTACTGAACAAGTGTTATCCATTGTGTATGTACACATTTTTTTTTTTTAAATCATGTTTTTATTCAGGTTTTATATCTACAGTCATAAAGTACATTGCATCATGGAAAATAAGCACCATAGTGTTAAAAATCCAGGACTACACAATATAATTATTGCATGTACACATCTTTATACAAAAGCTAACATAGCGTTTTGCATACATATATCTAAAATACCAACTCCACCGACGGCAGGTCCATTTGCGATGAGCGGAGAGAAGTCCAACAAGCTGCAGGGCATGGACACGCAGATCCTGGTGGATGCTCTGGCCGTCATCATGGGCCACGAGGAGAAGGAGCTGTGCAAGCCGGGCAGCCTGGCCCTCATGTTCATGGTCGACACGGCCTCCACCATTCTGGGATCCAAGGACAGGGTGAGCATGCTGGCGTGGATGGGGGTAGGGGGTGGGAGGAGGGATGGCAGGCAGGGTTTGTAGGCTGTCATTGTGGAGCATAGGGGCCACAGCTGTGCAAGTCAGGCAGCCTGGCCCTCACGATCATGGTCGACACAGCCGTCACCATTCTGGGATCCAAGGAATGGCTGAGCATGCTGGCATGGGTGGGTCAGGTGGGTGGGTGGGAGGGTGGGGGGGGGGGGGGGGAAGGAGGGACGGCAGGCAGGGTTTGTAGGCTGTCATCATGGAGTGAAGGGGCCACAGTTGTGCAAGTCAGGCAGCCTGGCCCTCATGCTAATGGTCAACACTGCCTCCACCATTCTGGGGTCCAAGGACAGGGTGAGCATGCGGGTGTGGGTGGGTGGGTCGGGGGGGGGGGGGGGGGGCAGGCAGGGTTTGTAAGCTGTCATGGAGTGAAGGGGCCACAGCTGAGTAAGCCAGGCAGCCTGGCCCTCATGTTCATGTCAGCATGGCCTCCACCATTCTGGGATCCGAGGAATGGCTGAGCATGCTGGGGGGTGGAAGGAGGGACGGCAGGCAGGGTTTGTAGGCTGTCATTATTGAGTGAAGGGGCCAGAGCTGTGCAAACCAGGCAGCCTGGCCCTCACGTTCGTGGTTGACACGGCCTCCACCATTCTGGGATCCAAGGACAGGGTGAGCATGCTGGTGTGGGTCGGAGGTGGGGGGGGGGGGGGGGGGAGAAAGAGGGATGGCAGGTAGGGTTTGTAGGCTGTCATTGTGGAGTGAAGGGGCCACAGCTGTGTAAACCTGGCTGTCTGACTCTCATACTCTTAGTTGTTGTTACTGCCACTCTTCTTTGATGCAAGGTTAGGGTCCATATGTGCAAATTTTTAAAAATAATTTAACGAGATCAGTGCCTGCATCTGCAGGCCTTTTGTAAGTGTCCCTGGCTCTTTTGAGATGGGGTGCCGTAATAGTTTGTTATCGTTATTATTATATTCTGGGGGTGGGGAACAGTTTGCAGCTGTTCTTATAAAATGCATCCTACTGAACAATGAAATACTCCCTTTGCCCATAGGCAAATGACAGTAAATAAAGACTGTGACACACTATGCCACAGTGCTGTATGGCACAGTGTGGGACAACCAACTGGTTTTGCTGCTGTTTGTAAGTGAGATGATTGCACGAGGAACGTTCTTGCGTAATCTAGATTTTGTGATGTTTTTCTGTTGTTTTTAACAGGCGTGCCAGCTACCCCTGTTTGAGTACCTGGTGGACAAGATGTGTTCTCTGTGTTACGACCGCGCCTGGTACGCCAAGTATGGAGGGTGAGTCAGCTTTTTTCTCTTCGCTTGTACTTGCCTTGGGGCTCTGGGGTTGCTTGCAAGCAAAATGGACTGTGTGTTTGACTGTACCTGGTGCCTCTTCTTCTGCTTTCTTCTTATTATTACTTTTTCATCTCTTCCATCTGCTTCTCTTCCTCCTCCTCCTCTTCCATCTGCTTCTCCTCCTCCTCCTCCTCTTCCACCTGCTTCTCCTCCTCTTCCACCTGCTTCTCCACTTACATCTACTTCTCCTCCTCCTCCTCTTCCATCTGCTTCTCCTCTTCCTCCTCTTCCACCTGCTTCTCCTCCTCTTCCACCTGCTTCGCTTACATCTACTTCTCCTCCTCCTCCTCTTCCATCTGCTTCTCCTCCTCCTCCTCTTCCACCTGCTTCTCCTCTTCCATCCGCTTCTCCTCCTTCTCTTCCATCCACTTCTCCTCCTTCTCTTCCATCTGATTCTCCTCCTCTTCCACCTGCTTCTCCTCCTCTTCCATCCGCTTCTCCTCCTTCTCTTCCATCTGATTCTCCTCCTGTTCCATCTGCTTCTCCTCTTTCTTTTCTGTCTGCTTCTCCTCCTCCTCTTATTCCATCTCCTCCTCCTCCTCCTCCTCTTCCATCTGCTTCAACATCTCCTCCTCCTCTGCCATGTGATTTAACTCCTCCTCCTCTTCCATCTGCTTCACTTTTTCTGGTAAACGGACAGTGACGAGAGAATTGCGTTGTGCAGGTGCCTGGCCATCAAGTTCATGTACGAGCGCATGGCCCTGAAGTGGGTGCTGGAACACCAGTTCAACTTCCTCAGGGCGCTGCTCTTTGTCATCATGGACCTAACCAGTGAGGTCAGTGCAGTCCCCTTGGTGTTCCTGTTTTCTCCCAGTCCCCTTGGCGCTCCTGTTTTCTCTCAGCTATTGGTGGATGCAATGTGTTGACAGCAGTTGGAAATACAGCCAACTCCACGTGAAGGAGCAGCTGTGTGATGGAAAAGGGAGAGATGTTTTATTTCTCACATGTTCAGTTGCCCATATATATCCTCTGGTGTTCACAGTTCAGTTCAAGATGGTATCTATGCACTTGGAAAAGCCCATATGTGCATTCCACCCCATCTCTCAGAAGTTTGAAGTTTCCCCAACGTTGCCTTTGAAACGGTTCCAGTGTTATCTGATTGATGATGGCCCACTCTCATCCCTTCAGGGAAGATCATCTAGCAATTTCACAGCCATGGTCTATTGTGTTTTTAAACATAGCGAACGTCCACCTGGGCCATCAGCCACTCAACAGAGCAGGTCACCTGTACCGAGTGAGCTGTGTCATTGAATGAAATTTACATATGGCGCATGAACACTTCCGCACAAAACCTTGCGCTTTCACAGCGCCAGATACACACACCGCACACACGTGCAGGCTCTCACAAGCTAAATCACTCGCCTGTCTTTCACTGACCGCAGCTGACCATGTGGCAAGTGTCCAGCGGGGCCATCGACCTGGCCAAGACCAACCTGCAGAGCATGCTGGCCATGTGCGCCGGTCAGATTCCCCCGGAGAAAGCCACGGAGGAGCTGCTGGCAGCCCAGGAGAGGTCCCTGCGTGACGTCACCTATGAGCTGGTGCGACAGGTCACCTCCCCCAACACGCTCGTCCGTGAAACGGTAAGACCCGGAGCAGCTGTTTCTTTTGTGTGTTTTGGATGGCTGCAGGATAAATGGCTCTCAGACCTGCCCAGATTTTCAGCATACGGAAATATGAAAAGTAAAAAATATAAAAGGATTATACATATTTCTAGACATGTTTTACTATAAAAGCATGCTAATCACTGAAGTTATAAGGTTCTGTCTCGATTCAAACAGTTTTGGTTTTGTTTGTGTTGAATTAAGCAGGGTGAGCTGTGATAAGAGAAATGAATGCCTGATATAATTTGGGTTGTCTGTTACAAACTTGCTACTATTTTTTTGCATAATAAATGAAAAACTGTCAGTTAGCTCAGCTAACAGTTTTCGGAGACTTACAGCATAACCAGTCATAGCAGTGGTTTGGAGTTTGGTGTTACCTGCGCATTGCAGGCGATGTCTTCGCTGGGCCTGCTGGCGAAGACGACGGGTCAGACAGTGACGGAGATCATGGAGCCCCACAAGGACGTGCTTCAGGACATGATCCCGCCAAAGAAACATCTGCTGCGTCACCAGCCCCTCAACGCGCAGATTGGGCTCATGGTACGGTGCTCTGCTGGTCTTTTTTTCAGGGGTTGGTAACGCTGACTTGTTTCGTTGGACTTTTGCTGCACAGATTGGGCTCGTGGTAAGGTGCTCTGCTGATTTTAATACTGACTTGTTTCACTGGACTTTTGCTGCACAGATTGGGCTCGTGGTAAGGTGCTCTGCTGATCTTCTTTTATGGGTTGGTAACTCTGACTTGTGGCAAGGGGTCGTGGTAAGGTGCTCTTTCTTTAAACTTCTTTAATGAACTTTAACTCCCCGAAAAATTGTTTTGGGAAAACGACCCAAAATTTTCGTCCTGAATTTGTTTGTGTGAGTAGGAGCTTATTTGTTGTTGTTGTTTGCTTTGGGTAACTGGAATAATTTCGCATGGTTTTTCAGGAGGGCACAGTTTTGTTGTTACGGAGCTGGAAAGCCTCGCCTCTTCAACCATTTTTAAAGTGGAGCATCGTTTTTTGGAGGGGCCCCCAATGTGTTCTTCACTGAGGTCAGTCACACTGGCTGTGTGAAATAACGAGATTTGTTGTTGGGGGGGGGGTGGGGGGGGGGTCTGTTTGAGACTGGATGAAAGTTTTGCGTGGCATGTTTTCTGTGGTGTGACAGTCTTGAGGAGATGTTGCCTGTGTTACTGAACATGTATATGGTTATACTTTGCACATCAGCTAGTATGAGCTGATGTTTGTTGTATTGTTTGACTGTAGGTGTGTCTAAAAGTATGAGCTGATGTTTGTTGTATTGTTTGACTGCAGGTGTGTCTGAAAGTATGAGCTCATGTTTGTTGTATTGTTTGATGGCAGGTGTGTCTGAAAGTATGAGCTCATGTTGTATTGTTTGACTGCAGATGTGTCTAAAGTGATGTATGGCCTTGGCTAAAAGTGTTCGTTGTGTACACACATTTGTAGGGCATTTGATTAACTCTTTGAGGACAAAAGGCTTATCACAATAACTATGCTTATCTGTTTAGAATCAGCACTAGTTTAACGCTGACCAGTTGAACGATTGTCTTTTCCCTCAGCTGCAAAGTCTGTGTGAAGCAGAAGACGCCATGCTGCTGAAGCTGCCGTGTTACAAAAACGTCACCAACCTCATTCCCTTGCGCAAGAGTGCCCTCAGTAAGTGTTGCCACTGTGCGAATGCATCTAGTAAGTGTGCACAAGCTCTGTCTTGAAGCTCTCTCAGCACATGTGCCACACTGTCCAGGCTTCAGTCAGTGTATTCTGCGTTGTGCCTGTTCTGCAGGGTGACTGAACTCTGTCTTGAAGCTCTCTCATGTGATGTGCCACACTGTCCAGGCTTCAGTCAGTGTATTCTGCGTTGTGCCTGTTCTGCAGGGTGACTAAACTCTGTCTTCAAGCTCTCTCATGTGATGTGCCACACTGTCCTGGCTTCTGTCAGTGTACTTATGTGTTGTGCCCATTCTGCAGGGTGACTGAACTCTGTCTTCAAGTTCTCTCATGTGATGTGCCACACTGTCCTGGCTTCAGTCAGTGTACTTCTTTGTTGTGCCTGTTCTGCAGGGTGACTAAACTGCAATGCTTCCAGACATGCCAGAACTAACAACCAGGAAAGGATAAGCAGACAGTTTTCATCTTTCATTTTTCACTGTTATTATACGGAAATTACTAAAAAAAATGGGCCGAAATTAGGGAAGTCCTTTGCTTTGAAAAAGGGGTTGCCCAAAAAACTAAATTGTGCATGTTTTCTGTTGTCATATTAAAATCGGTGTTGTTTTTAACCCTTTGTGCATTTGGAGCTTTGCAAAGTGCATGACAAAATCAAAAAACAAAACCAAAATTCTAAGAGAAAATCCGACGCAAGGAAATTAAAGCAGCCACATCACAACAAGCTCCACGGGTTTCTTTTTTTTCCTTCTGGAGACCAAGACCCCGAGAACTTCGTTGTTGCAGAAGCATTGGCAGCCTGCCACTACATATCCATCCGGAAGGACAAGATCTTCCACATTCTGCACAAGGCCCTGAACAGCACCAACAGCGAGTTGCAGGCGGCTGCCCACGAGTGCATGAAGAAGGTGAGGCAGGTGATGGCGCTGTGTGCAGATATTGTCCGCAAAGCATGGGGTTCTGTCTGCAAAATGTGGAGTCAGTGGTGGTACTGAGTGCCGAACTGTTTGGCTTGTTTGTATCATAATTTTTGTTGAAATAGTATACAACGATTTAATTATGATGATAGAGAGCTTTAAAAAAAACAAAAAGGAGTTTGGGGGAGAAATTGAACCCTGGCTGAGGGGGGCGCTTGGCTCTTGACTGGTCAACTTGAAAAGTGGTGTACATGTATTTAAAAGATGACGCAGATACCACCTTAGCTTTTATATATGTATGTATGTGCATAATTTATGCTGCCTTGATATGCTGAGCTTTGATTAACCATGCGCATGCATTTGAATAAATTTGTGAGATGTGCTGCTTTTAAAAGTGGGTGTGGCTCTGTGTGTGTTGTAAATGGTTGTACATTGACATGGCTTGTGTGCGTGTGTCTGCGTACTTGCGCAGTTTATTGCAGGGGCCACAATGGAGATGGACACGGTGTACACAGCGATTCGCCCCTTGCTGCAGATGCTGGGCGACCATCGCAGCCTCAGCCTCAACATCATCCAAAGACTCTCATCCCTCGTGCAGCTCTTCCCCACCGCCTTCAACGAAAAACTCTGTGATCAGCTGCAGGTACGCGCCAGCACCCTAACAAACCAACGTGGGGCCCCCTGTCTGGACACATCAGAGTTACCTGACCTAGACCTTTTTGAAGGGGGGGGGGGGGGGGGGTGTGTTGTTTTCACCGTTTCTTTGGGGGGATTTAGAAAAAGGATTGCTGATCACTCCAGGTTGAGATCCAGATGTTGCTGTGTGGTAATCGCATCAACAACAAAACAAAAAAACTTGGATGAAAAGAATTGTTGGTTCAGGCTACACTTCAGACAGATCTTTCTCTCCTTAATCTCTCCTTAGTCTCTGGTGCATTCACCTTTTTCAGGAAGTGAGTAAAGTCTGTATAGCAGCAATGGTATTGTCTGTCTCTGCTGCCATTTCTCTGCAGACTGGCTCTCTGAAGATGCTAGTGGATGTTGCCATAGCTCTCTGAAGATGCTAGTGGATGTTGCCATAGCTCTCTGAAGATGCTAGTGGATGTTGCCTTAGCTCTCTGAAGATGCTAGTGGATGTTGCCATTGTGCTGGCGTAGCTTCAACGTTGGGTTGGACTTTTCTGGGAACATTTTTTAATTCAGTGACTCTGACCCGGCGCTAGACCATTTCTGATCCGACTCATCGTGGTCTGTGTGGATTGCAGGGTCACCTCAACAAATGGCTGGATACAGCATCTGTGAACCAGAAGAGCGGACAGCCACCGAAGCCAGCTGGTCAGGTGCTCTCAGTAGTAAGTTGTGCTGGCCTTCCCTCTCTGTCTCAGCATGTTGCCTTCTTTGCTAGTGTCCCTTGTAGTAGGTAACTTGGGGGGTGAGGGGTGTCTTTTTTCTGTATTACATTCATTCTGAGTGAAAGTGTCCTTATTTATATGAAAAGCATCAAATCAAAAATCAGATATTGAGATTTCCTTGCTTGGGGATTATTGAATTGCAGCCCGCTTTTCCAGGAACAAACAATCTGGATTTTCCATGGAAATATTCTCAGATTTGGCAAGAAATATGCACACAAGCATGCGTGCACACACATATGCACTGGCACACACTCACACACTGAGACGTACACACGCATGCATGCAGAATGTTTCTCTGGCTCTCTCTCTCTCTCTCTGGCTATCTCTTTGTCTCTCTCTCTCTCTGTCTCTTTCTCTCTCTCTTTCCCTCTGTCTCTTTCTCTGTTTCACCCCCTCTCTCTCTCTCTCTCACACACAAACACCTTCACACATTGCTGCATTTCTCATTGTGCTCCACAGGAGATGCAGACGTGTGCGGCCATCCTGAACATCTTCCACCTGCTGCCAGCAGCCTCCAGCAAGCTGATAGAGCCGCTGGTCAGCCTGGTGCTGCTGGGGGAGAGAACTCTGCTGGTGGAGGTCAGGGTCTTTCTCTCGCTTTTCTTTGTAATGGGTGTATCTTACCTTCATGTATTCCGCAGATTTGTGTCACAGCTCTACCTGTCAGTTTCAGCCCATGGGTGTATCCTACCTGTGTGCATTCCACTGATTTGTGTCACAGCTCTACCTGTCAGTTTCAGCCCATGGGTGTATCCTACCTGTGTGCATTCCACTGATTTGTGTTGCAGCTCTGCCTGTTAGTTTCAGCTCGATAACAGTAAGACTAGCAGTACACACACAAGCATGCACACACTCACACTGAAACACTGGTCAGCTGCTGGTCAGCCTGGTGCTGCTGGGGGAGAGAACTCTGCTGGTGGAGGTCAGGGACTCTTTACTCTCTCTTGCTTTTCTTTTCAATGGGTGTATCCTACCTGTGTGTATTCCACAGATTTGTGTCACAGCTCTGCCTGTCAGTTTCAGCTCAACAGCAGTAACACTAGCAACACACACACACACACACACACATGTGCATGCGCACACTCACACTGAAACACTGGTCAGCCTGGTATCTGTGTATATACCACAAACAATATGTGTCACTGCTCTCTGTCTGTTATTTTCAGCTCAATAACAGTAACACTAGCAACACACACACGTGCATGCTCATACTCACACTGAGGCACACATGCATGCACACCTTTTTTTATTGGCATATGTCATAAAAATACACATGGCATGGGACATGGTGTAGAGAATGTTCACATTCATCCACACATTTATGAATCCAGGTTTGTATATGTATTACCTAACACAGTGAATATCTGATTTGCAAGAGTGTATTATTTCTTTCTTACATACTTGCTTGCGTGCATGCCTTGAGTTTTTCTCTTTTTCGTTTTCATATTAGGAAGGGCACTGTAAAATGTGCAGTTATTTTCTGTCGACAGAAGGGAAGCCCATTGCGCGAGCCACTGATGAAGTTCCTGATCCGTTACCCAGTGGACACCATCAACCTCTTCCTGTCCGACAACATTCTCAGGGACCAGCAGCACGGGCGCTTTTTAGTGGTCAGTGGAATTTTTCTGTGCTTAGAAGAGATGCATGGAAAGCCCATCAGTTGCTGCCCAGTCTCCTTCAGCATTACACTGCACCCAGACTGTTTTTAGTCCACACTGGATACCAGACTGTTTTTAGTCCACACTGGATACCAGACTGTTTTTAGTCCACACTGGATACTTATATTTCCTGCATCCTTCATGTTTCAAGAACAAAAAACACACCTTGGACTTGGCAAAAGGTCATGCCTGTAATCTTTCTCATCCTTTATTTGAAAGCAAAGAACACCTGGCAAAAGACCTGTATCTTTCTCATCCTTCATGTGAATGCAAAGAACACTTGGCAAGAGACCTGTCTCTTTCTCATCCTCAATGTGAATGCAAAGAACACTTGGCAAAAGACCTGTCTCTGTCTCATCCTTCACATGAATGCAAAGAACCTTTGGGGAAAGGTCATTTTTGTCAAACAGGGGCCCACATGTTTGGAATAGTTCAAACCTGACACTTGCTCTGCCGCTCTGATTCTCCTTCTTCTTGTAAAAGTGCCCTCAGGACTTGGGTGTGCCAGAATATTTTCTGTACTCCCTGTCTTGTTCACTGTGTGTGTGTGTGTGTATGTGCGCACGCATGCATATGCCTACGTGAGTGCTCGCATGCACATGTGTGTGTTGCTAGTGTTATTGTAAAATGCTTTGTGCTCATGCTTAATGCAGTAAATAGGGTACTGTATATTCTTTTTTTTTTTTACATTTGTAGTTATTCAGGTTGATCTTGCTCCTAACACTGCATGTATTTTCTGCTTTGTGTAAATTTATGTTGTTGTTGTTGTTGATGTTTGTGTATAAAGTTGTGCGACAGTGAAGAGAAATGAAAGTGGGACTGAAACTGGATATTGTTTTTGTGGATGTTTATATATAAAGTTGTACACACGGTCAACTGAAGAGGAATGAAAGTAGGATTGAAACAGTGGATATTGTTGCGGTGGATGTTTGTATATAAAGTTGTACGACAGCAGTCAAGTGAAGAGGAATGAAAGTAGGAAGTGAAGAGGAATGAAAGTAGGAATGAAACAGTGGTATTGCTGCTGTGGATGTTTGTATATAAAGTGTAAGGTGTGCAGTGATGAAAATGCTTTGTGCTCGAACAATGCGTAATGGTCTGTAAATTTTGTATTAAAGTTGTCATGATTGTCAAGTGAAGGGATCTGCCAACACTGCATGTAGCTTTTTAAATTAGGTTTTTGGGATTTGTTGTGTAAAGATGTTTGTGTATAAAGTTGTGCATGATTGTCAAGTGAAGAGAAATGAAAGTGGGACTGAAACTGGATATTGTTGTGTGATGTTTTTATAAGTTGGGCAAGTGAAGAGGAATGAAAGTAGGACTGAAACAGTGGATATTGTTGCTGTGGATGTTTGTATATAAAGTTGTACGACAGCGGTCAAGTGAAGAGGAATGAAACAGTGGGTATTGCTGCTGTGGATGTTTGTATATAAAGTTGTACAAAATGGTCAAGTGAAGAGGAATGAAAGTGGAACTGAAACAGTGGATATTGTTGCTATGGATGTTTGTATATAAAGTTGTATACGATGGTCAAGTGAAGAGGAATGAAAGTAGGACTGAAACAGTGGATATTGTTGCTGTGGATGTTTGTATATAAAGTTGTACGACAGCGGTCAAGTGAAGAGGAATGAAACAGTGGGTATTGCTGCTGTGGATGTTTGTATATAAAGTTGTACACGACGGTCAAGTGAAGAGGAATGAAAGTGGGACTGAAACAAGTGGATATTGTTGCTGTGGATGTTTGTGTATAAAGGTTGTACACGACGGTCAGGTGAAGAGGAATGAAAGTAAGAATGAAACAGTGGGTGCTGTTGCTGGTCTTTCAGTACTGCCTGAGCCACAAGGATGGCCAGCCGTTCCGGGAGGTGCTGGAGACGAACCCTGCGCGTCTCTCTGCCATGCTGCTGGGCCAGACACAGGTCAGTGGAGAGAGTGGATCCTGCCGGCTGTTTAGTGGTGAAGCAGTTACGCTGTGCGGAAATGGAAACATGTTTGATAGCCAACTATCTCTCGCACAAGTTTGTGCTTAACATTATGTTTTAAAGTTTAAAGTACAAAATTTGTTGGGGGGTGGGGGTGGGGTTAATTAACTGCTCCTGGTGACTAAGTGAAGCATGAAACAGGTCAGTTGAGAGAATGGATACAGCTGGCTGTTTCGTGGAGAAACATTTTCACAATGCTGAAATGCAAAGCAAATATTGTTGGTAGTCAACAGTCTCATGCACAAGTTTGTGTTCAACAGTATGTTTTAAAGTTTGAATGACAATTTTTTTTGTATGTGTCTTGGGGGTAGAGGTAGGGGGAGTAGGGATATAATTAAACATGAGATTACGCCTGGTGATCAAGTCAACCATGAAATTTGAAATACTGTCACTGTCTCAGTTCAGTCTTGTCAGTCAGAATCAGTCAATCCTGCATATAAAAAGAAAAAAAGGAGAAGAGATAAAGACTACTTCGGTTGGAGCTATTTCATTCTTCATTTGTTTTTTTCCAGCTTATATTTCTCAGAGTCCTAGAATTGTTTTAATATTTTTTGGTCAAATGCCTCTCAGACTTACCTGAGACATTCGCATCCAACTTTTAATTCTCAAAGTCCTAGACAACATTTTTTTGTTTTCCCATTATTGTGGCACCTAGTTTGTTAAACTGAAGTGTTACTGTAATGTCTCAAGTCTCTGTAGGTTGTGCGTAGATTAAGTTTTGTATAGTCAATATGCTCGTGTGTGCTGGTGCCCATGTGTGTGTGCGTGTGTGTGTGGGTATATGTGTGTGTGTGTTTTCATGTATGTGTTTAGAATAGTCTCTACAGACAAAACTTTGCACTTTATAAATATTTTAGTTATTAGTATTAATGCTGTAACATCTCCCTCCCTCTGCAGAGGATTTTAATTATTGCTGTAATGTCTCGCTCATTCTGCAGAGGATTTTAATTATTATTGCTGTAATGTCTCCCTCCCTCTGCAGAGGATTTTAATTATTATTGCTGTAACATCTCCCTCCCTTTGCAGAGGATTTTAATTATTATTGCTGTAACATCTCCCTCCCTCTGCAGAGGATTTTAATTATTATTGCTGTAACGTCCCCCTCCCTCTGCAGACGGTTCAATGTATTGCGTGCCCCCTCCCTCGCAGAGGCCCCGGGGGGGTGCCCCCGGGGACCAGGCCGGAGCTGCAGACCAGGCCTGGGTCAAAAGGGGTCAAGTTCAACGACACCTGGCTGTCCTCCCAGGCGCAGCTGGTCAAGCAGCTGCTGGACATTTGGACTTCCGATGCCTTCGTCCTGCGACACGCCAAAGTGGTCAGTCACACGCCCGATTTGTGGTGATGGGGTTTTGAGGGGTGTTTTTTTCCAATATTTACTAGGTAGTATGAGTATTGTTTCCTACGGATAGATGGATAATTGTTGTGTGTAGCACCTTGTTGTGTTTGAAATGGGAGTAGTTTGAAAAGAAGTGTTAGAAAGGTTCACTAAAATTCAATGCTTTGATTTGAGCTAGGGTTTGCGCAAGTCCTCATTTGAAATGGGGATAGGTGACAGCGGGTGTGGCCGCACGTTTCTTGAAGGTGGTTGAGAGGAAGAAGCGTGCGGAGGGTGGTTGTTGTGATGATTGACATGGCTGATGCTGTGTGCAGGACGAGCAGGACTACATCTACTGGAAGGAGCCAGCCATGCTGGTCAAGTGCCTGCTCAACTACTTCAAGTGAGTTTGTGTGTGTGTGTGTGTGCATGTGTGGATATGTGTGTGTGTTTATGTACGCGTGTGGATGTGTGTGTGTGTGTGTGTGTGTGTGTGTGTGTGTGTGTGTGTGCATGCATCTGTGTGTGTGTGTGTGTGTGAGTGTGTGCATGTGAATACGTGTGCATGCATGTGAATCTGTGTGAATCTGTGTTTATCTGTTTTTAAAGTTCAGAGCCAGGTCATTGCAGGTAGACTCTTGAGCAGAATCTCGCATTGCCAAATAATGGAACAGTTTGTGTGTGTCCCACTATCCCACCATTACTGGTTACATTTTTAGTCCAGATAGTGAAATAGTTTGTGTGTGTCCCACTATTCCACCATTGTTGGTTACATTTTTAGTCCAGATAGTGGAACAGTTTATGTATGTTCCACGATGGTTGGTTGCATTTTTAGTCCAAACAGATGATGCCAGACTTGCATGCAGCTTTTTGACAGTTTCCATGTGAGCTGTTATTTTGCTGTGAATGATAATGGTGTGGTTTTATGCTCATTGGTTTCGATCTGGATGACTCTGTTCCATCCAGAGGTGAAATGCTTTGAAGTCGGCTTGCATCCAGGAGGCATCAGATACACTGGATGTGAAAGTTAATTTTTAGTTGTTATTTTGCGCAGCAACCTGTTTTTTTGTCATTGTTAAGTGTTGGCAGCAGACAAGTCAAAACAGTATTTTTGTTTGTTGTTGTTTGTTCCTCAGACACAACATCATGGAGATTGAGCTCCTTTTCCACATCCTGCGCTGTTTCCTGCATCGCTTCATCCCCCAGTTCCAGTTTGTCAAGGACTTCCTGGAAGACACCATCGCCAGCGTGAGAATATATGTCCTCGCACCTTCTGACTCCGTCTCCCTCACTCATGGCAGAAAATGTCTTCATCGGACCTTCTGTCTAACTGTTTTTCCCTGACTGCAGAATCTCCACTTCCTGGAATTCTGTTGTCTGAGATCGGTTTCAGTTTCTCCTTCCTTCATCATTTTTTGCAGATTGTTTTTTTTGGGGGGGTGGCTGGGGGGGGTTGCATTAAGGGGAGACTGGCCAGTCAAATTTGGTCCCAAAATGTTTGTGTTTTTTCTCCAGGTTTTGGTTCCTAAACATGCCTACTTTTCATCTAAGTCAGTATTTTTATGATATGTGTTTGTTTTGCTTTGTTTCTAGTTGTACTGCTTTCTTTTCAGTTTTTGTTTGTTGCTTTTAAATTTTAGATTTTCCTTGTGGTCATGCTGTATCAGCTGAACTTGTCTTTGAATACTAGCCGTTTGGTTGCAGACGTACTCAGTGGAGTGGAAGAGGCAGGCCTTTTTCAAGTTTGTTGAGGTGTTCCACGATCCTGCCTTTCCCCAAGAGCTGAAGGCGAAGGTATTTTTTTAATATTATCATGTTGAGCTATGTCTCTCCTGCTGTTGAACTCCTTCTCTTGTTGTTGTTGTTGTTGTTGTTGTTGTTGTTGTTCTCCTCCTCCTCCTCCTCCTCCTCCTCCTCCTCCTCCTCCTCCTCCTCCTCGTCTTCTTCTTCTTCTTCTTCTTCTTCTTCTTCTTCTTCTTCTTCTTCTTCTTCTTCTTCTTCTTCTTCTTCTTCTCGTCCCATTCTTTCTCCTCTGTCTCTTTCTGCTTCTTGTTTTGATGGGGAAAATGTAAGTTGCCACTGATTGAGGTGACATACTGTTACCACCCTTTGGAGGCATAGTCGCATGATAAATGCTTCCATGCTGTTGCTGATGTGGTTTCAGATTCTGTAGTATGTCTTGAGCCCCAGTTTCCATGTTATTACAGTCATTGCTTCAGTGGTTTTAGATTCTGCAGCACGTCTTTATAGCACTTATTTTCATGTTATCGTTTCAATCGTTTCAGATTGTGGTGTATGTCTTGATCCCTTGTTTTCATGTTATTGTTTCATTGGTTTCAGATTCTGCAGCATGTCTTTATAGCACTTATTTTCATTTTGCTGTGTCAAGGGTTTTAGATTGTGGTGTATGTCTTGGTCTTCAGTTTTCATGTTATTGTTTCAGTGGTTTCAGACTCTGCAGAATCTTTGGATCCCCTGTTTTCATGTTATTGCTTCAATGGTTTCAGATTGTTGTGTGTGTCTTGGTCATCTGTTTTCAGTGTTATTGTTTCAGTGGTTTCAGATTCTTCAGTGTTTTGATCCCCTGTTTTCATGTTACTGTTTCAATGGTTTCAGATTCTGCAGAATGTCTTGATCCCTTGTTTTCATGTTATTGTTTCAGTGGGTTCAGATTCTGCAGTATGTCTTGATCCCCTGTTCTCATGTTACTGTTTCAGTGGTTTCAGATTATGGTGTATGTCTTGATCCCTTGTTTTCATGGTTTTGTTTCAAGAGGGTTTCAGGTTCCCAGCGGGAATGTCTTGTCTCCCTTCTTTAAATCATGTT
Source organism: Alviniconcha marisindica (assembly GCA_018857735.1). Lineage (NCBI taxonomy): Eukaryota > Metazoa > Mollusca > Gastropoda > Provannidae > Alviniconcha > Alviniconcha marisindica. Next base: position 300,575 of record JABMCL010001533.1, on the reverse strand, counting down.
ACTCCTTTCAAGGGGTTTTCGATTCTGCCTAGTCTTGATCCCCTGTTTGGCATGCCGCCCCCTTTGAGCGAAGATGGAGTCTTTCGTGGGAGGATCATCGGCTCCAGAAAAAGGATAGTGACCCAAACCTTCTCTGTGGACTTCCTCAACCGCAATCATTGACCCGGGGAAATCCCTTTGGCATTCTCAATGGCGGGGTTCCCCATTCTCTGTGCATTTCCCCTTCATCCCTGCTAATGGAAGGAAAGGCCCCCTTTCGTCGCACACCCCTTTGTTTGCTCCCTAACGGGGTAGTGCTTTTGTGGCATAGCATTGCTGCTAATGGCAAGGGATAGTAAGCCACCTTATCTGTGGAATATCCCTTAAGCATTGCTGCTAATGGCAGGGGATAGTCAGCCACCTTCTCTGTGGAATATCCCTTAAGCATTGCTGCTAATGGCAAAGGATAGTAAGCCACCTTGTCTGTGGAATATCCCTTAAGCATTGCTGCTAATGGCAAGGGATAGTAAGCCACCTTCTCTGTGGAACATCCCTTGGGTGCTGAGAATTCAGTTCTGTATCAACAGTTCCCTGTGCTATGTATTATGTATGCCTGGGATAGGTCAGAATACAGCTTTGCTTTGAGAAATTTTGAATTTGGGATTTTGTATGTATGCCGCTCCTGTTCCCAGTAAATCTGCCTACCCAGTGTCTGTGTTTCTGGTTCATTCAGCTGTGTCTTTCCAGGTCATCTTCCAGCATAGAAGCTGTATGTGTCATACATTTATTTGATCAGGATTTTACTTCCGACTTGTTGAATTTTTGTTTCTGACCAATATCAGTTTCAAGGTGTACATGCTTATTGAAAGAAAGTGACTGTCATTGCTGAGTTACTAGGCTATGAAATGTGTCTCAGCTTTTAAAGAAAAGGTCGACAGACACAGGCAATGGTATTCATAGTCTGAGAAGCCAAGGCAACTTCCAAGAGGGTATAGTGTTTGGTTTTGTACGCAGGAAACAAGGGAACAAGCTGCGTCGCCTGATGACGTTTGCCTGGCCGTGCCTGCTGTCCAAGAGCTGCGTGGATCCAGCCACCAAATACCATGGGCACCTGCTGCTGGCCCACATCATCGCCAAGTTTGCCATTCACAAACGCATCGTACTGCAGGTAAGATGCTTTGTACAGCAGGAGAGATGTTTTATACTGCAGGTGAGATATTTTGAACTGCAGGTGAGATGTTTTTTGCTGCAGGTAAGATGCTTTGTGCTGCAGGTAAGATACTTTGTGCTGCAGGTTAGATGCTTTGTACTGCAGGTAAGATGTTTCCTACTGCAGATAAGATGCTTTGTACTGCAGGTGAGATGTTTTGTGCTGTAGATGAGATGTTTTGTACTGCAGGTAAGATGTTTTGTACTGCAGGTGAGATGTTTCATACTGCAGGTAAGATGCTTTGTACTGCAGGTAAGATGCTTTTTGCTGCAGGTGAGATGCTTTGTGCTACAGGTGAGAGGCACTGTACTACATGTAAGAGGCTTTGTTCTACAGCAAAGAGATATTGTACTGCAAGTGAGATCAATTGCACGATGGGTCAGATACGTTTTTATATGGATAAGATTGAAACATTTTGCAGGGGACATAAGCTGTACTGCATTAAGCCACAATTGTGTTTACAGGTAAGATTCATTTTACTGCAGTGCTACAGGTAAGATCATGCAAGCATCCCAGTGTTTGCTTGTAAATTCCCAGGTGTTTCACAGTAGCTTTATGCACTGTGCAAAGTGACACAGCTTTCTGAGCTTGCAAAAGACAGCATGGCTAGGGTTGTGATCACACAGGTGCTCCAATGTGTGCTTGTACCTGTGCAGGTGTTTCACAGCTTGCTGAAGGCCCACGCCCACGAAGCCAAAGCGGTGGTCCGGCAGGCGCTGGAGATCCTCACCCCGGCCATGCCCAGCCGCATGGAGGACGGCAACGGGATGCTGAACCACTGGACCAAGAAGATCATCGTGGAGGAGGGTCACAGCGTGGGGCAGCTCACGCACATCCTGTAAGGGACTGGGGTGGTAGAGAGAGAGATGGAGCGAGAGTGGTGTGTGTGTGTGTGTGTGAGTGTTAGATTTGAGTGTGTGTGTGTGTGTGTGAGGTGTTAGATTTGAGTGTGTGTGTGTGTGTGTGTGTGTGGCTGCTTGTGTGTGTGGCTGCTTGTGTGTGAGTGTCTATGTATATGTGTGTGTGCATGTGTATGTGGACATCCTGTAAAGGACAGGAATGGAGGAGAGAGAGTGGGGTGTGTGTGTGTGTGTGTGTGTGTGTGTGTGTGTGTGTGTGTGTGTGTGTGTGTGTGTGTGTGTGTGTGTATGTGTGTAATTGTATGTATATGTGTGTGTGCATGTGTATGTGGACATCCTGTAAGGGACAGGAGTGGGAGAGAGAGAGATGGAGAGAGAGTGGTGTGAGGTGCTAGATGTGAGTGTGTGTATGTGTGCTTGTTCATGTGTGAGTGTGTTGGTGTGTGTGTGTGTGTATGTGTGTGTGGTTGCGTGCATGCAGGTGTCTGTATGCATGTGTATGTTGACATCCTGTAAGGGACAGGAGTATGAGAGAGAGAGTGTGTGCGCAAGCGTGTATGTGTGCTTGCTCATACATGAGCGTGTGTGTATATGTGTGTGGTTGCATGAGCGTGTTTGTATGTATATGTGTATGTTGACATCCTATAAGGGACAGGTGTGGTAGAGAGAGAGAGAGGGATGGAGAGAGAGTGTTACACATGCATATTTTTCAGTTACCGGTTTAATGCATTTTTTTGCTGTTGGATAAGATGTGTGGTTGCATATGGCAGGAAAGGATTAGGGAGAGAGATACGTACCCTGAAGATTTTGAGAGATGATTGAATTGAAATGTTTTATTTGAAGAGGGAATTTTTACAGATCTCTTGTTGTCCGGCACTACCGCATCTACTACCCAGTGCGTCACTCCCTGATTCAGCACATGATTAGCTCCCTCAACCGGCTGGGTTTCTCGCAGAGCGTACGTACTCAAGTGTTAAGGCTGCTCCTATTGTTGCTGTTGCAGTATGTGTGTGTGTGCACATGTGTGTTTGTTTATGCATGTATGTGTTTGTTTGTGTTTTTTTTGTGTGTGTCTCTCTCTCTCCTTCTCTCCTCCTTCTCTTTCTCTCTTTGCATTTGTGTGTGTGTGTGTGTGTGTGTGTGTGTGTGTGTGTGTGTGTGTGTCATTGGTTAGATTGACTTGCTACAGTGAAGTTTAACCCGAGAATGAGAAGAAAGGATTGCTTTTGGATTTTGAATGGTGGAGAGAAATTAACGGAGCATTTGAAACAAAGAGAGAAATAGTGAACACTTCATTAGTTATAAAAAATGTAATTGCATATGTACCTTTATTAGTTTATATAAAAAAATTTTTTTTTAACTGTGTGTGTACCTTTATGAAAAAATCAACTTGTATATGTACCTTTATAAAATAAAATAAATGCATTTATACCTTTATAGAAAATTCAACTGCACATATGTATCTTTATAAAAAGGAAATCAACTGCATATATATGTACCTGTGACGATAAGCTGTCACTATCATTAACCGATTGCCATAGTTAGCAGGCGACACCCCAGCGGCAGAAGCTTCTGAACCTTGTAGCGTGGGGCATGCATAGAATATATAGAAGAAGGAAAAATGGTTACCGCCAACACTACTCTGCATGGTCTTTTTGTTGCTGTGATGTTGTGCCTGTGGATGCTGTAGTTATGTGTTGTCGACTGACAGTTAGTTGTCATACCAAGGACACAATACCTTTATAAATATATAAAAAGTAACTGCATATGTACCTTTTTTTTTTTTTTTTTTAATCAACTGCATATATGTACTTTAAAAAAAATTAAAATAAATAAAAACTGCATATGTACCTTTATAAAAAATAAAAATGCATATGTACCATCGTAAAAAATTAAACTGTATACGTCTGCTTTTCCCAACAGTCCAGCATGGAGCACCGGAAGCTGGCAGTGGACCTGGTGGACGTCATCATCAAGTGGGAGTTGCAGCGCATCAAGGAGGATGCTGAGGCCCCGCCCGACACCTGTGAGGTCAGTTGGCCCCGCCCACTTCCGGACCGCTGCTGTGTCCAAGTTTTGTTGTTTTTACAAAGACCTTCGCATTTTTATTTTGTGTTTGATCAGATTGCTCTGAGCAAACTCTGATGTTTTTGTTGTTGTTTGTTGGTTTTTGTTGGTTTTTGTTGTTGGTTTTATGAGAAAAGTGACCTAAATTCCAATGGGAAAAACTTTGGACACTAATATACTCGATACAAATACAAAAAAGCCAGTGGGTATGATTGATCACTGATGTCTTCAGGTTGCCATGCAAGCAGATGGCGTGGAGCAAGCACGATGCATCTGTAGTTTTACTTGACATTCACTGTCCCATCTTTTACCACTCACAAAAATGTGGGTCTGTTGTTGTGAGCAGTTTGATTGCTTTTGCTCTGTCGACTTTGCCCTGCATCCTCAAGCCATGAAAGCGATCTTTATGATGATGTGGGACATAATGGCCACAGATATCAGGCTGACTTTTTGGAAGGGGATGGTGGGGGGGGGGGGGGGGGGGCAGACATATTAAGATGCATGATTTTTAATCAGGATCAGACAACAGTGTTTTTTTGACTCCACTCTCACTGCACTGAGCGGCTTCTCTTTCCCTTCAGGCTGTGGTGGACTCGCCTGCCAGCAGTGGCGGTGTGAAGAGACCGTCCACCTCGGAGCCCCCTGTACCGGAGAAGCGGGCACGCCACTCCACGGGGGCAGGATCAGATGTAAGATGCAACCCGTGCATGCAGCAGTCTGTCTGAGCGTGTGCTTCAGAGTGTGTGTGTGTGGGGGGGGGGGGTGCAAGATTAGGGTGCAGGGGTTAGAAAGGGCAGTGGAAAGTGAACGTCAATACTGGGGTATGTGTGTGTCCAGACTGAACAACACTGAATTTGTTTTGTGACAGAGAAATGTCTGGCAGTTTATGTAAAAGCCACTTGCTTATTTTCTTCATCGTTTACAAGGGCTGCTGAAACAAAACCAAAAGTCAAAAAGACAAGCATGCACTATGCAGAAATAGGCTCGAAGAATTTAAAAAAAAAAAAAAAAAAAATATTGTGAGAGGATGGTGTGGGGAGGTTATGCATGCATGGTGTGTACAAACTACGATTGATTTTATTTACTGTCTGCTTTCACTGCCATGTCAGTGTTTGCTAATTGAATTATGGTTTGTTTGACGTGGATTTGATAATCTATATGACATGTGTAGACTGACTTTCAGAGCGGACGAAGCTTACCTGACGTGAACAAGCCGATCGAGAAGCAGTACTGTGAATCAGTGGTCAACTTCTTGCTGCGAATGGCCTGCCAGGTAAAGCGTATAGTTTCTGTCGCTTTGTTTTGTGTTTCTGTGTGAACCCTACCTCTTTGGGGAAGGGGTGCACGGAACTTACGCTTTTAGACATCTGTATGTGTTGGTTAGCAGACAGACATCCAGCAGTTCATCTGAATATTGAAATATTGAAAAACATGTCATGCATCATAACACTAACAACAGATGAATAGGTCTAATACATATATGCAAGATGCAAATAGTAACATGAGGGATTTTTTTTAACTTTGTGCCTGTCTGGGGTGCATTGAATGGATCTTAAATTTTTGTGAAGAGTGCATATATTTTTTTGCCATCTGTTAGTAGTGTTAAAAAATGCAACCTTTTTTTTTTCTCTGTTCCTCCCCCCGCCACCTTTCAGACTTACTCTGTTTAAAGTCTTCCAGATCTAAATATAACACCTCAGCAATTAATTACTTGCTTGTTTTTTTGTACACTTTGACCCCAAAACAGAGCCTTCTATTTTTGAATGTTCCGAGTGTGCTATCAAGAACATTGTATTGGCCACTGCTGCTTAGGGGCTCGATTGTTGCTGGTTGTGTTTTTTTTGTTTTTGTTTTTTTAATCTTGATTTGAAGCAGCGTGTGACCCAAACTGCCTGCATCCTAAAGCAGCGATGACTGTATGTGGACTTTTCAGGTAAACGAAGCATCAGCAGCAATCGGCTCCCAGGGGGAGCAGCTGTCTCGGCGGTGCGTGGCGCTGGTGAAGCTGGTGCTGAAGCCGGACGTGTGGCTGGGCACGGAGCTGAAGACGGCATGGCTGGAGAAGGTGCTGGCCTCTGTGCAGGCCCACCAGCCCAACTACAACAACATCTGCACCGCCCTCGAGCTCCTCACCTACCTGCTCACCATTCTGGTGAGTGAGATCTGTCCCTTCCTCTGAGTTGGGTTTTCACTGTGGTGCTCTGTAGGGTGGAGTGTGGTTTTTATGATGGCGTGCTGTGTTCTGTGCAGAATGTCTGCATTGCTGATTCGAGTTCTCATTATAAAACTTAATGTTTCGTTTTTGCTGATCCTGGTTGTGGTGTATGTATGTAAGTGGCATTCTTCTTTCCAGATTAGAACAATTGTTGTTGTTGTGTTTTTGTGTGTGTTATTTTTAATGGTTTCAGTAACATCTGTTTAGAAACAGAGAGAAAACAAAGACAGTCAAACACAAGATGTTTGTGTGTGTGTGTTGGTTGGGGGGGATTATGTGTGAATGTATATATATATATATGTATGTTTGTGAACATATCACTCCCATTTGTTCACATAAACTTTGCTCTGTGTGTGTGTGTTTGGGGTGAGGGGGGGATGAGTGCATGTATGTGTGTGTGAACACAGTACTCCCAATTGTGCATATACTTCTGTGTGTATGTGTGTGTGTGGAGGGGTGTGTGTGTGTTTGTGAATATGTCACTCCCAATTGTTCACATAAACTTTTCTTGTCTAATGTATGTGCCTGTGTGTATGCAGAAGAAGGAGCAGATCCTGGCGATGTTCAAGCCACTGCAGAAGAGCATCGGCCTGTGCATGCAGTGCACCAACACCAAGATCATCCGCTGTGTGCACAGCCTGCTGTCGCGCCTCACCAGCCACTTCCCCACCGAGGCCTGCAGCTCCAACGTCGCCTCCAAGTACGAGGAGCTGGAGAACCTCTACGCCACCGTCAGCAAGGTCATCTACGAGGGACTGACCAACTACGAAAAGTCAGTGCAGGCTCATGCCATCTCCAGACTTACCCAGCTTTTGGGGTTTTCTGGTTTATACCCACTGTGGGTTTTCAGTTTATCCCAACTGTGGGTTTTCAGTTTTTGCTCACTGTGGTTTTTCAGTTTATGTTCACTGTGGGTTTCAGTTTATGGTCCATTGTGGGTTTTTAGTTTATGCCCACAATGGGTTTTCAGTTTATGGTCCATTGTGGGTTTTCAGTTTTAGGCCCACTGTGGGGGTTTTCTCACTGTGGGTTTTTCAGGTTATGCTCACTGTGGGTTTCAGTTTATGACCATTTGGGGTTTTCAGTTTATGGTCTATTGTGGGTTTTCAGTTTATGCTCACTGTGGGTCTTCAGTTTATGCCCACTGTGGGTTTTCAGTTTACGCCCACTGTTGGTTTTCAGTTTTTGCTCTCTGTGGGTTTCAGTTTATGGTCCGTTGTGGGTTTTCAGTTTATGCCCACTGTGGGTTTTCAGTTTATGACCACTGTGGGTTTCAGTTTATGCCCACTGTGGGTTTCAGTTTATACCCACTGTGGGTTTTCAGTTTATGACCACTGTGGGTTTTTAGTTTATGCCCACTATGGAAGAAGTAAATGTTTAAAACTACATTTGAATATTTTCAAGGGCAGGTGTTACTGTTGTTGTTCTGGGGGGTAACATATATGAGAATTTCCATCAAATCTGAGAACCTGAAGTCTGTGTAAGAGTCAGGAAATGCGTCTCCGATGAAGGCAGCCTTCCTTGTTTGATTGCCACCCCTTCCATTCCTTGATGCCTCAAGTGCTTGCTCCATGTATTTTCCAGGTCGCCGAATGGTTCTCCCTCACAGCTGTTCAGCACGCTGATGATCCTGAAGGCAGCGTGCCAGAACAACGTGGCCTACATCGACCGCCTCATCACCACCTTCATGAAGGTCATGCACAAGATGGCGCGGGAGCATCTCCAGCCCACCACCCAGGAGGCCACCCCAAGTCAGTTTTAGAATCTTAGGTCGTTGTTGTGTTCCTGAAATGAAGGTCAGGGATAGCTGGTCTTGTTGTTGTGTTGCCAAGGTGAAGGTCAGAGTTAGCTGGTGTTGTGTAGCCAAGATGAAGGTCAGAGTTAGCTGATGTGTTGCCAAGGTGAAGGTCAGAGTTAGCTGATGTTGTTGTGTTCCTGAAATGAAGGTCAGGGTTAGCTGGTGTTGTTGTGTTGCCAAGGTGAAGGTCAGAGTTAGCTGATGTTGTGTTCCCAAGATGAAGGTTAGAGTTAGCTGATGTTGTTGTTGTGTAGCCAAGATGAAGGTCAGAGTTAGCTGATGTTGTGTTGCCAAGATGAAGGTTAGAGTTAGCTGATATTATTGTTGTGTTGCCAAGATGAAGGTCAGGGTTAGCGGATGTTGTTGTGTTGCCAAGGTGAAGGTCAGAGTTAGCTGATGTGTAGCCAAGATGAATGTTAGAGTTAGCTGCTGTTGTTGTGTTGCCAAAATGAAGGTCAGAGTTAGCGGATGTTGTTGTGTTGCCAAGATGAAGGTCAGAGTTAGCTGATGTTGTTGTGTAGCCAAGATGAAGGTCAGAGTTAGTGGATGTTGTTGTGTTCCCAAGATGAAGGTCAGAGTTAGCAGGTGTTTTAGGCTTCTGATGTACCGTCCTGATAATACAGCTGCGTGTAATGCATGGCCAGTCAGCTGCTACCGTAGTTTTTGCTGTGTTGGCAGTGCTGTACTGAAAATACAGTTAAACAGTTCCAGCTGTCTTTCTTTGTAGGTGTAGCATGTGAAACTGCTGATCGTTTTTTGTGTCTTTTTTTCCTCTTTTTTTTCTGTGCTGACAATACAGCCGTATTACTTAAACACAAACAGCTGTACTCAAAGTCAGTACAGCTGTGTTAAGCACTAACAGCTGTGCTGAAAATCAATACAGCTGTGTTAAACTCAAAATCAGTACAGCCATGTTAAACATACAGAAAAGTATGTGAAATCAGGTGCAGCTGTCTTCATTTTTAGGTGTAGCCTGTGAACTGGTGATCATTGGTTTTGGCTGTGCTAATACAGCTGTGTACTTTCAGCTGTGTTAAACTTTAGGTATGGCCAGTACAATGATGATGTATGTTTTTGCTGTGCTGACACTACATCTGTGTTAAACTGTAGGTGTGGCCAGGACAATGATGATGTATGTTTTTGCTGTGCTGACACAGCTGTGTTAAACTTTAGGTATAGCCATTACAATGATGACCTCTGCTTTTGCTGAGCCGACAATACAGCTGTGTTAAACTTTAGGTATAGACAGTACAGTGATGATCTCTGCTTTTGCTGAGCCGACAATACAGCTGTGTTAAACTTTAGGTATAGCCAGTACAATGATGATCTCTGCTTTTGCTGAGCCGACAATACAGCTGTGTTAAACTTTAGGTATAGACAGTACAGTGATGATCTCTGCTTTTGCGGAGCCAACAGTATAGCTGTGTTAACTATCCCCTCGCAGCTGTGGCCAGCGAGCTGCTGATCTTGGCCCTGGACCTGGTGAAGAACCGTGTGGGCGTGATGAGCCATGACATGAAGAAGAGCTTCATCGGCACCATCCTCTCCGGACTCATCGAGAAGACCCCAGACAACAAGGTCATGAAGGCCATTACCAAGATGGTGGAGGACTGGGTCAAGTTGAAGGTCAGTGGTGCGGCGCGGGCTGGTACTGAACTGTTTGTTGAGTTTGTGTATGTTCGCTCTTGACCCTTTGCTTCTTCCTGTTTCTGTCTGTTAGCAGAAGTTTGTACTAAAACTGAAAATGCAAAAAGAGCAGATTTTGTCTGAAGTGGAGCATAGCCTTAAACAAGGTTCTTGCTGTCTTTGAAAGTTTGGGAGAATGGTCTGCCATTTTTGAGGCCTTGAAAGTTTGTGAAAATTGAATAATTTATCTGAGGTCTTTGAAAGGCTGGGAATTTGGGCTTCTCTTATGAAACTAATAAGGCAATGGATTTCTCTGCAGACTTTGAGACTAACTGGCTAGCTGCTTCATATTTTGGCTGTAACTTATTTGTGTAAATTATCATCATGACACAGCAATACTTTCACATTTGAGCTGTGAAGCTAAGGGCATACATGGATCACATAGCATGAATTAAAGTTGAACAGGTGAGTAACCTGTCAAATTTGGTCTTTGAATTGATAAAAAACAAAAGAAAAACCCCAACTACCTTGAAGGTTTGTGTGATTTTTGGATCGGAAAGTTTGTGGGAGCCCTGCTTAAAGGAGATTCAAACATATAAAAGATGAAAAAGATCATGATTTATTGTGACAAAAGACAACAAGCAAATTTTGGGGGTAAGGCCCATTTTTAAGCTACAAAACAACTCTTAAACTGCTTAAAGGAGTTTCTGTAAAAGGGTTTCACCCTTCCGTTAAAATGATGTTTTAAATTTTCCCCCCTGACAGACACAGCGCGAGATCAACCAGGCTCTACTTAAAGGAGATCCAACCACATAAAAGATGAAAAAGATGAAAAAGAACACTATTTATTGTGACAAAAGACGACAATTTTTTTTTGGGGGGGAGTAAGCCCCTTTTTCAAACTACTAAGCAACACTTAAACTGCTGAAAGGAGTTTGTTGCAAAAAAAGATTTCACGCGCCCGTGAAATGATGTTAAACTTTCCTCCCTGACAGACTCAGCGTGAGATCAACCAGGCCCCACAGGTGAAGGACAAGGCCATGCTGCTGATCAAACTGATGCTGCATGTGGAGCGCAGGTTCTCCGAGGACCAAGAGCTCACCGCTCAGTTCCTTGACCTGGTCAACTACATCTACAGGTACTTGGGGTGGTCTTCAGTGTGTGTGTGTGTGTGTGTGTGTGTGTGTGTGTGTGTGTGTGTGTGTGTGTGTGTGTGTGTGTGTGTGTGTGTGTGTGTGTGTGTGTTGTTGTGTGTGTGTGTGTGGTGTGAGTGTGTGTGGGTGGTGTGGTGTGGATGTGTGTGTGTTGTGTGTGAGTGTGTTGTGAGAAGAGAGAGAGAGAGAGATTTTAGTTTTACTGAAGCCTGCTGTTTGATGACCTTTCCGTACTATTTGATTTGTCCTATGATGGCATTTAATTTAATTTTGTGCTTTAGCCAAGTCTTTTTTTTCTTTTTTTTTCATAATAGAAATAGCATTGAAAAGAAATATACTTCAACTTAAATCTCTGTGTAACACAGTAATGAATGAAAAGACAAATCATACAGCCGTAAGATTGATCAAACTGAAGTGACCCATCTTTTTTTGTGTGGAGAGAATGCATGAATCAGGATTCAGCATTTGCACTAGAGGCACTTTGTACTGGTTGAGGGTAGCGTGAAGCTGCATGTGATCTAAGCACACTTAACTGGCATAACTGAACTGGTGCCACAGGGATGAGAGCCTGTCCGGAAGTGAACTGACGGCCAAACTGGAGCAGGCCTTTTTGACCGGTCTGCGCTGCCCCCAGCCTGCCATTAGACAGAAGTTTGTGGAGGTGAGTGTGTGTCAAATTGGGGAGGGGGGGGGGGTACAGAAAGTGAAATGATTCCCAAACTGGAGTCATGCTTTTTGACCGTTTTGCGCTGCCCAGCCTGTCAGACAGAAGTTTGTGGATGTGAGTGTGTCAGATTAGGGGTGTGGTTGGTACAGGAAGTGAAAAAGTGAAATGATTCCCAAACTGGAGCAATGCTTTTTGACCGGTCTGCGTTGTCCCCAGCCTGTTGGACGGAAGTTTGTGGAGGTGAGCGTGAGTTAAATCGGGGGGGTGTTACGGGGGGGTTGTAGGGGTACAGGAAGTAAAATGATTCCCAAAGTGGAGCAGGCCTTTTTGACTGGGCTGCACTGTCCCCAGCCTGTCAGACAGAAGTTTGTGGAGTTGAGTGTGAGTCGAATCTAGGTGTGGGGGGGGGGGGGGGGGGGGGGGGGGGGGTAAATGATTCCCAAACTGGAGCAGGCCATTTTGACTGGTACGCACTGCCCCCACCAGCCTGCTATCTGACAGAAGTTTGTTGAGGTGAGTGTAGTGTACGTCAGATGGGAGGGGGGTGTTGGGAGGGTGGGGGGGGGGGGGGGGGGTATTGCAGAAGACTGCCCTATGGAAATCCCTCCAACGTCATATTGTTCCTTTACAGCATGCACAAATACTGATTTCTGTGGAACTCAGTAGAGTTTGGCTGCCCAAGTCCTTCTGCATACTGAGATAATAGAGTTTGGCTGCCCAAGTCATTCTGCATACTGAGATTCTGTCGTCTTGGGCCATAGGTCCAGTCTCCATCTAATGATTGCATGTAGTCCTGGGTGACCCCAGACGAATAGGGGTCTTGGTGTTGACTGTTCTAGCATCTGTATTCAGGACTAGTTTGGTGGTGTCAGAGTTCATGGCTTGGAACAGTTGTTACAGTAATCTGGGTGTTCAGACAGCTGTGTTCTGTACCATTTGTAGGTGTCAGAGCCTCTTGCATAAAATCAACAGATATTTGTTATCGACAGAATCCACTAAGACCTTTGATAGAATCCGCTGATCCCTGTGTTTGTGGCTCATTTGGACCGCCCTTTAAATAATAATAATAATGGAAATTTGTAAAGCGCCTACCCTGCGGCTCAAAGCGCTGAACAAGCATACACACATAATGTACATCGAGATGAAAAATGTTATCAATTTTTTTTTTTAAATGTATATATCGACAAGTGTTCAAGCATAATTATGCAAAAGATGCACACACACACGCACGCACGCATGCACACACACACTGTACAGACTGATGGGAGTGCAGGACAATGTGGTTTAACTGAAATATTCTGAGAAGAGAAATGTCTTGAGTTGGCTTTTGAAGGAAGAGAGAGTAGCAGAGTGCCTGAAGTCTTGGGGGAGATTGTTCCAGATGTGGGGGCCAAAGTGTGAGAAAGTGCGAAAGCCATGGGTTTTGCGGTTGAAGCGTTGGACTTTGAGCATGTGTGTGTCTGACGAAGAGCGGAGAGAGCGGGAAGGACTGTAAAGGTGTAGCAGCTCAGAAAGATAACCTTTGGATAACCTCGTTCCTGTCTCCACCGAATTTCAATTGTAGTGTTTTATGCGACAGGTGTTCCATAAGAGCATGAGCCACCGTGTGTTTGACCGCCTGATGTACATCTGCTGCTCTCAGAACTGGGAGCACATGGGCCATCATTTCTGGATCAAGCAGTGCATTGAGGTGAGTGTGTGCATGTGTGTGTGTGTGTGGATGGACATGTGTGTAATATGTGTATGTATGCATATGTGTGTGTGTGTGTGTGTGTGTGGATGGACATGTGTGTAATACGTGTATGTATGTATGCATGTGTGTGTGTGTGTGTGTGTGTGTGTGGATGGACATGTGTGTAATACGTGTATGTATGCATGTGTGTGTGGATGGACATGTGTGTAATACATGTATGTATGCATGTGTGTGTCTGTGTGTGGACCGACATGTGTGTAATACATGTATGTATGCATGTGTGTGTGTTGTTTGTGTGTATGAGTGCGTGCATGTGTATGTGTGGATGCATCAGTGTTTGAGTGTGTTGGGGGGGGGGGGTGACATACATGCATGCATGCATGCATCATTTTCATTTTTCTTGGAATCCTTTACGTGATAAACCCAAAAGTTGCAAACTTGAAAATCCTAAAGCGTTTGTCCCATGCAGGAGAAACTGTTTCACATAAAATTACATATACTGACCCATGCAAAAATATATGTCACCTGAGACGCCTGTCCTAGGTCCAACAGTAGCGGTAACACTAATGAGTAAAGCAATACGAACAACTTGACATATTCACAGTGTAAGCAACACACAAAAGCAGTCCCCATTTACTTTTTCCTGAATATGTGCTGCACTTTTGTCCCCATTTACTTTTTCCTGAATATGCGCTGTACTTTTGTCCCCATTTACTTTCTCCTGAATATGTGCTGCACTTAAACCTTCTTCAGCTAGTCTCCTCAGTGTTTGGCTGGCAGTGACCAGCCATTCAAAGAGCGAGGATGATGAACACTTCATGAAGGGTGTTCCACGAGAAGACAACCCAGTGTTTTGCAACGTACCTCTTTTTTTTTAAAGATAGAAGGGGGAAAAAGTTCAGATGTGGTGGGAGGGCACTCGGGAGATTGCGGTGGTGATGGGAGTAGTGGTTTGATTCTTTCCACTGACCCGCAGCTGCTGATGCTGAAAAAGTTCAGATGTGGTGGGAGGGCACTCGGGAGATTGCGGTGGTGATGGGAGTAGTGGTTTGATTCTTTCCACTGACCCGCAGCTGCTGATGCTGAAAAAGTTCAGATGTGGTGGGAGGGCACTCGGGAGATTGCGGTGGTGATGGGAGTAGTGGTTTGATTCTTTCCACTGACCCGCAGCTGCTGATGCTGGTGGCCGTGAGCGGCACCGCGATTCAGAGTTCCTCCCCCATGAACCTCCTGCCCTCCGCCTCCTCCGTCATCAACATGGCCGACAGCCAGGAGCGGGCCATCTTCGCCAAAATCATGCACATCAAGGAGGAGAGCATGGACGTGGAGCTGGTCGACCCGCCCTCTGAAGTGAAGGAGGTGAGCTATGGGGTTTTGTATGTGTGTGGATGCTGTATTGTTTGTATTCGCTGCGGATAACACCGGTGCTTAGAGAAACAGAAAAGTCCCTTTGTCTCTGTCTCTCTGTGTTACTGTTTCTGTCTCTGTCTGTCTGTCTGGCTGGCTGGCTGGCTCTCTCTCTCTCTCTCTCTCTCTCTCTCTCTCTCTCTCTCTCTCTCTCTCTCTCTCTCTCTCTCTCTCTCTCTCTCTCACACACACACACACACACACACACACACACACACACACACTCTGTGTATTGTTTCTGTACATGGCACATCAGACTACATTTGTACCAGAGAACATGCAAGCCCACTTTTGAACACTTGAGTACTTGAAAGAAGAAGAAAAAAGGAGAGCGAAAAAAAAAATCAGGGGAATCCCACTTTTATAACCATAGTAAAAAAATCAATCAGAAATTGTCTTACAGTCTTAGAAGACTGGTGGTCCTTTATGAGGGGTTCATTTTCATTGGGAGGTAGGGGTGTTTGGGGGGGTGGGGGGGGGAGTGTACTTGTTAGCAGCATTATTCATACCCACAACAGGAGTTGCGTGTGACTGTGCAGGAGGAGATAGAGAAGATGGAGAAGAAGATGGAGATGGGAGGGGAGGCGGGCCCCAAGCAGACCCTCCACACTCTCCTCCAGCGCCAGAACAAGTTCCTGGACTCGTGCCGAGAGACCAAGGTCAGTGCCAGTGCAGAAAAGGACCGTTTAAAAACAACAACACTGATTTAACTCATGGGATATGTGCATCATCAGAACTGTTTGCAGCATAACCTTACCAGCCTAGCCGTGTCCGCTCATGGGCAACACGCATACTGTGTCCTGTGTTCCGTGCCCTCAACAGACCACACACCACCTGACCTCACTGACCTCAACAGGTGGCACAGCCAGTACACGTCCTGTCTGTGTTCCATCACCGAGCACCAGCAGACTTTGCACACCTGAGCTGGCTAACCAAAGATTCAAGATTACTTGTTATCTCGTCAGAGATGTTCAATTCAGCTGTGCCACATCAACACTTTTCACAGCACGTACATTTCCTATCTGTGTTCCGTGCCCCCAACAGACCGTGCACTACCTGACCTCACTGACCCAGCCGTACCACATCAACACTTTTCACAGCACATACATGTCCTATTTGTGTTCCACGACCCCAACAGACCACACACTACCTGATCTCACTGACCCAGCCATACCACATCAACACTTTTCACAGCACATACATGTCCTATTTGTGTTCCACGACCCCAACAGACCACACACTACCTGATCTCACTGACCCAGCCATACCACATCAACACTTTTCACAGCACATACATGTCCTATTTGTGTTCCACGACCCCAACATACCACACACTACCTGATCTCACTGACCCAGCCATACCACATCAACACTTTTCACAGCACATACACGTCCTATCTGTGTTCCATACCACATCAACACTTTTCACAGCACATACACGTCCTATCTGTGTTCCGTGCCCCCAGCAGACTGTGCACTACCTGACCTCAGCTGTACCAACAGACCCAACAGACTGTGCTCTACCTGACCTCAACACATATATGTCCTATCTGTGTTCTGTGCCCCCAACAGACTGTGCACCACCTGACCTCAGTGTGTACATGTCCTATCTGTGTTCCGTGCCCCCAACAGACTGTGCACCACCTGACCTCAGTGTGTACATGTCCTATCTGTGTTCCGTGCCCCCAACAGACCGTGCACCACCTGACCTCAGTGTGTACATGTCCTATCTGTGTTCCGTGCCCCCAACAGACCGTGCACTACCTGACCTCACTGACCCAGCTGTGCCACATCAACACGGACCTGGCGCACACCACCTGGCTGGACCTCTTCCCCCGCATCTGGAAGATCCTGTCGGAGAAGAACCAGCAGGCCCTGGGCCAGAACCTGACGCCCTTCTTCTGCAGCGGCAGTCACACCGTGCAGAAGGACTGCCAGCCCAGCGCCATCCACACCTTCCTGGAGGGGGCGTCGCAGTGTGTTCCCCCCATCCCCATCGGACACGCAGTGCTGAAGGTGGGTCAGCCGCTGTGGGTGTAGGCGTTGCTTTAGGTGGGTCATCCGTGATGGATGTAGGCGTTGCTGTTGGTGGGTCATCCGTGATGGATGTAGGTGTTGCTGTTGGTGGGTCATCCGTGATGGATGTAGGCGTTGCTTTTGTTAGGTCATCCGTGATGGATGTTGACATTGTTAGGGGGTGTCGCCCTGATAGGCATTGTTTAGGGGGGTCATCCGTGATGGATGTTGACATTATTCAGGGGGTCACCCTGTGATGGATGAAAGGCGTTGTTTAGGTGGGTCACCCTGTGGATTTTTTGGGCCCCAGTTTAGGGGCCCACCCCTGTGATGGATGTAGGCATTGTTCAGGTGGATCATCTGTGACGGATGTAGGCATTGTTTCGGTGTCATCCATGATGGATGTAGTCATTGCTTTGAACAGGCATGTCATCTGTGATGGATGTAGATATTGCTTTAGGTGGGTCATCTGGGATAGATGTAGTCACTGCTTTAGGTAGATGCAGTTTGACAGTGTGTTCGGAACTGGTCATGCGCTATGGATGTTGTCTAACCATCTGTTTTCAGGGTGTATTGGCCAACTTTTTTTTTTCATGTTTTGTATTTGCCATCAAGGTAAGCAGGTGTTTTTTTGTTTTGTTTTTGTAATCGGTCTGCACACAGGGATCAGTTGGACAGATATTTCAGTGGTGTGCTTTAATCAGGAACTTGTGATCCTTTTAATTTTGAGAATTTTGCTGTCATTGATACTATTGATGAGGGATGTGTCTATTAAATGTCTTGTGTTCAGGCATCAAAAAGTATTGGATGGTGAGCCACTGTACCATTAGCTGGTGTTTCCATCAGTGTGTAAGTAGTCGTAAATTGGTTTTTCAGTACTTTGGACGCAACCACAACCTGTGGCACCGGTCGTGCTTACTGATGGAGCAGATGGTGTATGAGAACAGCCCGACCCCTGCCCTCCGCACCCGTCCCGGCAGTGAATATGAGTTTGAGCCGCAGACTGGCAACACACAGCAGGTACAAACTTGGTTGTACATGTCTTATTTGTATGTGTGTGTGCGCGTGACTGAAGGAGGGAGTTGTGTGCTTTCTATCTGCTGAGTGCTATGACCATTTGTGTCTCGTCGTTGCTGAGTGCTGAAAACTTTGCAGTCTTCTGTTGCTCAGTCCTTTGGCTGTCTATGTCTTTTGTTGTTAGATGTTGCATTGCTGTGTGTCATTTTCTGCCGTATAGTGTCCAACTTGAACTGTTAGAAGGAGCAGGGAGATAAACATGTGTTAGAGGGATGGGAAGGATCTGTGTGTGTTGGAAAGGGGGGGGAAGAGATGTGCATGTGTTGGAGGGATGGGGAGGATCTGTGTGTGTTGTGTGTATGTGCATGTATGTTTTCTGTGTGGATGTGTTGTGTGTGTGTGTGTATTTGTGTGTGTGTTGTGTGTGTGTGTGTTCTATGTGTGCGTGTGTTCTGTGGCCAATCACTGTGACTGGTGTTTCCCAGGATGTGATGGACACCCTGTGTGAGCTCTACTGGCACCTGAAGGAGGAGGACATGTGGGCGGGGCTGTTTGCGAAGAGGGCACGCTTCCCAGAAACCAACATCGCCATCGCCTACGAACAGCACGGCTTCTTTGAGCAGGCTCAGACCCAGTATGAACAGGTAAGAATGTTCATGAAGCTGGGAAAAAAGGCCAGTCCGGAATAATTTTAAAAAAAAATGCCTGGCTCTATTCAGAACATTCTGAACTGTATGGTTTCACGAGCACGTACTCAGGGGGACAGACTTTGTCACAGTAAGGTGGTGAATATGCAGCATATGGGAAGGACTTTATTTGTGAACTTGTGAATTCTTCTCAGAGTACTGGTTGACTGGGTGTAAAACACCAACTTACTTACTTACTCTCAGAGTTTAGATGGCAGAGGAAAGAGTGGGGGAGGTCAGGTCTAGTCACATGTAAGTGTAGAAGGCACAAAGGTGGGTGTTTGGGGTTTTGTTTCAAGAAGGCAACTGGATCGAAAGGAAGAGGGCGAAGACAGTTGTCATGGGTCGCCATAGACTGTAGACCAGTAGTGGAGCAGCAAGTTAAACGCTCCAGCTTTAGACTCTGAACGAAATCTTGAGAAGTGTTTTCATTCTGACTGCAATACATAATAATCAGCGCATTTTAAGCAGAATTACTAAGCACACAAAACCACCCAAACCCAAACAGTAATTGTACACCCTGGTGTGTAAGGATGCTTCCCAGTGTGTATATAATAATATATACACTGTGACTGTCTGTGTGTTGGTTGACTGGGCGCAAAACACCAACTTACTTACTTACTGGGAGAAGGAAGGATATTACTGGAACAGGGATGCAGTTAAAGAGGAAGAGGACGGATGCAGTGAAGAGATGGTTTTGTTGTTGTTGCTTTTTTTCAGGCTATGGCCAAGGCACGACAGGACCACAACACAGCACCGGCGTCACCGAATGTCATTCCAGAGTACCGGGTGTGGGAAGAACACTGGATCAGGTAAGAGCGTGGAGAAGTGTTTTTCTCTTTACACTGTGGGTAGCCCTTTCAGGTGTGTAGGAAGAGACAGTGAAACTTCCTGAATGCCAGGTTGTTGGGACCATTCGGACTACTGTTTTCTTTACCAAACTGTGTCTTCAGTTAACAAGACTAAAAGGAAAGTGTACAGCAGGGGTATTTTTATCGCTCTGTCTTACAGTTACACCTTGAGAAAGATTTGGTGTATGCTGTATTACTACTATTAGTGCAAAAACTACTTAGATACAATTTAAGAAATACACTCCCACGTATCAAAATATGCACACATAACACACACACAAACACACACACACACACATACCCACACACACATACCTCTTCCCATGCCACCCCCATGCACAGAGATTGAAATAACCAGTGGTGTTACTTTTTCTGCTAGAACACACATGGACATTCAAAAGTAAGAAACAGAATCAAAGTTCAGCTCGGAATGGATGGCAAAGCATATAGTGGCCAGGCATGAGCGCCTTCAGCTAGTACTCTGAAATCAGACAGTTTTAAGAAATATTAAAGCCTACAAAATTCAACTGCAGACCAACTTCAGACCACCCTAAAAACCAAGCAAATGTTGTTTTAAAAGAGGGCTGGTTGGTGGTCAGCGGTTCAGTCACTGAAATATGAAGGAAGGGTGGTTGGTGGTCAGTGGTCCAGTCACACTGAAATATGAAGGAAGGTGGTTGGTGGTCAGCGGTTTTTCGGGGTCACCCCTGAAATATGAAGGAGGTTAGGGTGGGTCCACCCCGGGGGTTTATTTCAGCGGTTCAGTCACATTGAAATATGAAGGAAGGGTGGTTGGTGGTCAGTGGTTCAGTCACACTGAAATATGAAGGAAGGGTGGTGAGCGGTTCGGTCACATTGAAATATGAAGGAAGGGTGGTTGGTGGTGAGTGGTCCAGTCACACTAAAATATGAAGGAAGGGTTGAGAGAGAAAAAAAGTCTTTCACACAGAAAAAGGGACCAGTCTCATCAATGTCTTTGGTTGAGGGGTTCCACTCTGCTGTCACTGGAGGGGCTGTCAGACTGTTTGATGCATGCAGTCATGCTCTCACCTGTGGCTGTGTCGGGACAGGTGCTCCAAGGAGCTGAACCAGTGGGACATCCTGCTGGAGTACGCCAACCACAAAGGTTACTCCAACGCCTACCTGGTGCTGGAGTCGGCCTGGCGGGTTCCCAACTGGGCGCTGATGAAGGATGCCCTGGCGCAGGTGGGTGGAGTGAGGTCTCTTGCCTGTTTTTCTGTCTGCTGGTAGCGTTGTGTGTGTGTGTGTGTGTGTCTGCGCTTAGAATAGTTTCTATGGGTAAGATTTAAGATTTTGTGCTTTATAAATACTTTTATTATTATTATTGTCTGCAGTAGGGAACTTTCCCATTGGGAGGTGTTTCAGATCTTGGAATGTTTGATAGTTTAGCTCCCTTTAAAAATTACTTTTCACTGCTGACTAAATGTATTCTGGTATCAACAGCAAATTACAGTGAACATGTGGTTTTTTTTGTGTTTTTTTTGGCGTGTGTGTGTGTGTGTGTGTGTGCGCGTGTTTGGGGGATGAAGTGGGGCTGTAGTTTGTGGGGTCTTTTTGTTTGTTTGGGAGTCTTTTTTACTCAGAACTCAACACATTCAGTGTTTAGTGGTGTGTGTGTTTGACACTGCTAATTTTGAGAGTGTGAAAGTCAGCAGTTTCTACCATTACAGTGTGTGTGGGAAAGGGATGATTTCAGTTCCCTGCCATTGCATTTGTCACGTATGAGTGTGACCTGCAGGTGGAGGTGAGCAGTCCCAAGGAGTTGTCGTGGCAGGTGAACCTGTACCGAGGCTACATTGCCATCTGCCACCCTGATGAACCGCACCTCAACATGGTCAGTACCATCGTCTATCAATCTGACCCAGTGAGTCAGTCACCCATACCCATTGTCATCCCAATAGGCCCCACCTCAACGTGGTTAGTACCAGCGTCAATCGATCTGACCCAATGAGTCGGTCACCTCCACCCAGTGTCACCCCAATAGGCCCCACCTCAACGTGGTTAGTACCAGCGTCAATCGATCTGACCCAATGAGTCGGTCACCTCCACCCAGTGTCACCCCAATGGGCCCCACCTCACTGGTAGTACAGCGCATCCTGACCTAACCAGTCAGTGTGTCGGTCAGTCTGTCTGACCTAACCAATCAGTGTGTCGGTCAGTCTAAGTCTGACCTAACCAGTCAGTGTGTCTAAGTCCGACCTAACCAGTCAGTGTGTCGGTCAGTCTGTCTGACCTAACCAATCAGTGTGTCGGTCAGGCTAAGTCTGACCTAACCAGGTCTAAGCCTGACCTAACCAGTCAGTGAGTCGTCAGTCTAAGCCTGACCTAACCAGTGTATCAGTCTCTCTAAGTCTGACCTAATCAGTCAGTGTGTTGGTCAGCCTAAAGTCTGACCTAACCAGTTAGTGTGTCAGTCTGAGTCTGACCTAACCTGTCAGTGTGTCAGTCTAAGTCTGACCTAAGCAGTCAGTGTGTCAGTCTAAGTCTGACCTAACTAGTCAGTATGTCAGTCTCTCTAAACCTGACCTAACCAGTCAGTATGTCGCTCTCTCTAAGCCTGACCTAACCAATCAGTGTGTCGGTCACTCTAAGTCTGACTTAACCAGTGAGTGTGTCAGTCACTCTAATTTTACCTAAGCAATCAGTCACCTACAACCAGTGTCACCCCAATAGGTTCTGCCTTGCCATAGTCAGCGATACACTGTGAGTCACTAACCCAACCAGTCATTGTGCATTGCTGTTCTGTTGTTGAACTGCAGATAGAGCGTGTGGTGGAGCTGAGCAGCAACCTGGCCATCAAGGAGTGGCGACGTCTGCCCAGCATCGTGTCCCACATCCACGTCCCACTCTTACAGGTAGTGTATGCATGTATGCATGATCACAGACACACACATGCGCACACACACACACAAGCACGCATGCATGCATGCGCGCACGCATACACACACACACATACACACACACACATACACACATACACACACACACACAAAACACACCACACACAAACACAAACACACACACATGTGCGCATGTACCCACACACTCACACATGGATGCATGTAC
This sequence comes from Alviniconcha marisindica, assembly GCA_018857735.1. Lineage (NCBI taxonomy): Eukaryota > Metazoa > Mollusca > Gastropoda > Provannidae > Alviniconcha > Alviniconcha marisindica. The sequence continues at coordinate 278,242 of JABMCL010001533.1, read as the reverse complement.
ATTTACACACACCTACACATGCAGGCTTGCATGCGCATGCAGACAGAGACAGGCACACAGAGACGTATGCACGCACACACACACACAAACAAAACAAAAAACAGACATGCACATGGTGCATGCATGTACTCACACACACGCACACACGCACGCACGCACGCACGCGCGCACGCACGCACACACGCACACACACACACACACATACTGTTCACTGTTCCCAAAATCATGATGTCTTTCTGTGTATTTAGTCAGTACCATAGCATGCACCTCAAGCTGTAAATTGCGATTTTCCTTGTGGTGTGAGCAGGCAGCCCAGCAGATCATGGAGCTTCAGGAGGCCATGCAGATCAGCCAGGGACTGCAGCCCGGCAACATCACTCGCAGCTCCAGCGTCCACGACATGAAGGCCATCGTCAAGACCTGGAAGTCAGTGGCGCCTCCTTGTAGACCTCACCCCCCCCCCCATCCCATCCCCATCTTCAGCCCTGGCCTTACAGTGATAGTCATACACATGCTCATAGTCTTTTTGTTGTTGTTGTTGTTGTCTTTTTTCTTTTGTTGTTCTGTATGTTTATTGTCATTCCTGTCTGTGTGCTTGTTGGACTTTTCCATCTCCCGCATTCAGCCCTTTTTTCTTTTCTTTTTTTCATGGTGGGGGGCGAGGGGGGGTGGGGGTGTTGAAGTGGGGCGGGGTCAGGGCAGGTTCTGTCCACAGAAGTCTTTGTGCCTGTAATTGCTGTTGAGAAGATGTCGTTTTGATGCTCGTGGCTGTTTTGTCTTTGTGTGTGTAACGAAATCTCTGACATTTGGACCTCTTCATAAGGGCCTCTTGAGAGATGGTCTTTCTCTTGATTCTGTTGATAAGCACGTTCGTTGTCCATGCAGGCCCTGTGTTTTAACATATGTGCTCATGGCAGGAACCGTCTGCCGATGATCTCGGATGACCTGTCGCACTGGAGTGACATTTTCACCTGGCGACAGCACCACTACCAGTTCATCGTCAATCACTATGACTCACAGACCCCACAAGACCAGGTCAGTGTTCCCTCACCTCACTGCATGTTCATCATCAACGATGATCCGTCATACTCTGAGAAAGAATAGTAATCGTCAGTCGCTAAGACTTGCTGATCCCACAAGACCAGTCAGTGTCCCCCCACTGCTTGCTCTTTTTTCACTGCCAGTTCATCGGCAGTCACTGTGACCCACAGACCTTGCTAGACCAGATCATTGTCTTTTCATCTCATGCTCTGTTTCACACAAGACATGGTCAATGGCCCTTCATCTCTTTTTCTGTTTCATGACCATGACCCACCAACCCCACAAAACCAGGTCAGTGCTGTTCTGTTTTACAGCTGGTTCATCAGCAGTCACTATTATCCACAGAGCCCACCAGACCACATCAATGCCTCTTCATGGCTTGTTCCATTTTGTTATTAGTAGTATTCATTGCTTTTAGATAGGACTATTCTCTGCTCTCGAGTGGACTCACTGCGCTCATGTCACATGTGATTCTGAATGAGTGACTATCTTTTTGTAGCATGTATTTTTAATATCCACTGAAGTGGTGTACTGACAGCGCTATTTGCTTGTTGCATTGCTGGTGCCACATGAAACTGTTGCCATTTCTGTGCAAGTTCTGTGTACACCATTTAACCATGCACCAGTTTACAGTGTCATTTCATTCAAAGCCGCATTGGTAGGGTGCATGTGTGTTTAGCTGTAACCTGCCACCTGCGCTTTTGGCAGAATGACCAGGATCTTTTATGCGCCATTTCACAGTGTTGACTTATTTTGTCCTTTCTCTGCGTAGACCAACCACTCCATGCTGGGCGTGCACGCATCTGCACAGGCCATCATCCACTTTGGCAAGATTGCACGCAAGCACTTCCTGACCGGAGTCGCCCTTGACACCCTGAGCAGGTAGGCATCCAGATGCCCGTGTGTACATCTGTACCTGCCTGTACTGTAGCAGGTATAAGCATCCAAATGCCCATGTGTACATCTGTACCTGCTTGTACTAAAACAGGTAGGCATCCAAATGCCTCTGCATACATCCGTACTTGCCTGTACTATAGCAGGTAGGCATCCAAATGCCCATTTGTACGTCTGTACCAGCCTGTACTGTAGTAGGTAAGCCTCCAAATGCCTGTGTGTACATCTGTACCTGATTGTCTCTAATATGTCAGCCCGACATCTGAAGACACTAAGCCCTGATTGTCCCTAATATGTCAGCCCGACATCTGAAGACACTAAGCCCTGATTGTCTCTAATATGTCAGCCCAACATCTGAAGACATTAAGCCCTGAATGTCCCTAATATGTCAGCCCAACATCTGAGAACACTAAGCCCTGATTGTCCCTAATATGTCAGCCTGACATCTGAAGACCACTAAGCCCTGATTGTCCCTAATATGTCAGCCCAACATCTGAGAACACTAAGCCCTGATTGTCCCTAATATGTCAGCCCAACATCTGAAGACACTAGCCCGATTGTCCCTAATATGTCAGCCCAACATCTGAAGACACTATGCCCTGATTGTCCCTAATATGTCAGCCCAACATCTGAAGACACTAAGCCCTGATTGTCCCTAATATGTCAGCCCGACATCTGAAGACACTAAGCCTATTGTCTCTAATATGTCAGCCCAACATCTGAAGACATTAAGCCCTGAATGTCCCTAATATGTCAGCCCAACATCTGAGAACACTAAGCCCTGATTGTCCCTAATATGTCAGCCTGACATCTGAGAACACTAAGCCCTGATTGTCCCTAATATGTCAGCCCAACATCTGAAGACACTATGCCCTGATTGTCCCTAATATGTCAGCCCAACATCTGAGAACACTAAGCCCTGATTGTCCCTAATATGTCAGCCCAACATCTAGAACACTAAGCCCTGATTGTCCCTAATATGTCAGCCCAACATCTGAAGACACTAGCCCTGATTGTCCTAATATGTCAGCCCACATCTGAGAACACTAAGCCCTGATTGTCCCTAATATGTCAGCCCAACATCTGAGAACACTAAGCCCTGATTGTCCCTAACATATCAGCCCAACATCTGAGAACACTAAGCCCTGATTGTCCCTAACATATCAGCCCAACATCTGAGAACACTAAGCCCTGATTGTCCCTAATATGTCAGCCCAACATCTGAGAACACTAAGCCCTGATTGTCCCTAATATGTCAGCCCAACATCTGGGGACACTAAGCCCCACACCATCTGTGCCTGCCTCTACTACATTATACAGCGGGATCCTCTTGGGACAAGTTCTTTCAAGTCCTGCAAGGTGTGGTTACGGCCCCTGAAGCAAAATAACCATCATGCTGGATCAGAAAGTCTTTGTTTTACAGGAGCCGCATATATCCTGTGTGGGACTTTGACCGTAATGGCAAATCAGGGAGTCTTTACTTTGCAGGATCTTCCCTTTTCTTAGTGGGACTTTGACAGTGACACTAGATCAGAAAGACCTTGTTTTACATGATCCATGGGACTTGGACAGTGACACTGGACCAGAAAGAACTTGTTTTACAGGATCCGCATTATCCCTATTAGGACATTGACAGTGACACTAAATCAGAAAGACTTTGTTTTACAGGATCCACATTATCCCTAGTGGGACTTTGACAGTGGCACTAGGTTAGAAAGACCTTGTTTTACAGGATCCACATTATCCCTAGTGGGACTTTGGCAGTGACACTAGATCAGAAAGACCTAGTTTTACAGGATTCATGTTATCCCTAGTGGGACTTGGACAGTGACGCTAGGTTAGAAAGACTGTATTTACAGGATCCATGTTATCCCTAGTGGGACTTGGACAGTGACACTAGATTAGAAAGACCTTGTTTTACAGGATCCACATTATCCCTAGTGGGACTGTAATGCTAGGCCAGTGAGCCTTTATTTTACAGGATCTTCCTCTTCTCCAGGAAGACTTTGCCAGTGACGTTAGATCAGAAAGTCTAGGATCTGCACCATCCTGACGGTACTGCTAGAATGATCAGAAAGTCTTTGTTTTTCAGGATCTACCCCCATGCCTAGTGGGGCTTTGACAGTAAATCTAGATCAGAAAATCTGTTTTTCAGGATCTGTCTCCACTTTGACAATGATGCTAGATCCGAAAGTCTGTTTGTCAGGATCTATCCTCACTTTTACAGCACTGCTAGATCAGAGAGTCTGTTTGTCAGGATCTGCTGACAGATCTGCTAGATCAGAAACTCTGTTGGGATGTACCTCCACTTTTACAGTACGGCTAGATCAGAAAGTCTGTTTGTCATGATGTATCCCCGTCTGTTTGTCATGATCTATCCCACCCCTAGTGGGACTTTGACAGTAACGCTAGATCAGAAGGTCTTTGTTTTTTAGGATCCACACCATCCCCAGTGTGCCTATCGTGGACTGCTACCAGAAGATCCGCCAGCAGGTCAAGTGCTACATGCAGATGTCCAGCATCTCCGGCAAGAACGAGCTGAATGAGGTTGGTGCACAGTGATGTAGGAGTACGCGGACGTTAGCAGGGGATTCATGTAGCCCAGAATTTTGTCATGGGGCAGACTCAGTTTAGCTCTCTTTGTGGAATATGCTGATCCTTTCTCCGTCTGTCATCAAAGATATTACTACAGCATTTTCATCATGAGCCGCAGTAGACTGCTTGTCGGTCCTGTCCCTGTTACGAAAAGAGTGTTTTTAGAGGCCCCCTTGCACACTTTGAGGGGGACGTTTGTTGCTTGCATAAAGACAGCTGAAGGAATAGTCTTCCATCATGTTTAGTTGTATCTTCATTTTGTAAAGCTGGTTGTTCCCATGAAATTTTGGTGACAAACCCTTCGGGTGGACATCAGATAATGTGATTTAACTTCATGACAGTGAGCAGCCTAGTGTTTGGAGATCACTCTGTGAATGCAGTTAATCCAGAGATCTGTAGCCATCGTATACCCGGCCACACCTTCAGAGCAAAATGGTCGCAGTAACCTGCTGATTTTTATATATTTTTCCTTTTGTTATTTCTTTTTTTGTCCAGGGCCTGGAGGTGATTGAATCAACCAATCTCAAGTTCTTCTCCAAGGAGATGACAGCAGAGTTTTACGCTCTGAAAGGACTGTTCCTGTCCATGATGGGTCGGTCAGAGGAGGCCAACAAGGCGTTCTCATCGGCCTGTCAGATGCACGACACGCTGGTCAAGGCCTGGGCCCTGTGGGGCGAGTACCTGGAGGGCCTCTTCACCCGGGATAAGTGAGTGGGTCTTCCTGCTTTTCCCCCGGCCTCTTCTCCCCACCCCCCACCCCTTTCTCACTCGCTCCTTCTCCTCTCTTCCTCTCTGTTTTAATTCCACCCCCCATCCCCTCTTTTGGATCGCCCTGATATAACCGTAATGGTTGACTGGGCGTAAAACACCAACTTACTTGCTTACTACCCCTCCTTGTCTTCCTGCTTTTCCCCCTGCCTCTAACCCCCCTCTCTCTTTCTCACTCGCTCCCCCTCCTCTCATTCTCTCTGTTTTAATTCCACCCACCACCCCCTCTGGATCGCCCTGATATAACCATCATGCTTGACTGGGCATAAAACACCAACTTACCTACTTGCTACCCCTCCTTTGGTGACTCCCTACCTCACATTTCCCCCTTTACGCCCCTCTCTTTCTCACTCACTCCCCCTTCTTCTTTCAGGGTGCTTTACGTCCACAGAAACCATATGGTTTATCCGGGACGGGGGAAGAACGGGATAGGGCATGAGAGCCTGGGCTTACCTCCCTGTTCACACAGCTCCAGAGCTCTGATTCCCCCCCCCCCCCCCCCCCCTCTCTCTGCCTCTCTGATCCCCCCCCCCCCCCCCCCCCCCCCCCCCAGCATTTCAGATGCAGAAATGAATGTTCTTTGTGGTGAGAGGCTGAGTCAGTCAGTGGTTTCCTCCTTGTAATATTTGTGCCTGGAGCAGGATGAACATAGCCTTGCATGCTTGTTCTGCTGCCATGGATTCTGCTCTGGTTCAGTTCCTTCCTGTTTGATCCATTCAGCTTCATCAATTTTCAGAACCAGTCACCACAGTTACCAAAGCAAGAATAAAGCTTTTGGTAACCTCAGCCTTATCCTAAAATTTAGTCCAATTTCAGTGCAAACTGATTTCCTGGACAAAGACATCAAAATCGTTGTGGTTGTTGCAGGAGCATGGTGCACGGAGAATATGCGCTGACGTGTTACCTGCATGCGTGTCGGCACCAGAACGAGGGCAAGTCACGCAAGTACCTGGCCAAGGTGTTGTGGCTGCTCACCTATGACGATGCCAATCTGCGCCTGGCCACTGCTGTTGACAAGTACTGTGTTGGTGTTCCACCCATACAGTGGCTGCCATGGTTAGTTCTTCTGTTGTTTTTTACTTTCGTCTCTGTTTTTCTGTCTGTTTCTGTCTCTGTCTGTCTCTCTTGTATGTCTGTCTGTCTGTCTGTCTGTCTGTCTGATCGCCCTAATATAACTGTACCAGTTGACTGGGCGTAAAACACCAAATTACTTACTTACTGTCTGTCTGTCACTCTCTCTTTCTCTCTCTCTCTCTCTCTCTCTCTCTCTCTCTCTCTCTCTCTCTCTCTCTCTCTCTCTCTCTCTCTCTCTCATTTCTGTCTGTCAGTCTGCCTCTCTCTGTCTCTCTCTGTCTCTGTCTCTGTCTCTCTCTCTCTCTCTCTCTCTCTCTCTCTCTCTCTCTCTCTCTCTCTTGTTTGACATATTGAGTGTTGCTGTGTTTGTCATCAGGGACAGATTTGTAAAAAAGCCAACTTGTGCTTAAATCGTTATCCTTGTGTAATAAAGTATTATCCTGCCTGATCTTATCTCTCTCTCTTATAGTGCATGGTTTTCAATGAGGACAAGCTGATCATGAACCTGCCGAGACTGAGTCAACTGCTCATTTGTTTTCAGGATTCCCCAGATCCTGACGTGCATGGTTCACAATGAAGGCAAGCTGATCATGAGCTTGCCGAGACTGGGTCAACTGCTGTTTGTTGCTTTCAGGATTCCCCAGATCCTGACATGCTTGGTTTGCAGTGAGGACAAGCTGATCATGAGCTTGCCAAGACTGAACCAACTGCCGTTTGTTGCTTTCAGGATTCCCCAGATCCTGACGTGCATGGTTCGCCATGAGGGCAAGCTGATCATGAACCTGCTGAGTCAGGTCGGGCGCATGTACCCTCAGGCCGTCTACTTCCCCATCCGCACGCTCTACCTCACCCTCAAGATCGAGCAGCGCGAGCGGCGTAAGTTGCTTCTTCTCCTCTGCCACCTTGCTCTGACAGCGTGTGCAGCTTTCGGGATCATGTTGTTTGGGGTGGGGGAGGTTGCCTGGCTTCTGTGCTGCAAGGAGTAAGTGGTTGTGTACGAGTAGGTTGTGTTGAATGTTCTGCACTGATGGCGTGTGTTTTGTTTTGCCCCGATATAACCGCACTGGTTGACTGGGCGTAAAACACCAAGTTAGTTGCTTGTATTTTGTTGTATATGATTGTGTTTCCAGTTGTTTTTGTTTTTTCCTTTCACCGTCAACTGGTTTTGTTATCTGCCATCTAATTAAGTCGCTGAATTGTTTACTTACTTTTTCACTCACCCACACACCAGGGTTTGCTGTTTCAGGGATGCTAAGATCTGTGTAAGCTAAACTAAGTGTCCTGCAACTATTTGTTTGCTTGTTGTTTCTTGAAAAAATGTTGAGTGTATTCACTCAGCTTACAAGGGTCTGTGATTCTGTTGCTCTAGAACCATAAACAAAACAATAATTCTGCTAAAGCTTTACAGATTGTGAGAAAGACACTAAGAGAAACTGGAAATGAGTTTAAAATGAAAGAGACTAGGTATGGCGTGTGTGAACGGCACCAGCATGACCCATAATTTCTCCGCTGCCGAACCAGACAAGAGCGGCCCTGAGACCCCTGGCGGTACCCGCAGTGCGCCCACATCGTCAGCAGCCTCTGCACCGGCTGGTAGCAGCGCCACCACAGCTCAAGCCCCCAGCCCCGCCTCGCAGGATCTGGTCAACTCTGCGGCCACCTTCTCCACCCTCTCCGCCGCCTCCGGTCAGTGAGTCCCTGTGCTTGTTGCGCTGTTGTGGCACTCATGTGTCAAAAGATTTGTTTTTCTTCTTTCATTTAAGACCGTGGCCTCCTTGGGCATAATTGGTTCTGGTGGTGGTGGTCTTTGTTGTGGCTTGGATGCCACGTACAAAAACAAGTGGTTAAAAATGTTTACAGGGAGCTGGGTTCATGGTGTGTTTTTGTGTGTGTGTGTGTTTAAAAAAAATTGTTAAGGGGGGGGAGGGGGGGGGGGCTGCTTTTGGCTGTAAAAAAAATTCAGAAGTTTTCAACCAACTAGTGAATCGTAATACACAGCTGTCACTTTCTTTCTTTATTCCAGGTTTATTTTACTCGTTTTTAAGTGTTGGTCTTGTTTCTGTTTACTTTTTGTTTGTCATTGTTGTTGTCTCTGTTTTTATGCACAGGTCTTGTTTCAGCTGTTTACTGCTTGTTTGTCATTGTTGTTGTTGTTGTCTCTCTGTTTTTAAGTGTTGGTCTTGTTTCTAACTGTTTACATCTTGTTTGTCGTTGTTGTTGTCTCTCTGTTTTTAAGTGTTGGTCTTGTTTCTAACTGTTTACATCTTGTTTGTCGTTGTTGTTGTCTCTCTGTTTTTAAGTGTTGGTCTTGTTTCTAACTGTTTACATCTTGTTTGTCATTGTTGTTGTCTCTCTGTTTTTAAGTGTTGGTCTTGTTTCTAACTGTTTACATCTTGTTTGTCTTGTTGTTGTCTCTCTGTTTTTAAGTGTTGGTCTTGTTTCTAACTGTTTACATTTTGTTTGTCATTGTTGTTGTCTGTGTGTTTTTAAGCAAGGGTCTTGTTTCAAACTGTTTACTTCTTGTTTGTCACTGTTCTTGTTGTTGTCTGTGTGTTTTTAAGCGTTGGTCTTGTTTCAAACTGTTTACATCTTGTTTGTCATCGTTATTGTTGTTGTCTGTGTGTTTTTAAGCCTTGGTCTTGTTTCAACTGTTACTTGTTTGTTGTTTATTTTGTTGTCTTTTTTTTAGCCTGGTCTTGTTTCAAACTGTTTACATCTTGTTTGTCGTCGTTATTGTTGTTGTCTGTGTGTTTTTAAGCCTTGGTCTTGTTTCAGACTGTTCTTGTTTGTCATTGTTCTTCTTGTTGTCTCTCTTCTTTTATGCACTGGTCTTGTTTCAAACTGTTTACATCTTGTTTGTCATTGTTGTTGTTTGTGTTTTTAAGCGTTGGTCTTGTTTCAAACTGTTTACATCTTGTTTGTCATTGTTGTTGTCTGTGTGTTTTTAAGCGTTGGTCTTGTTTCAAACTGTTTACATCTTGTTTGTCTTGTGGTTGGGTTTTTTAAGCGTTGGCTGTTTCAAACTGTTCATCTTGTTTGTCGTTATTGTTGTTGTCTGTGTGTTTTTAAGCCTTGGTCTTGTTTCAAACTGTTTACATCTTGTTTGTCGTCGTTATTGTTGTTGTCTGTGTGTTTTTAAGCGTTGGTCTTGTTTCAAACTGTTTACATCTTGTTTGTCATTGTTCTCGTTGTTGTCATCCTGAGGTGACCCTGTGCGGTTGGCAGGATGTTAAAATCCAGTTACTGACTGTTGTTGTTGATGCTTGTTGATGTTGACTCTCAGTGTTGTTTGTACTGTAGAGCTGAACGCAGCCCCCTCAACCACTGGTCAGCAGGCCAGAACTGGGGGTCAGTTGGGCCAGTCATCAGAAACAGTGCCCATCAAAGCGCCGGCACCAATGTGGCGCTGCAGCCGCATCATGCACATGCAGCGAGAGCTTCACCCCACCATCCTGGCCTCCCTGGAAGGCTGTGTGGACCAGGTCAGTGCATTTATGGTGCCTCCCTGCCCCCAACCCCTCCCACCCCCACCCCCCAGACCCATTTCTCCGTTTTGATTAAATCAGCTTACTCTGGTTTTGTGCATTATTTGTGTTGTAATGTAAAAAAGAAAAAATCCAAACCAGTGTTCAGGAAAATGTTTTACTTCATAAAAGACTCAAATTGAATGTTTTTAAAATTATTATTCAGCTCTGCCTTTCTGTGTTAGTATCTTTCTGTGCATCTTTGTTTTGTCTTTCAGTCTGTCTGAACCTTATTTTTGATGTGTTGAAAGAATTATTCCTGACTCTTAGCAAAATACTATCAATTTAGCCTTTTGTGCATTTTTGTCAGTATATTGAATCATTCTTAGAACAATCTCTCGGTCATATCCATTGACTTTGAGCATTCCCTTAATGTTTTTTCACGCTAGGTGTATAGATAGCCCTAGCTGCAACCTGTCATTCCAGATCCTGTGACAACACTGCTTCAGTGCTGTGCGTCTGCAGTTCAGACTTGTGTTTGATTGTTCAGCATGTAATGGTCATGTGGACTTTAGTCTGAGTGGTGGTTTGTTTGCCTGCCAGATGGTGTGGTTCCGAGAGAACTGGTACGAGGAGGTGCTGCGACAGCTCAGACAGGGGCTGGGCAAGTGCTACAGCATCGCCTTTGAAAATCACAACTGTGGTAGGCATCACTCTCTCTCTCTCTCTCTCTCTCTCTCTCTCTCTCTCTCTCTCTCTCTCTCTCTCTCTCTCTCTCTCTCTCTCACTCACTGTTCTTCTCCCTGTCTCTCTGTCTCTGTCTCTCTGTCCTTCTCCCTGTCTGTCTGTCCATCTGTCTGTCTGTCTGTCTGTCTGTCTCTCTCTCTCTTACTCTGCCTGTCTCTTCTCTCTCTCTCTTTCTCTCATGCTCTCTATATCTCGCTTGCTCTCTCTCTCTCTCTCTCTCCTTCTCTCTTCCTCTCTCTGTCTGTCTGTCACAGTCCATCTCTCTTTGTTTTCTCTTTCTCGCACTCTCTCTCATACTCTCTTGTGTGTTTTTTGCCTGAGGGCTGGATGTAATTTTTTTTAATACTTATTCCATTACCCTCATTAATGAAAAAAATGAAAAAATCATTCTTTCACGCTCTCTCTTGCTCTCTTTCTTTCTCCTACTCTCTTTCTCTCCCTCTCCCTGTCTGGCTGTCCATCTCACTCTCTCTTCCCCCCCCCCCCTCTCCTTCTGTCTCTCTCTCCTCCTGCCCGTCCCTAATAAGCCTTATGGTTTCTGTGGACGTTAAGCACCATGTTTACTCTCTCTCCCCCTCTCTCTCTCTCCTGTCTTTTTTTCATCACTACCTCTTTATGCTCTCTTTCACAGGTTTTGTTCGTACTGATGTCTGTATTTGCTTGCACATTATAGTTGTTGTGTTTAGTTTACCGCGCATTTCTGTGTTGTGAGGGACAGGTTTGTGGAAAAGCTGAGGTGTATTTGAGTCTGGTCCTTGTTCGACAAAGTCCCGCCCAGTACACTCTCTAATGCAGGCTTGGTGTGTACTTTCAGTCCAGGAGAAAAAGTCCCGCCCAGTACACTCTCTAATGCAGGCTTGGTGTGTACTTTCAGTCCAGGATAGATGGTCCCACGCAGCTCAGGCTTGGCATGTATTTTCAGTCCAAGACACAGTGGTCCCACCCAGAAACACCTAACTTTATATGGGCTTGGCATGTATTTTCAGTCCAAGACACAATGGTCCCACCCAGAAACACCTAACTTTATATGGGCTTGGCATGTATTTTCAGTCCAAGACACAATGGTCCCACCCAGAAACACCTAACTTTATATGGGCTTGGTGTGTATTTTCAGTCCAAGACACAATGGTCCCACCCAGAAACACTTACTTTTATGGGCTTGGCTATGTATTTTCAGTCCAAGACACAATGGTCCCACCCAGCAACACCTAACTTTATATGGGCTTGGTGTGTATTTTCAGTCCTAGATACAATGGTCCCACCCAGAAACACTTTACTTTCTATGGGCTTGGCATGTATTTTCAGTCCAAGACACAATGGTCCCACCCAGAAACACCTAACTTTATATGGGCTTGGTGTGTATTTTCAGTCCTAGATACAATGGTCCCACCCAGAAACACTTTACTTTCTATGGCCTTGGTGTGTATTTTCAGTCCAAGATACAAGGGTCCCACCCAGAAACACGTAACTTTATATGGGCTTGGTGTGTATTTTCAGTCCAATATACGATGATCCCACCCAGTACACTCAGTTCTGGCTTGGTGTGTATTTTCAACCCAAGACACAATGGTCCCGTCCCACCCAGTACACCTAACTTTCTATGGACTTGGTGTGTATTTTCAGTCCAAGATAGATGGTCCCACCCAATACACTCAACTCAGGCTTGGTGTGTATTTTCAACCCAAGACACAGTGGTCCCACCCACTACATTTAACTTTATACATGGACTTGGTGTGTGTTTTCAGCTCAAGACACAATGGTCCCACCCAGTATGCTTAACTTTACACTGACTTGGTGTGTATTTTCAGTCCAAGATGCAGTGATCACTCCGCACACACTCAACTTCATGAACAAGCTGGTGAGCACATTCGGTGTGGGCATCGAGAACGTGAACAGCGTGTCCTCCACCTACTCCAGCGCGGCCTCCGAGTCGCTGGCGCGCCGTGCTCAGGCCACCGCACAGGACCCCGTCTTTCAGAAAATGAAGAGTCAGTTCACCACCGACTTTGACTTCAAGTGAGTGGGCTGATGATTCACACGGCAGATGCAGTACTGTTTGCTGGATGGGTGATATGTATAACATGAACTATTCAGTTAGCTAGAAGAAGAAAAAATCTCCAAGAAAAATCTGTTTAAAAAAAAAAATCATCTCTTTAAGTGTGAAAGTTATAGAGTGAAGTTTGGAGGCAGGGAACACGTTTTGGTGTTGTTTTCTTCGGGTTTTTTTCATATTCAGACTTTTTATTTGGTTTTGGTTTAGAAGTAAAAAGTTCAAGGTACAGCTCTTAACTCCTTTTAACATGTCTGTGTCCCTCTTGTTTTACTTAAACTTAAGCATTTGTATGCACATCATGCAATCAGCAATTGTCTGACAGGGGCTTATCCATTGGTCTGGGCATAACTTTGATGTGCCCCCCACAGTGTCCCTGGGTCGAACAAGCTGCACAACCTGATCAGCATAGTGAAGAAATGGCTTATTCATTGGTCTGTACATAACCTTCATATGCCCCCTCCCCTCCCCCCCCCAGTGTTCTGGGTCGAACCAGCTGCACAACCTGATCAGCAAAGTGAAGAAATGGCTTATTCATTGGTCTGTACATAACCTTGACGTGCCCCCCCACCCCCCCACAGTGTCCCTGGGTCAAACACACCGCATAACCTCATCAGCAAAGTGAAGAAATGGTTTATTCATTGGTCTGTACATAACCTTCATGTGCCTCCACACCCCCCACCCCCCACCCCCCCAACAGTGTCCCTGGGTCGAACAACCGCATAAAACCTCATCAGCAAAGTGAAGAAATGGTTTATTCATGGTCTGTACATAACCTTCTGTGCCTCCACAGCCCCCACCACCACGTGTCCCTGGGTCAACAGCCGCACAACCTGTCAGCAAAGTAAAGAATGGTTTATTCATTGGTCTGTACATAACCTTGATGTGCCCCCCCCCCACCCCCCCACAGTGTCCCTGGGTCAAACAAGCTGCATAACCTGATCAGCAAAGTAAAGAAATGGTTTATTCATTGGTCTGTACTAACCTTCATGTGCTCCTCCCTCCACCCCCCCCCCCACAGTGTCCCTGGGTCAAACAAACCGCACAACCTGATCAGCAAAGTAAAGAAATGGTTTATTCACTGGTCTGTACTTAACCTTGATGTGCTCCTCCCACAGTGTCCCTGGGTCAAACAAGCTGCACAACCTGATCAGCAAGCTGAAGAAGTGGATCAAGATCCTGGAAGCCAAGTCCAAGTCGCTGCCCAAGTCGTTCCTGATTGAGGAGAAATGCCGCTTCCTCAGCAACTTCTCTCTCAGCACAGCGGAGGTGGAGCTGCCGGGGGAGTTCCTTCTGCCCAAGGTACCGTACCGTGTCCGGGCCAGGGCCAGCCTGCGCATGGAGCTGTAGTCCTTCCGGTGTTCAAACTTGAAAGTTCGGAAGATTTGAACCCCCTCCCCCCTTCCCCCTCACCCCCACTCTCAATCCGACCTCCCCCGCCCCTCCACCTCCCCACAAATGAATTTGCCCAAGTTGCATGCATCCCTCTGGGCTTGTAGATTAGACCTTCTTTTTTCTTTTCATTTTTTATATAATTATTTTATATATATATATCTTTTTTTTTTTTTAAGTTGAAATGCTTGAATCTCATCACCTAAAGATAAACTTGGGTCTGATCAGAGTTGCATTTTCTACCGCTTGAGAATAGCCTCATAGTGGTGATGCCTGGCTGAAAGCTTTCAAATCCGATGACCAGCTGGTGGTGCTGCATAAGCAGACCCCCTTACAGTTTTTATCGCAGTACGGAAGTACCGTTATAATTTGATGATCAGCTCACAATTGAGTTTGCAGCGCAGGAACACTTTTATCCAGCATCCGGATAAATAAATGGTAATTTTGACACTAGGGTGAATGCAGAGATTTGTAGGACTTTAATTTGTCATTTATGTGAGTTTGTTGTTGTTGTGGTTTTTTTGGGAGGGGTGGTGGTCTAGAGTCAGGACAGGACAGTGCTTTTAGCAGTGATAGGTATTTTTGTTATTTTTTATAGCATGTAGAATGTAATATTTTGTTGGTGTTGTTGTAGTGTGTAGCATGTAATATCTGAGTTTTAATAACTGATTTACAGCATAGCCATTACTACACCCGAATCGCACGCTTCATGCCTCGAGTGGAAATTGTCCAGAAACACGGCACTGCTGCCAGACGTCTCAACATCCGGGGACATAACGGAAAGGTACTGTGTGTTTACATATGTGTGTGTGTGTGTGTGTCTGTGCTCATGAAAGGGAATGCACATAGGTATAAATTATGTGTGTGTTTTGATCAAATTCCAAGCTGCAGTTGCAATATTGTTTCCATTCATGTTAGTTCCTCTCTAGACTGAAAATACGACAGTCTGACAAAGTAATGAAACTTGTTTCTGCCACAGTCTTCTTTCTGCGTAGCGTATGCCCTGCTGTTTCCTCTGCACACACGCTGTCCTGAGGTGAACCCCAGCGATGAGCAGGACATTAAAATCTGAGAACGAACTAACTCTGCTATCAAGCACATAACTTAACAGTTTTCCTGTGCATTCTTTTCAAACTGAAGTTATCTGGTGTCGTTTGTCTGTTAGATCTGTGTGGCTTGGTGACGGAGGCTGAGAGTGTTTCATTTTTGTTCAGATCTACCCCTACCTGGTGGTCAACGACCACTACATGACGGAGTCGCGGCGGGAGGAGCGGGTGCTGCAGCTGCTGCGGATGCTCAACCATTTCCTGACCAAACAGAAGGTAAGAGTTAAGGAACTTCAGCAAACGTTTATCTCATTTAACCCCTTTATGCCCACCATCCCATATTCAGGACATAAAACTGGTCATGTTAGTCTGTTTTTGCTGTTGGTAATCTGGGTATCCAGCTGACATGACATGAACTATGAAGAGGAACTTCCTCTGTACAGAGAAGAGGTGGTTGAGTATTTTCACCTTGAGTTGTTTGGAGGAGGCCACCATTTGCAAGTACTGAAAGGCTTTTTGCATCAGGGTACTATAATGTTCCCAAAAAATCTCTGCACATAAATGGGTTAAGCTTAAATGCTTCATGGTGAAAAACTCCCTTTGTGTCTTCATGATGCAGCTCAGCTGTTGGTTTGGAAGCTGTTTTGATGTTAGTTTAGAATCACAGGTGAAGCGTGATAGCCAAATACATAGTACAGAAAGTCTATCAAAACTCAAGGTGGCATGACTTGCTTGACTTAGAGTTTTTGGGGCTATGCCTGTGGGTATTTTTTGTTTTGTTTGTATGTGTGTGTTTGTTGTTTGTTTTGCTGTGTTGTGTTTTGTAGGAGACTAGCCATCAGCTGTGCATTTGTTTTGCTGCATTCAGTATTCTGTGCTGTTGTGTTTTGTAGGAGACTAGTCATTGGCTGTGTGGTTGTTGTTTGTTTTGCTGCATTCAGTATTCTGTGCTGTTGTGTTTTGTAGGAGACTAGTCATCAGCTGTCTGTGCGTTCATTTGTTTGTTGCTTGTTTTGCTGCACTCAGTATGATGTGCTGTTGTGTTTTGTAGAAGACCAGTTGTCGGCTGTGTGTTTGTTTATTGTTGTTTTTGCTGCATTCAGTTTGATGTGCCATTGTGTTTTGCAGGAGACCAGTTGTTGGATGTGTGTTTGTTTGTTACTGTTTTGCTGCATTCAGTTTGATGTGCTGTTGTGTTTTGCAGGAGACCAGTCGTCGGCTGCTGTACTTCACTGTGCCCCGTGTGGTGGCCGTTTCACCACAGATGAGGCTGGTAGAGGACAACCCCGCCTCCATCTCTCTACTGGACATCTACAAGACGGTAAGAAATGGAGGCCAAAGATGCACAAAGCAGTGAACAGGTCGTAGGCGAAGTTGTGAAGCATTTGTATTCAGGATCTGTATTTTGCAACACAGTGCTGAATTTCAGTCGTATCAGTCGTGAATTCTTCATTTTGTTGTTGTGTTTTGTGTTTTTGTTTTAAGACTAGAGTTGGGGAAAGAACCCACAAGAACAAGCAGAGTTGAGTCTTGCAAGTAAGACGGAGAGGGAGTCAGTTATTATGCAGACTATTTTCATGAAATACGCTCTGCTTTTTTAAAACTTTTTTGTGAATGATGCAGCTGTCCACCTGAGCATAATACTGTTGCCATCATTGTTTTGTTTATACTTTGACTGCTTATGTACTGCTGGTCAAGTCATGCTTACTCTTTAAACATGTATTTTTCATACTGATGCAGTTGTACTGCAGAAAAAGAAAAGAAAAAGAAAAAACCCACATGATAGAGAAGCTGTGCGCAAGAGAGAGAGTTTAAGACAGTATTATTGCTCTGCTCCTCATTGGTGTTACCATCCACATTCCTCTGTGCAGCGATGCAACAAGCGAGGCATCGAGCATGACGCACCCATCCACCGCTACTACGAGCGACTGGCGACGGTGCAGGCGCGGGGTTCGCAGGCCAGCCACCAGGTGGTGCGCGACATCCTGAAGGAGGCGCAGACCAACATGGTGCCCCGCGGACTGCTGAAGGAGTGGGCCGTCAACACCTTCCTCAGCGCCACGGACTACTGGACCTTCAGGAAGACGGTGAGCTGCAGTTCGCTTCCACGTCACTTTGTGTGAAGATATTATATATGTCATGTTCTGTCGACTAGACAGTTGTGGATACAGAATACTTTATTCATCCCATTACAAGAAATTACAAGATATTATATATGTCATGTTCTGTCAACTAGCCAGTTGTGTATACAGAATACTTTATTCATCCCATTACAAGAAATTACAAGATATATATGTTATGTTCTGTCGACTAGCCAATTGTGTATACAGAATACTTTATTTGCCCCATTACAGGAAATTACTATGTGTCAGTTCGCACACAAAAGCAATAAAAACCAACCAAAAATAAATTGTCACGATGTGTAAAGTTATACAGTATCAATCCAAAAAATATGTATGTCTATCGCAACATCAACAGAACATTTTTACTCATCTGTGCCTGCACTCACCCACAAACACACCTATGCATGTGTGTATATTTGTTGCAGTGGTTGTTGTTTAGAGAGCTTGTTGGAGAGAGGGAGCTGTATGGTTAATCTATGTTATTAGTGTCAGTTTTGTTGTTTTGTTTTTGTTCCGCACTGTTACAGTGCAATGTGTGCAACACCGCTTGAGTATTTTGCACTGTGGTTGTTTTGATCTACTGCTCTACGCTGCTGACGATCCAGCTCACAGCCACCCCCATGGGTTTCGCTGGCGTTGAGAGAAGTTTCAGCTGACCTTTGTAGTGACCTGTATGGTGTTGACCTTTGCCCCTTACGCTGACTGCTGATGGGATATCCAGCTGGCCCTGATGGGTTGCACAAATGTTGACAAAAGTGACCTTGATCATTATTAAGTTTAATGTTCTATTGATCATGTAAAGTACGGTGTGCTCTCCCTTGTCAGCGAGATACCACATTATGAAAATGACCTCTGTGATGATTATCATTATTGTGACCTTTGGGATATTGTGCTTTTGCCCCGTGCAGCTGATGATCCAGCTGGCCCTCATGGGGTTTGCGGAGTACGTGCTGCACCTGACCAGAATGAACCCAGACCAGATGTACCTGCACCAAGACTGCGGCTACCTCAGCATCGCCTACTTCAAGTTCCACGTCGACGACGTGTCTGGTACGATTTAGTGTGGTCCGTCTTGCTACCCACCTCTTGTTGGGACACCGATGATGTGATGGGTTTCAGGCAATCAGAGGAAGCAAAACAAATCAAATTGTTTCAGTCACACATTACCACACTTGTCATTGCGTGTGATGCATTTGTTAATGACATACTCATTGTTTTGGTGGTGAAGATGCTGACTAGCACAGAGGCCAGCTGTTTCAGCATTGTCACACTTGCACTACAGTCACTCTATGATTAACTAAATATTACCTATGATGGGGCATCATACACTGATGAAAAACAGCTGAGCTGTATTCACTCCTCCTTAAGCTCTGATTTTCAGTACGATCACCCAAATCTGTGCACCAGACAGGTTACATTTTTAAACCATGATTTTAGCATTTCTGCCCCTTCTGATTTTTTTGTATGATCCCCAAACCTGTATCACCAGACAAGGCACATTTTGAGACTGCTGTTTTATTTATTTCCTTTCTCTTTCCACCCTTTAGGTGACCTGGATTCCAACCGTCCAGTCCCGTTCCGGCTGACCCCCAACATTGCGGAGTTCCTGACGTCGACTGGGGTGACCGGGCCTCTGACAGCCTCCATGGTGGCCACGGCCCGCTGCCTCATCCAGCCGCAGTATAAGCTGTCGTCCTTCCTGCGGGCTATTCTGAGGGACGAATATATCACTTGGAACAAGAAGGTACAGTCTGATGTTCCCTTTTTCACCTGCCACACCTCCATGCATGGGCGCTGCCTTGTTTGGTCATGGTTGATGGAGTTTAGTGGTGCTGTACTGGGTCATGTGGAGGGTTGATGTCATGTTCACCCATTCTTTAGCCAATTTTTTTTTTTTTGCTGGTGCCTGTCTGGGAGGCTGATCATCTGGCCATGGCAGAAACTTTGACACCGATTCGTTTTGATGATTAAAACATACGGCATTCATGCTGTTTTGGGTACGTTCTAATGTGCATACTCATGTGTGTGTTTTGGTATGGTTGTCAGGATCATAGTACTGCATTCACCGTACAGTGCTCATTACTACATGTAAGTACTAAGGCATGGTAGAGTATTTAGAAAGAAAATGAAATAATAATAGTAATTAAAGTATTTATTAAGTGCAAAATCTTATCCATACAGACTTATTCTAAGCACACACACACACACACAAACACAGAGGCACCAGCACACATGAGCATACTGACTATACAAAACCAAATTTACACACAACTTACAGTCGGGCAGCAAACAGAGACTTGAGGTGGATGAAGACAGCGGCGCAGGTCTATAGTTTGGGGAAAACAGAAATACACCTTCATGGTTTGTGTTGTGTGTGACCAGAAACAAGAAGAGCAGAAGCCTGGGGCAGAGCCAGCGGACATGGAGGGAGAGACGCTGATCGCCATGGTCACCAAAGCTGTCACCGCCATCATAGGCAGACTGCAAAGTGAGTTACCACTCTGCGTGTGTGCTTGGATGAATGTTTGTTCTTTTTTTCTTTCTTTACTTCCGCTTTTTTGCCCCAAAGCAACGAATTTGTTTGCCTTGCAGCCAACAGGGCAAGTAGTTGCAGGTACAGGTCAAACCTGTTCTAAGCCTGTCTGATTGTCATTCTGGTATGTGCAGCTGCCAGACTTTCTGTCCGAGAAGTGGTGCACAATGTGCCATTCACTGTCATGTGTTGTGCTCGCTGTTTAACTATGTGCATGGATGTGTATGTTTGTTTATGTGAATGCAAAACAAGTGTCCTATATTAAAATGTGTGATTTAAGATTGTTTTTGTTGTTAAAGTTTGTTGTTGTTGTGATGAAATTTATTGGATATATGTTGTCATCTTGATAATCTTAGGATTAGTTTTATATCACTTATGTAAAAAGACTTGAAATAAAAAGGAAGAAGTGTTGCACTAGCGTTCTGAGTTAGAGTTGCTAGAAGTGGTTTCATGACTCAAAAGTGTGCCAAAAAGCAGGATATTTTGCATAGCAAGTCACAATCATCCCAACATGTGCTAATTTTATAATTTAGACTGTGCTGTTGTTGTTTTATATATATATTTTACATTCTTCCTTTAAACCACGTGCTTTTTTGTGCAGGTATGGCTACGTTTGACGGAACAGAAAGTCGGGTCAGCACCCTGGTTATGGCTGCCACCAACAATGACAACTTGTGTCGCATGGACCCAGCCTGGCACCCCTGGCTCTGAAAATGGATGATCCCAAAGGGAGTAGTCCTATACGAATCCTGCTTGCAGAAGAAGTTGGAGCGGTAAACCACAGCTGACCATGGGCAACAGACCTGTGTGGAGACAGGCTGCCTTGACAGACCCTGCTCCTCAACATTCTGTCAAAGATACTCCCCCACGGCTGTGGGCTGTGCAACTACTGAGCTGTGCAGAGACAGGCTTGCTGTGACGGACCCTGCTCTTCAGCATGCTACCAAGGATACTGCCCCAGCTGCAACTACTCAGCTGTGCAGAGACAGGTTGCTGCAACAGACCCTGCTCTTCAACATTCTACCAAGGATACTGCCCCAGTGGTAGTGAAAAGCAACTGCTTCCTAAGCATCTATGTGCACGCACAGGGTGTGGATTCAACATGCATTGATTTTTCATGCAATGATTTACTGTTGAATTGTTTTTTGATGGAGAACTCGATGCGCATGCCGGAGTCCACCTCCCTTGTATCCTTCCTGCCATGCTGGTGCAAAGTCGTGTGTGCATCCAGCGTGACAGCTCTGGGATGGATGTGACTGTGACATGATAGCATGGCGTACGTACGCCACACCTTCCATTTTATGAATTTTAATAGGGCCAGCATCTGGCCCGGTGGATGAGACAGTAACGCAAGTGATGTGAAGCCATGCCCCACCTATCATCAAACAAGATGTATGCATCTAGTAATGTATTGTGATTGTCTGGACTTCCTTGTAAACAAAATTCTGGTAATAGTCAGCACAGGTTTGTTTCGGTGACACCAACAGGCTGTTTCCTTGGCTGCATTTTACAGATCAGGGCCCATGTGTATGGTGAGCAACTAAAGTTAAAGGTGGATAGCCCCATGTCCTGATTTGCTAAAGAGACCAAAAGTCCAGCTCTCCTTCCACATGCATGAGTTGTTAATAACCTCAGAAATAGCTGTTGACGTTTGTGTTTATTTATTTTTTTATCAGGAAAGTCCCTTGTTTTACCAGTGTAATGCACAGGACTTTGATAATTTGAAACTGACTGTTCATGGCATGACAGCAGTCTGTTTCAGGTTCAAAGTTTATTGCATGTAAATAGTGTGTGATTAGCTTTGACAATAAACAATCTTATCTGGTTCACAGTATGGCTATTTCTTTCAAATGGCATAATGGACATTGTCATAAGAATTGTCCCGAGTTCTGTTTTAATGCTTGATTAAGGTTATTTTCATCTTCAAAGATGGTTGAAATATTGGACTGTTCGCATGCACATGATCTGTTTTGGTTGGAGTCTGATGATGAAGGCTTGCTTGTTGCAAACTTATACATGGTACAACTGTACATGTAACCATGCAAACTGGTAACTGGTAGCTAGGCACAGAAGTACCAAAATTAGCACTGTTCAATACAAGGCAGCAGTTTACGTTGAAATTATAGCCAGCTTATTCACTATGTTGTTCAGTCTTCTTTCTTCCTGGGCCACCAGTCTGGATTGCAATCTTCAGCACCCATTCTTATGTATCGGATGAATGACATGAAGCGTGAAGGATGCGAGAATGGGTCTCATGTGGTATCTGCTTCCATCAACTCATTTTTGTTTAGAATGTACAGTGTTTATGTCTGTTCCCTATGCAGCAGTACATGTATTATTAGTAAAAAGAAGCATGCATACCATAAAGTCTGTTTCCTTGCACAACTGTGTGGACTGGAAGAAACGTGTGTTGAAGGTCACCAAACTACTGAAGCATAAATGATCACTTAAAAAAGAAAAAAGAAAAAAATCCTGGTAATTTTGTTTTTGGGGTTGAATAGAATGAGAGTAAAACTTTCCACCAAGAAAGTACACATCTACACCTCACTACCTTCCACAAATACTGCTTGGCTAGCAACCAGCAATGAACCCAAGAACGTTTTTATCTATTGCTGAATTTGTTGCTGGCAGTTCAGGAAGGAATAATGTGCTGTTGTCCCAACTTCCAGGGCAAAACTAAGCTGAAAATGAACCGCAGTTGGTGGAATTGCAAAGTAAAACAACCAGCTCTAGGAAATTGAGGAAACTATTTTAATAGCAGAATCAAGTAATCTCTTTTCCAATCAGCCAAGCATATTAATGTTACTTTCATCATCATCATCAACCTGCACCACAGGACCTCAGAAAACAAACCCACCATTCTGGACAGATACAAAGGGATTTGTCATTTTCTACAGCAGTGCAGAAGACACGGCCACTTGCTGATGAAATCATTACTGGAATATCTAGTCACCGTTGAACTTACTGTCACTGCAGACTCTACAACACATGTAGCCATTATTAAAAAATAAAAGGTAGTTGGGTGTCGCTTGCAACATTATGCAACTCTGAAGTTGCTCTTTGGTAAATTCCAGTCAGAAGGCAAGACTGCACCAAGATTAATTAGAAACTATGAGCACACCTCTTAAAAGCATCCAGTCATGTTTTCAAGTGCTTCCATCAATTTCCCTTTTATCACTACAACCATGAAAGGAGTAGCACTACAAATAGGCATTGACAAAAATACGGAATGTGTAGCCCAAACCAAAAGTGACTGCAAATGTAGTTGACCAAAAAATATGTAGCTCCCGATTTAAGATTGGCTTCAATAGCCAACATGTGAAACAATTTTCACCAAAACAAATTGTGGTTTTACACTAATCTTGCCACGAGACCTTCACAGATTACTGGGCATTAAATACCAAGTATTTATCTCTCATGGCACAACCAAATCACTTTGAGGCACTCAAGCTCCAGAAGGACTGACAAGAAGATGTAGTTGAATGAACCAGGGAGACAATTAGACTTCCTGGCAGCAGTGAACCATGCTAATATACAGTGACCAATTCCAGGCTGAAAGGGAACCTTTGATAGCTCTGGATTCTCAGCTAAGGGGACTTCACTTTCTGTACCCACAGGGCAAACAGCAGGAACTGCATGCAAAGTGCACTGATGACAGCCTCAAGTAAATGTCATCAACCATCAGGTCCTTAAGTTGGTAGTAATACACAATTATAATAATAATAATAGATTATTTATGGCACCACATCTTGTAAGAGATCAGGGTGCTTACAAAGACATGCATTTAACACATTCACACACACATGCACTCAAGCATATGCACACACCCAACTGCACACACACCCACAAATACATGCATTATTAACGATAGGTCGGTGGAAAATAGAACAACAAATCAGTGTGCAGAAGAGAAGGGGATTTCAGTTTTGACGAGAGTGAAAAGGAATGCCTGACAGAAAGGCAGATCCTACAGTTCCTCCAGTGACTCACCACAGGACCACTGGTTGTTTAACCAAAAGTCACCACAGCACTGTTCAGGGCAGCACCTACAGACAGTAGCAAGATGAAAAACTACACAGCAGGTGTAGATTTCAGCAGCAGGGCATCCTTCAAACTATACGATAAATTCGGGAAGACCTTGAACTCCCAAATCAACAGGAAACATTGCCATCAGATCTTATAAGTGTATTCATTGCCTATGTGCACTATCATAGGTGTGAATGTGTGTGCAGGCATATATATATATATGTATATGTATGGGTGTCAATTTCTGGACGTAATATTTTCAGGTAATATTACCAATACATACTACTGTAGCTGAAACATAATGACAAATATCAGGTTACCCCCCCCCCACCTTTAAATCTCTGTCTGCTGCCCCATCGGCTGTTGGCGTCAGCTATGTGGAAATGTGTATGTTCTGACATCAAATTACTGTCACAGAGATCTGAAAATCAAACCAGAATTGGAGAAAAGCATATGTGTACTTTGGGCAATGCAAAAAGGTTCATACTGCAAGGCAGTATGACATAATTACAGCAACACAACTGTTTCAAGGTACAGCACCACAAAATAAGGGCAAGAGTTGTAAAACACCTGAAATGCAGTGAAAACAAAATCTCCATTTTATTGATGAAGACATTCAATCACAAATAGAAGAATTTGCATACTCTATTTGACCAGACACACAATCTTTACATTCCATACTATTTACAGGCAGTTTAAAATCACATACATTAAAACAAAGCCAAAGAAATCTACAACCAACAAGAAGAGCAAACACTCAGATGGACTCACATTCAAATTTTGCTGTGGGATGAAAATGATTTAATATCGCCAATACTGGTACAAACATGAAAGGATGCTTAATAGACATTATATATTATTATCACTAGATATTATCATCACTGGACTTTGAAAGCTCTCACTTAAGCAACACCTGAGAAAAAGCTAAAACTAGTGTTTTTGCAGTTGATCATTTCTTCCAATAAATGCAACATTTGCTTAGAAGAACTTTGTTTACAATTGCGTCTGCATATGTACCAATCATTCAAAGTCTTTACGGGACAAAACCTTTTCCAAGAAAATGTAACCATCTGCTGTTATAACCTTGAAATTCAACCAAGGTTACTGGAACTACTATAAATGGCCAGTGGCAGTCATTATAATGCAAAATTTGCAAGCACATTTCAAGAGAAAAAAAGTTTTTTCTGCAATCAAAAACAATGAATTTTCTTCTATAAAACATGACAATCTCATGATCTTGTCCATAAATGCAACAAGCATACAATGTCTAAACTGGATTGAATAAGAACTGAAGAAGAAAATACAACTGGCAGTTTAGTTTTGATGCCCCTGTGACTGTAAAACAAGGTATGGTCAACAAAACTGGTGTGAACAGTTAGATCACACTGACGAGGCTACAATCACTTAAAAGTTGAAAAGATTTCTTAAGACTGTGTCCAGGTCAAATCCAACAAATAGGTCCAGGCAAGAAATGTGTACAGTATTTCCCCTGAGTGTATACCCAAATCAAAAGCAACATTACAGGCATGATCTCATCTTTGTATTTAAGAACAGTACAAAGTTTGAACTCAATCAAATAAACACTGAGAAATTATGCAACTCTCTTTTTCAGTTGCTTGGCAAAGCTCAACCATAAAATGAAGTCAAGGTCACTGAAAGTCGTATGAAAGACTTAAAAAAAGAATGCATGTGCTATTTTCATCATGCAAGGTTTGACACTGATCACATCAGGTGATAAGGATTGGGAATTGGCAAGCCTAACACTGATCATTACAAGACTTGCCGTTTTTCATGCGAGCAAAAAATTGTGTCAAATACCAAGATGCAAATTCTGATGCATTCAAGATTTCCAGATGAAATAGCTTTTTTACGTTACTGATTCCATTAGCCTCGATTTCAGCTGAACAGTAAATACTGGCACATACTACAGTTAGCAGATTACAGGTCAAGCTTAATATACTTTTCACAGTTGTTCACTAAAGCGTCTAGTTAATTTCAAAGCAAAGCAAAAGAATAAGCTGTAGAAACTTGTTACCACACATTCAATTTAGTTTATACAGTTGAAGAAAGTGAACATTTCTCTAATTTATCAAACAGATAAACTTTCCATCAACTTCCATAAAATGTCACAGTGCTTCCAAAAAATCACCCACTGTCTAGGCGAAAGCTATGCTGTGCAAAGGTCTACGTTAACAAGAACAGTTCATGGGAGGAATCTGCTTTGTCACACTTGAAACACGTAAGTACGTTATAACAGATATTAACATCACACTTGAGCTGCTCAAGCCTTGAGCAGAGATGAACACTGCAAACACCGTGCGTGTGTGAGTGTGGATGGCGAGATGTGTCCGAGCCAGTTCCTTCCTTCTAGTTCTACTCTTCTTGTTAGCACAAAACATTCCATAGCAAGGGGGACCCATATCATGGACAGTCCCCCTTTCCTGTGGGCAGACCAGTAGAAAATGGTATACTTTTTGCTTTGAACCATGCACTGTGGAATACACTGTCAGTAATTAATCTGTTTGCCTTTGGTGAACACTTTGTTCCACTGTATAAACTAAAACCCCAATTCATAATGATTCATTTATTTCCTACAGCAGATAGTTTTCCCACCAATAGTTGGAAAGTGCTCCGCTGAACAAGTTCAAGGCTGACAACATTTGTCAGAAATTCCTTCTCTGATTTTCTCATGTGCAATCTGACCTTTACATGTGCACCAACCTGTACAGTGCTAAAAATCACAATACATCCAACACAGCAAGCTTCTTTTTTTCCCCCTTTTTTCCAAGAACTTTCTGGGCTGGTCAGCATCAATCTGGACAGGGGAAATTTACAAGATCACACACATGCATACCAAATGATGTCATATTTAGTCTTCAAATGAAGTTAACACATTCTTCAAGGTTCAAAACAGCTGTTTGCAAATGTGCATTGCTCTCTGGGCAGCCTGTTTGTGATCAGCATTTCCAAAATGCATCTTTCTCTAACACAGAGAACAGCTGCGCGTGTGTATGGGTGTGTGTGTGTGTATGTGTGTAGGGGAGGGGGGTGCATCTTGATTAACTTATATTACATTTTAAATTATGTTACATGTATTTAGCAATCAAGCAGTTTTTAGATATATGTTGAAAGATGTGCCAGATGTGTGTTTTTCCTCAGGAATCACCAAGGCAATTGTACTGTATCAGCGCAGTTAAACACTGGCAAAATATGCATCTGTCCCCCCCCCCCCTTTTTTTTATATAAATATTTTTTATTTAAATTCATCAGTCATTCTCTTCTATTCAATGGCTAATCACCAACATGACCAACATGTGCACACCTTGATCCATCTGAAGATCAAAAGATACTGTTAAACAGCATCATCGCAAAATATACTGTATCATAGTCCAGGCCTTACCAGTTTTCCAATGCCTGTTTTGATCTTTCAAAAAAGACACTCTACAAATATTACAGAGGCATAAAGCATGTACATAGAGCAGTCTCTCATCTCATCCTCTTCAGCAGAAAACAAGCTTTTCAGAGCTGGTGCTTCATATATACACCATTTTTGCAATCACATCACTCTTCATATCATCTTTTTCTACACAACCTAGATCAGCACATGCTGCTGACAGTTTCTCAACCAATGTCCTCTTGTGGAACTGCATGCCTTGTGTCAGGCAAGAGTTAACGTCAGAATATAGTGCCAAGTCCGCTGGCAGAGGCAAAGGCTGTGAGAGCGTAGGCAGCTTGCCGTGTTTCCAACAACAGCTTGGCCTCTTTCAACCAGTCGCTGGCCACGTGCCGTGGAGCTCCAGTCAGCTGGTTCATGAACCGTACTGCTTGTTCAAGGTCACCCTTCTCCAGCCAGTACTCAGCATGGCCCAGAATCGAAAAAGTGTCAAGCTTGTCTAAATCTACCAAATCATCCTCCGACTTGGCATACACTGAATCAAAAACGAAAAAGGACTGGATATAGGAGAGGAAGTAAATGAAGAGAGAGTTGCCAGTCTCATCGATCATGGCAACTCGCCGACAGACTTTGTTGACACGAGGGAAGCGCTCCCGGAGGCTGTCTTCCGTCCAGATGCCCCGATCCAAGGCTTCTTCTGGGATGCTGTTAATCAGTGTTTCCACGAAAGGATGCTTGCTTCCTGCATCAGAGACGGCCTCCACTTCTTTCCTCAGAGGCTTCAACCTCTCCTCCCATAACTGCCCCTCTTCATTGCCATGTCGTATTGCACCATTGAGAGCAATGCAGGACAGCCACAGGTCTTGGGCTATGCGAGCAATCTTCTCACTTTCAGCTCGTGCTGAAACATAGAGCAGTGTAATGACTTTATTCTTCGGCCTGGTGCATCTTGTGGTGCAGTTCTCTCATGTGTGACTTTATAAAGAGGACCAGAATTGATGACACAAGTACATGGAAAACAAACATTCTCAGTCTGTATCTGCAGTTTCCATTCTAATGGCAAAATCATCTGGCACAGCAAACATTTGCCAAACACAATGTTACGCTTAGTAATTGATCACTAATAGTGGTCATCTTTAAATGCCAGCAAGAGTTCATCGCTACTGTCATTTCCGTAGGAGAAGGCAAAATCAAAGGCACAGACAAACAAATCAGAAACAGTGCTCGGGTGAGAGGAAGGAACTTCATCAAAATAGTCACACTTGAGCTATCCTGTCCTCCTGTCTAACATGCATAGGCTGAGCATTGCCACACTCTCTAAACAATCACAGAAAAGTTCTACCACTGTGACATAATGAATATATGCAGCAGCAATTTTGTCCACATTGTTTAGGAAGCAAAAATAAAGCAGTCAAAATCATACAGACCAAAAAGACCCGTCTTACAATTTTAAAACTGGAGGGGGGTAGGGGGGTAGGGGGGAGTGCTCCTCAATCCATATGTTCACAGAGCAGAGACTGTGCAAATACATAGGATGCCTTCCTACAATCTCCACCTGCTCATATTGCAACAGCCCTTTTTTCCCTCTCAGTGTGCACATCTTTGTACACGGGCATTCCAAAAAGTGACTTTCTAAACTGAAATCACACCACAGAACAGTTTGTTGTTTTGATTTATAATTTCAACAAATCAGAACAGATCTAGGAAAATGTACTCACCAATGTGACGGAACACAAGGAAACAATATTGTTTCCTTGTGTTTCATCACATTGGTGAGTACATTTCCCTAGATCTGTTCTTTTTGTCAACCTCACAAGCACATTCAACAAATCAGTTAAGAACTTAACAAGAATACACCTTTCTCTTTAAATTTTTAAAACCGCTTGAAATCTGGTCAAAGTCACTGGAAAGTGGTAGAAACGAGTAAAGTGCATTTGGTAGTACTAGTACCATCAAGCAAAATTTGACATTTACAACACTAATATTGTCCAAGAGAATACCAACCTTAATTTTTAAGCCATGGCCAGATGAATAGTCAAACACCAATCATTCCCCACACCCAATTTGGTCACCCATCAAAATCTACTCCATGCAGCACAACACAAACAACTGGCTGCCCAAAAATGTACAACTGAAAGCAAACAAGCAACACAACTCCCCTCACCTTCCACTGCTGTCTCAATACCCTTGAGACGTGCAATCCAGCCAGCAACTTCTGTCTGGAAAGACTGCCTCTCCTGCAGGAGTTGCATGTGCACCTCACGCTCACACTGATCTTGTAGCTCCTGCTCCTGCACCTGCAGAACATCCTGAAGGTGGTCGCTGTGGGCTGCAGCCTGGCGGGACAGCTGCTGGCGAAGTTCCCTCTCAAACTCCACACGAGCGTCAATATCCTGATGTTAACACAGAGAGAAAAGGATGAATAAAAGGCTACAGGCAACACATTCAAATTTGGATTAATCAACCCTTTGACTCATATACACCCCATGACAGTTGCCATAAAATTTATAAGGTATTGCTATTAAGTCCACCTCCACATCAAAAATCATTTCAGTCTCTAGGGAGTACCCTTTTGAATCTAGTAATCAAGCTGTAATTCACTCAACTGTTTTGCCTAAACAAGTTTTGTTTCCAGTACATACTGTGGCACAACTCACCACTTTGAGACTATTTTAAGATTTCAAGTCAGTAAAATACCAGAATGAGTACTGATTTTGCATCAGTCAATGTGAGATGGGTATAAGAAGGAACCAAATCCAAATGATTTCCTCACCATCAACTGGAAAGACTGCCGTGCGATAAATAATAGTATGCACCAAATTTTGTCTCCAGAGCAAATCAAATGATTGCCAATTCAAGGCAAGGTGAAAACCAGCACATATGAAACAAAATGGAGCCTAAATGAGGTTGCATTCATCCTGCCAAGTTTTTGCAACTATGTGGTTAGGCCTGAACAAAAATTCCTTGAAAAATAAGATTCTACAGGTCAAATGATGACAGACAACACTATGCAGTCGACACCCTCCTCCCTACTAGTAAAAGGGCTATTGCAATTGTGAAGCATCTTATTCTTATAGAAACTACCCTAGGTCAATTCATCAAAAACACTTTCCTAGACACTTACCAACCTAAACCGACTGGGTTACTGGTAATACAAAATGTCTACATGATCCATTGCGTTCTCTCTGCAAAGAACCCTCTTTATGACACTCAACTCCTCCACTGTTTTATTCATGGTTAGCCACTCATCCTCCCTCAGACTTATACTTTTTTTTTAAAATACAATTTACTTAGGTAAAGTACTTCTGGCTCTACCCAAAAGCAATATTTTTTCTTTCCTTTTCTCACCCATCTTTCTTTTTCTACAAGGAACTCCTCTCTAAGACGCTCAGCCTCAGCATTTAATTTCTGCACAGCCAGCTGCTCATCCTCTGACTTCTGCTGAAGAAGAGCTTTCTCCAAACGTTGCGTCTCCATAGCCATCTGCTCTGCTAACTGACGCTGCAACTGCTCAACACGACGGTGGGCATGGGCAATCAGGGCATTCAGCTCTTCTTCTGTCAGCTTCTTGGCTTTAAACAACACAGCAGCAGACTTCATGTTATAGCAAAGCAAGCAGTGGGGGACGGTGGGTGGGCAGGGGGAACATCTGAGAGAAAGAGTCAAACAGAAACCGAGAGAGAGAGAGAGAGAGAGAGAGAGAGAGAGAAACACTACTGCATTTACACACATATACTCGACTTGAACTGTACAACTTGTATCGTGGTGTGTCCACACACGTTATGAAGGTGTGTCTGCACTCTGCAATGACTGCAGGAAACATATGGGTTAATAAAATGGGAACTTGTATGCTAATTTCTCAATGTTTCAGCATGCAGGCCAGTGTGTTCCCTTGTTCAAATGCATGTTCATTCATTGAAGCTCAACTCATCAATGCCAGTAACAGCTACATTCATATTACCATAATCTGACTGCATAATAGATATTGTGCGTGAGAGCAAGAGATTACTGTCTTACCTTTATTTCCTAGCTTGACATCTGGCATGATGCTATCCAGCTCCTCAGCAAACTGCTTGCGACCACGGTCAATTAGGTCCTTATATCTGGCCATCACTCTGGCATCAGATTCTGATTTCATCAGCTGCACAACAGATTACAAAGAAATCAACATGTGCCCCCTGGCTCCTGACATTACCATTACTGAATTCATGTTAAAACCCATGATTTAAATTTATCAGAAAAAAATCATGCAGAAAAAATATATTGGAACTAGCCTTCTAAAAACAGGTATAATCCAAGCACTAAAACAGATGAATGCTGTGTAAAAACCAACACTGATGATTTTGTTTCAAAATGCCCTGTTGATTTTGTACAAAATTAAGAAAGCAAATGGTTTTTCTCTCTCAGTGCACCCAGTCACCTGAATTTTTAGTAGTGGGGACCTTAATTTCCAACTTGCATTTTCTCAAGCAAGGCTAAAAATATGCAACAGAAAAATTTGCAGTCTATCTTCACCCAGCAATACACTAGGTATTTATGTATTTTTATCCCAACTGGGTGTTCAGCTTTCAAAAGGCTTTCTAAATCCATGTGCATCAGCTGCTCAGCCTCACAGCAAGATGACTTTCTCATTTCTGCACACAAACCATTTCATTTGAATCCAAAAAGAAGAGAGAAAGATGTGTAAATCAAATCACCTCTGCAGATGCTGTTCTCATCTCATTGCTGACTTTATTGTAGTTTTCTTGGGCAGAGATCAGAAGCTTGTTCTTCTTGGTCAGCTTGTTTTGCTTGCCTTCATCAATAGCGGTTTTTAACCTGTCAATTACTGACCTGCACACGACACAAATCCATACAGATATTTTTCAGTTAAGTCATGTTTATGTATCAAGCACAGTTATAAACCCAGACTCCCAGAGAATGGCCAATGTTATTCCTGAACCTTAGGGAATGGATACTGACTGCTACATGCAGTGGAAACAAGTTAACAACACTCAAGCTTTACACCAAACACAATGCCGTTTTCAAAGCCACAGCTCAAGTGACAGGTGGGATCTTCTCGGAGAAGTCTCCCGCTTCTCTATTGGCATTAAATATGTGACGTCATCAGATTGGTATCATTATGAAAATAAAATACTTGGTCATGTAAAACAATACAATATATAACTAATTCATCTTATATATACAGTTCCCCCCCCCCCCCCCTTTAAAAAATAATAATATACATATACATGTTCTAGGTCAAAACTTAGAAAACAACAAGCCAGTAATTGATTGTTGAGGTGCTCAACGGTAACTACTAGTGCTTGGGTCCAATAAACGAATGCAATTTCTCATTTTTATTTGAGTTGTTCTGGCAAATACCTGGCATCATTCACAATCTGTGTTGTCTTTCTGGACAGACTCTCTCGCTCTTTGAATGCATCTGCAACTTCTTGCCACTGCTGATCTTTGTTCAGAATCTGGTAGAAGAGAACAATAATTACAAATCAATCCATATTTCTAAATTCACACTGACAATCTGTAACAAAACAACATGACAATCACGCTGATTCAAAATGAAGATTTAGAGGGTATTATATCTATACAAGTTGAAACTTCCACCTTGAAATACTGTTTAGAACCCATGGCACAAACAATTCTGATTTCCACATAAAACTGTTACGTTTAGATTATACAGAATATTTGCAATGACAACAGGTTCAGTTACCCTTCTCCTTCAAATTCAATGCAATCTTTTCACACTTAATGCAGTTCTCCTGAAAACGTTTAAGTCAATCTCAGTTGTTGGTTGCCACTCATTCACGACACCATGTAAACTACAAAAAAGTCAAAACTCTTACATGAATCCTGACGAAAAGCTAAAAACCAAATCTTACATAACATTCACTCTTCTTTTTTTGCACAGAAACAAAAAGCTGTTATCACTTAAAAACGATAACTGTGAAATGAATAGAAAGTCCAACACGTTTGGTTATAAAAGGCTGAGTGGTTCAAAAGATATCTGCTGGACAAAGCTGGACACAACGGTTTGCCAACAACAATGACATCACATACAGATTCACTTTTGTCCTCCCCCCCCTCCCCCCAAACCTGTGCGTGTGTACATGTACATTTTATTAGTGTTATTGTAAAGTGCCCTGTGTGGTAGATGGGCACTTTAGAAATCCTCTTTATTATTATTATTAGCCTCCCTTTTTCAACAGTCAAAACATGTACATGGAAGCACTATTAAAAACTCACGTCTGAGGTGTCCTCCATAGCCTTTTTCAATAACTGCGTATGCTTTTTGGTGACCTCTGCGACTTTCTGCTGTATAGCCACTGCTGCCTCTGTGACCTCTCCTGCACGCTTCACAAGGCCCTCCAAAACCACCTCCAATGCTGGAAAAAATTTAAAATGTTCCTTCAGTTTGCCAACATTATTATTTGCGGATCTGTTTGTATGTTGGCTGCATCCACACTTTCCCACCAAATACCCACAGATTTAAACACTCAAACAATATCATTCAATAAGCATCATAATACTTAATAGTCAACTGAAATTCACTCATTATTAGTCAAAGAAAAAAGTCTGACCAGCATTTTCTGCAGTTTCCTCTGCTTCTTTCTCTTTCATCTTCTGTTCTGCCAGTCGTTTCTGCTCATCTTTGCTTTTAACCGCTGCTGCAATAACAAATAAAATATCATGTCATAACATATCAAATAACACATCATTATAAGATGATCAGTGTTCAGATTTCAGGCATGATGATCTGCACATCTGAGGAAGAAATGCAGTGTTCTACTTGATAACTAACTGCCAACTCTTTCCAATTATTCACAAGTAAACATTCTTAAATATTGAAGGATATAATGTGTGTGGGCCAAACTTGTCCATTCTTTTCTGTATCTAAAAAAAAGCATGCCAAAAATCTAATTCTATTTTAATTACTATCTAATGATACAAAACTTCTTAAAACTGTTTATTTTTTTATTACTATTGAATGATGCAAAACTTCTTGAATTAAAAAAAAAATCAAGTATCCAAGGTAAGAAATTTTGAAGTAAAAACTAGTCAAATTAGGTCAAATAAGCAAACATACTGCTATTATCTTATTAAGAACATTTTTTTATTTGCAAAACAGAACTTGTCTCACCTTCCTCTTTGGTGGGTTTGCTGTCAGCAGCTGGCTTACTGGAAACTGGAGCCTAACAGAAATAACAAGAAAAAAGCCGATATAAAAAGAAAATACTGAAAAGTGAAACTGATTAAATCATACACACTGCCATGCCACCATCTTCTCCTATGCATCAAAAATTCACTTAAAGGAAACAACATAAGTTTACTAATGAGAAAAAACCCTTCTCCAAATGGATGCTATGTGAAGTTTTGTATCCATTACACATTTACAGACTTTTGCATCCAATTAATATTTATGACAAAACAAACAGAATAAATGTATACTCAAATGCCTTAGTCAAACTGTGTTACACTTACAGTGTTCTGAAAACATTATCCAGGGAGATTGTTTACACTAACATTCAGCAATAATTTTCAAATTAATTCACACTTTGCCTGGTGATCTGAGCAATTATTTTTTCAAAAAACATTGATCCTGCACACTGCATTGCATACAATATACTATTACTAGCACTAGTGTACAACACACCAAAATGACTTCAAAAGTAATGCAAATATCCTCTTTCTGTCTGATTTTATGTGCACATGAATTCATCTATTTTTACACACAAAACATTCACACATTGTTTAAATTCAAACAAATATGAATTTGCTGAGCAGCTGTGATCCTGGAATTCAGTCAAATCATCAAAACAATCACAACTTTCATTTCAACCTCCCTGACAATGCTGAGACCTTGAAAACAGAATGACATCACACAAACTGTTATATGTATACATGTACAAGTAATTCCTACAGAAGTTATCAACATGCAATGTTTGCCAGATCTCACTGTAACAACAGACATCATCAGTTGTCAAAAGTCAAGGTTGCCACAGCAAACTGGCTAGACTGATAATATTGATCATAAAACAGGCTCATATGACTTTTTTATTGAGTCAAAAGCAAGCTCTGGCACAGAAACAGAACAACCCTTTTAGAACTGCTCATCCATGAAATATTTTTAGTAGAACAACACTTGTACCAATTCTCAACTAAAAATGTATGACCTGTACCTTTTCTTCGGGCTTTTTCTGTTCGTTAAAGCGGAGAGGTTGATCTTCATCACTGATGGACTTTGTCTGTGGCCTGCATCGTACATAAAAGAAGTGTTTTCATCATTTCAATATATGTAATAACTGCACACTTACCACAAATGTGACACAAGAATTATGAAGAGTTTTTCGCTTTTTGTTTAATAGTATTTTGGCAATTTTTTGCTGTTTGTCATGCCTCACAGAAGAGACTAGTACAACTGATGAAAAACTGATGAAGCTGGAGACATGGTATGAAATGAGCTTTTGGGCATGTAAAATAAATGCCTGTGAAACATCTCTTTTATCAGCTACCAAAGGATGGCAGATACTAACTAGACCCATTTCATGCAGATACAGCCAACCTTCTACAGAAGGGGAGGCTGAACCAAGGCTGAGGGTGACCAAACCATCAACTTTTCAAGTGTCTCATCTTGGCCAATCACAATTAATGTATTATGTCCTTTGGAATAACTATCCCACTAAGTAAATAGAAGAAAATAGACAAATTTAAAATATGGGTCAGCTCAAGCATGACAGCAGCAATCATACCTTTTCACTGTGGAAGAAAAGGAATGTAAAGTACCAGGTGGCTGACACACCACCAATAATCTCTAGATAAAACAAAATGTTGCTACAAAAATCAAGATCAAGGTAATCAAAACTGGAATAAAGCAATAAGAACTCACAGAGGTCTTAATCATGCAAAGATTAAACGGCTTTCCTCAGGCAGTGTTCAAGAAAAATCAAAAGGAATGTTGTGGTTTTTGTTCAGACAAATATGTATGAATTAGTTCCAATGATTTTATCTCTACTGTAAACATGCATAACTGTCAATTGCATTTAACAATCATACAAATTACTATGCTTCTAGGATGCTTACACTGGTTGTTGTGCCGGCTGAGCAGATTCAGGCAGATACACAAATATGGCAGCCAATGCTTCCTTGGAGTAGGGCACATTGTCTTCCAATGTTTTTCGAAAACTTGGGTCGTACCAGGCATAGCCCACCACACCTCCAGCACCCACTGTTGCCACTCCTAGAAGCTTGAAAACAGTGCCGAAAAAACTTCGACCTCTGAAAGCAAATTCCAGGCAAAAATCAGCATCATGACAGATTTTGGTTTCTTCAAAAAGGTGGTCAAAGGCAAGTATATCTAACCTTAACTTCAGGCATACTACCTTAGAGACCAGCATGCAAAAAAGGCAACCTTCATTTTGAAAAAATATTTTACCAGCAGTGTTCTCCTGTAAGTGTAAATAAACATGTTCTAACAGCAGCCATGTACACATCTGATTTCTGTAGTCTATACTTGTGTAGTTTCAATCATACTGTTGTCAAACTGCACCTTCTGTACCATATTCATTCTTATAAATGAATTCAGGGGTCAAGAAGCCTTTCTCCCAGAAGGTATATATAGCATTATCTGCAAAACCCAGCCTATTTGTGGCTAGCTAGCAACACAAAAACTCTCACATATCCCCAGCTAGCCAGCAATACAACCACTGCCATATTCATCACAGCAACTGAAGCAATAATACCTAATTGATCTAAAGGATCTCACTAGAAGTGCTTGTAACATTGCCAATCACCTCACCCTAATCAAACTTCAAAGTAACCAACAGCAATAATTTAGTATCATAAATTTAGTCTCTAGTTCTACTCAGCCACATTACGCTCAGAGCACCACAGCCAGAATTTTATGAATAAAGCCACTGGTGTTCAACAAGATAAACTTAAAATACCACCATACTCAAACAGCCTAAAATCCAGCTGTATGACATGAAATTGAAAAGTGATAACAGAAAATGACAGGTTGGATGTCATCACAGAAAGTTTAAGTTTTTAACAGATAATGTCATACTTATTTTCCTTTATTGGGGGTGGACATGGTGGTGGTCGTGGTGGAGGTGGAGGTGCATTGTATGCAACTTTAGTATCTTCCTTGGCAAGTTTCTGCCTTGTAAAACAGAATGCTCTTCTGCATTTTCCACTCTGCAAACATGAACAAGAAAAAGCAAACCTTCAGTCAAATCACATTTAATATTTCAAAACAGAACCACTTTTACATTTTTTACTGAGAACTTCAAAATAGGCGAATGTGATCTAAATTAATACCCCATGCAGGTAATGCTTGGCATGTTATTATCATTTAAGAGCATAAACAAAAATTCCAACACTGAAGTTTCTGTTAATTCTGATATGTTAATTGTTATTCATCTACCTTTTAATTTATTTAAAGTACATATCAAGAATGCACACATACATTTTTATTTTGAAGTTAATGTTCCAGTGGGGAAATTTACCATTAAAAATCTGAATCGGCCAGCTGTGGTAGTTGCACTACCCAGCCTTAATTAATCCTAAACTCTGGTCATGATTACAGAATTTTGACCCATCTTTCCACTGACAGAAGTTCATAAATGTACATTCACCTGTAGCAGACAGGACTTAAAATTCCACCTGTCATTCGAGGGATACCATTATATCTGTGACCTATACCAGGAATATAGCAGTCAGATGTAAAACTTGAACCTGGGAAAACTCAAATAAATAAATGAGAAACACATTTGAAGTTTGAAGTTCCTGTGATTTTAAAACAACATCATGTACACTCACAACGACTGAAAATAATACAGATGTGCAATTTAAAACCAAAAGTTCAACAAGTAATACTATCATGCGAAGTTTAGTATTTATTACCATTATTACAGCATAGAAAACTTGGCCCAGCAAAGTGAGGTGGTATTCACAGTTTCAAAGATTTACAAGATGGCATTCTGGGATTTTATTTGTTATACCAGTTACCACTGCCAGCTATTACCGCTTTGGCAAAGACAGAAAACAGTTCTTTGTGTCACTGCCGTTGGTTAAAACAACGATCTTATCACAGCTATTGCAAAACTGACAGCTGCCACAATCAACACCATAAATAAATCTACAAAGCAGACTGTCAGATGCATTTTGCCCTTGCAAAGCAGGGTAAGTTTATCACTGATTCAATAAATCAACTGCTTGAGAACAAAGGGTAGCAACTGCTTACTGGCTATTAATATTATTGTATTAATTTCATCTTTTAAGAAATGAGACACACTTGGTCTACCGCAGATTTTTTTTAACAAATATTTTTTATCAAGCTGCATAATTCATTCTCCAATGACAGAAAGCAGTGATATTTTTGGATCAAAAGCATGGTGCATCTCATCTGCATATGCTGACTGGCTTATTGCGCCTGTCACTTTGACTCTGAGACTGGTGACATGTTTGAGAATATTATTATTACTAGTAATAGCAATAAAGTCAACAAAAAACATCAGCTAAAGGTTTTTGCCATTGCCACACAAACTGATGGATGCTTTCATTACACTGACTCAATGGAATTTTTTTTAAATTAAAAAAATCATACTATCACAGAACAGTGTGCATCTTAAAAATTTGGTCAACAGAACATCTGACAATGACACCCAATCCAAAAAAAACACTTGTCTAGCTTTGGAAAAAAATCTTTTTTTCAGAAAATATGTTGCTTGCTAGTTGAAGGCCATGGAATGAAAAAATTATGCTCCTTGTGTGATTTGTTTCATAAAATCGTATACAAACAGTAATATCCACAAAGTATTGCATGTCAATGATGACCAGAATAATATGCATTTGCTGGACCCTTACTTCACCCAGTCAAATAGTTAAATACTAAAGATAGGAAACCCTGTGTCTTTGCATGTTTATCATAAAATAAACTGTAGGATCTCTGTGAACAGCAGTCTTGTTTACTATATATAAGGTCATCAGTAATGCAGTGACACCAAGCCAAACACACAATAAAATATCTTAACATCTAATTTGTATATTTGGGATCAGCAATGATTCATGGTGATATCTTAGAAACAAAACAAAAAATGTCTGATAATGGCAAGTGGAAATTTAGCTCTCTATAATATTTTTATTCTGCCCTTATGACTCATATGAGAGATGATCATATTATATATTGGCCACATCATTACGAGATTACATGTGTTGTCCCACAATTGTGCACTGCCAGTAATGGTTCCCAAACTGGGCATCAACATGAGCAAATCTTATAATCTCATGTGATAATGGCACATGATACAGATACTCATGCCATCATTTGTCAGGTATGCACAGAATGCTTAAGCAAGACTGACACTTCACAGGCAGCAGCTGAATAAAGTAACTGGAAGACTGTGTTTGAAAATCACTACCAACCTGTGTAGCATCATGATCATCTTTGGTTGTACACATTTGTTTAAAATTAAAAGAATCAAACATTGCATTTGCTGTGCACAAGTTCTTAAAAATGTTAGCAATACCTGTTCTTCTGTAACCAACTTTATTAATTTCAGTTAATGTTACTTACAATTACTTTAAAGTTCAAACGGGGGGGGGGGGGGGGGCACAATAAGCCAATAAGCAATAACAAAAAATAACAACAAAATATATTACAAGTTCCAATACAATCATTTTAAAACTGGGGCTTGAAGGATGCAAGTGTTGTAAAAGTGGCCACATCCTCATGCAGACTGTTACAGTCAATGGTATGCTCTGCATGGTATAAGTCAAAAATAACGAAAACAAAGCGATGTTATTGTTACTCTTGACAAAAGCATACCGCTTGATCCTGATCACAGTGTTTACCAATTTAGTGTTTACATTTGTAAATTTTACACTAACACAGTCTGTCCCTTGTCATCTCACTGTTGAATGGACAAAGTAGTAAACTAAGTATCTATGTTTGGCTTGTTCAGCTTGGAACTACAATGGAAGGATAGTTTGTTTCGAACTAGATGATGTTTAGATTGGGAAATCTCAAGATTATCGAATAGATCTAGATTCAGTTGTTTTGATTGACGATGTTTCCAGGTTATCACTCAATTGTATTCAGTTTTTATTTTACTTATCTGGTGTCGTTTTGTAACAACAAATTTGATAAACAGAACGGCAAACAATCGGATCCCGCTGTTCACATTTAGAACAGTCAGTCAGGGACGTTCATGCTGTGTGGGTGACCTCAAAAAACGTGCCGACGGACAGCACATACAATATTTGCCTTTAACAAAGTACGCAAAAAACAATTATGCATAAAAACTTAACAAATCGATGTGAAAAAAAGAGGTTATGCATACTGTTATGGCAGAAGATAATCGCGTTGTCGAAGCTTTCCACATTGCTTCAACTTTCAGTTGTCTAGAACACAAACCGTGGCAGACGGTCAGTGGAAGGGTACCGGTGAAAGAATCATGGGAACGTGTTGCGTAAAAAATAAAGATTTGCCAAGCATTCTGGTTGGACCTCAAATAGGTTACAAAAAATAAACCAACAGTACATTTTCATTAAAAAAAATGTATACAATGTGATATAATCGCCAATATTATTTTAATTCATGCAAAGAAAAACTGATTTTCAAAACATTTTGATTTTTGATTTACCACAAATATGGCAGCGTCCTTGAGGGCAGGACTGACATGTTAGTTTGCTAACACTGGTTGTTTTACACAGGGTTCATTATGATTGTTATTCTTTTGTGTGTGTATGCTAGAGTGTGCATTTGCATATGCAAATGCGTGTGTGTGTTTAAAATGGTCTATCCTGTGTTACATCTATTATAAACTGGCTTTATTACTATTACACTGATTTGGTTTGGGTTGTTGATAAACTGAATGCATAGTTGTTGCTTTAGTATTTTATTGTTGCTGTTTCAAGTAGTGTTTGACTCACATGAAGAAAAAAAAGAGAGAGAGAGAGAGAGAGAAAAGTAAGTATGAAACGTTTGAGTAGCTTAGAATCTTATTAACTACATAGCTAGGCAGAGGCCGTGGCAAAATAATAATAATGTACATTTATCATGCTCTCATCAACACCTTGGGTGCTCATATGGTAAACCTAAATAACCTAAATACAGTATTCTATATACACATAGAGCACCGTCCTACCAAAACAATTTACATTCGTAAGGTATTATACGGACACACACACACACATGTACAATCACAGAAACTGGGTATTGATATTAGCTGGGGCAGAAATACTGTCACTGTGAGAAGAGGAAGGTTTTCTGGCAGGCCAGTTCCTAACTTCTCAGAAACCAGGTCATCTAGTTGCTGTTGTGTGTGTGTCAAGTTGCTGAATAGTGGCCAGTCACAGCTATGCATGTGTGTATGCATGCACACACGTGTGTGGATGTGGATGTGGTCATGTCACATGCTCTCTCTCGTGTGTGTGAAGGCGTGTGCACACTTGTGTGTGGGTGTGCAATATATGTTATTTTATGTTGTTATTAACTCTTTTTTTTAGCTATAAATGTACATTGTTTTGTGTTCACTGATCATATATATATATATATATATATACGTTTAATTTTTAATTTTATTTATTGGACATGTTAATTGTTATTGTTACATTAAAGATTGACGGTATGTTTCAAAGCAGTTTTCCTTTTACGGAAAAATAAGTATCTTAAAACACCCCATATGTATATATCTTGCACAATTGGCATCATCCCCTCTTCTAGTTCTAACCTTAAAAGCAGTTCACAGAAAAGTGTGCTGGAGTGGCATGAAGTAACATTTGAAAAAACTTTTTTTTTTGGGGGGGGGGTATGTTTATAATGAAATGATGCATGGTCAGGTACAAAGGCTGCAGACATTTAGGTACCTCTGCTGAAAATCCCAAGCCATCACTTTGTATCAGAAGCCTGGAGCAATTCAGAATATATAGCTTTTTAAAATCTGTGTGTACCTGCTATTACTACTGCAAGAAGTATTGCCTTTCTAATTTGTCCCTTTCTGGTTCATTTAACATCATTTTTGCCTGGTCCTATGCTGATGTATAATTATTATAATAAAGCAATGTGAATGCGTGTCATAAACATTTGAGCAAGTTTTTACCTGTGAGTTGATGTACAGTGTTTCGCCCATATATTACCTTTTGTGGCTGACAATGCGTTTAATAAATATCAAGTAAATAACCTATATGATGTTTAGCAAGAATCAGATTTTTGTTGGTTTTTGTTTGGGTTTTTTGGTGTGTTTTTTTCATATTCAATATATTTAACTTCACTCACGGTAAAATGATGTTGCCCACCTTTCTGTTTGCTAGGCTTGTTCCGGAGTTGCCGGACATGGGCACAGGGTGCTGCTTCAACAACTACGCAAGTTCTAGGTCTTCCTGGCAAAACACTTGGCAGTCACAATGGTACCCTCTCCAGACTTCCTGCATGCAGCTTTGGGTCTTTGTCTCCTGTCAATAGTGCCATGCAGATGTGGCGAGGCAGCTTTTGCAGTCTTGCCAAGACCAACAGATGGTAAGGTATCATTTGTTCATTAGGCTGGATATTTGCTTCTTGCAAAAGTGGGAACAAGAACTTGGAAGAAGCCTTTATGGATCTGTAGATGAGTGTTTGTTTAAAATCACTGATTTTCTCCTCAGTTCCAAGTCCCTTTTGATTTCAAAAGAAAACAGTAGATCTGTAAAGTTGACTAAGTTTGTTTTCTTTTCTTTTCTCTGTGTGTGTGTGTGTAAAGTTTAATGATTAAAACTGAATTCGAATTTTTCTTTGTTTCATAAAATTGATAACAGATTTTTTTAAACAGATTAAGTGTGTGCATGATTTAATACCCATGCAAAGCAGAAGCTTACCACACCTCTGCTAGTTTTTGTAAGAGGTACACAGATTTTTGTTGGTTGCTGATGAGTAAAAAAACAAAAAAACAACAACTAACTTTGATAGCAAAGTACTGCCAGATGTATTCACAGTTGCTGAATGTGGTAGGTAAAATATCACCCATACTTTCATGTACATGTTTATAACTCACTCAATTTAAATGCTACCTTTCTGAAACTTATGGCT
Source organism: Alviniconcha marisindica (assembly GCA_018857735.1). Taxonomy (NCBI): domain Eukaryota; kingdom Metazoa; phylum Mollusca; class Gastropoda; family Provannidae; genus Alviniconcha; species Alviniconcha marisindica. The sequence continues at coordinate 235,035 of JABMCL010001533.1, read as the reverse complement.
TTATCAACTAAGCATAATTGCACATGTTCTCCAAAAATGGCATGTTCTGATTCATCAGTAGAAAAGTAAACAACAAAGTTTTACTATACCTCAACATGTGTGAGTGTGTGTCAATTATGATGTAATCAATCCATCAGTTAAAATAATTAGTCAATAAATCCATTGGCACATGCACAGTATAAAACAAGCAAAAGCAAAGCATTACAACTGACATCAACAGATACTTAAGAAACAAAACAAAACCTTGGGCAGTCTACAGTAAGTAAAGAACAATGGCCTTTTTTGATTGTACACAGAGCTATCATTCACAGTCATAAACCTAACAAAAAAAGCTGGAGACTTAGTTGTTGAAAACAAAAAAGCCCTGAAGCCAAACATGAGCACCAACAGAACATGCATGGATGCTTTGTCCCATTCTGTAAAAGTACATAAATGTTTAAAAACAAAACATTAAGCCCAAATAGTTTAAATCTGAAGCATTACCATTACCTTTGAATCAGATACAATGAATTATTGTCCACATTGTACTTAGCATTGTGAACATGCATTTGTTACAGCCTACCTATCCAGCCTGCCACACCCCTAGTGGAGCAAGTGCGCACCAAGGTCCGTTACAGTCGAGGGAAGGGCAAACCCCAGACTGTGCATTCAGTCCGTAAGCGGTTCTTCAGACTCTCGTGGGGTATCTGGATTCGAACCCGTGCTGGGCGTGGCAAAAGACTCTGGAAAAAGAACCCATCACGGCGGTACCGACTGAGACAGCATGTGTTTTGCAACAAAACACAGAGCAAGCTTCTCGACAAAATGGTCACCAGATTCTGGCGGCGTCCCAAGTATTGGGTGGATGATCCATATGAGCCATACCATAAGCGTCAAAACTTTGACATATACTATCCAGAAAGGAGGCGGCCATTCTATCCCTAGACACTTTACACATCTGTCTGTGAAACTTTGAATGCAGTGACTGAGTAAACTGAAGTGATTGATGCATGTGTATTTTTGTGTTCCTTTTGATTAAATTTTTGACTTACATTGAAGTTACAAGAAAAATGGAAGGTTTATGTAATGGTCATTGTTAGGCTGGCTGGCCCTCCATGCATGGCAAAAATGTTTAACAATGCAATTTTCTTGTAGTCCTACACTAAACACATTTTTAAATCAAACATTGCATGGTAGAATACTCACTGAGCTCTACCCAGTCATACACTTTTGGTGCTCTTTCTGCTGCTGTGACAACATTTCAAGATCATGGCAGCAGCAAACAGTTGAGAAAAAAAAATAGTTTTATTTTCATCTCAAACTTTGGTTTGTTAAGTATGCACATAATGTTAGGGGCAGAGGGGGGTGCATGCAAGTTAATTTTATTGTAAGTGTAAGTTGTAAACCACTCTATGGCACTCATTCACTGGCTATTTGTGGAGCATCCTGGCAGTGAACTGACCTTGGTTTGAATCATGTAATGAGTTGATTATGGTGGGCTTAGACCTGTGCAGTGAAAAATGATTTTGCTGCAAGGAGGACATGAGCATGATGTATTCACAAAGTGACATAAAAAATGTACCCAGGAATTTGTCTTGGTAATTTTGTTTATACTTACAGATTTATGAATTTTATGCACAGTGAATACAAGTCTGATTATCAACAACAAATAAATTTAACTCTACATACAAGTCACTCCCACACAATGTAAATCACACAGTTGCATACACACCTGCACCCACAAACCCACTGACATGCAAGCAAAATGTAGTTTGGCATAGATGGATACCCACATCCATGCACCATGCTTGTACACACATCACTTCACTGTAAGACCAGTGAAGTGGACAATGGTGGTTAATTCCTATCAGTGTTGGCTGCTAGCCTGAGACCAGGGCTGAATTCTGCTGCTGGAGGGAATACTGAATACATAAAACTTGTTTGTTTTGTCAGACAAATTTGTCTTTAGACAGGATGGTAATAATAATGAAAAGATAATTTTAATCTTATAAAGTAGAAAAAGTAGTTACATCACATCAGTGATAATAATTAACATTTTCTTGACTCCCCTTCAGTAACCCTCCTTAAGGCCCTTCACACTCCATCCATCCCCCGTCCTCCCTGACCCCTCTACACTCCTCCCCCCCCCCCCCCCCCCCCCCCCAGTCTCTCTGTCACACACACGCCCACTTGCCAGCACCCTCACAAATCCTGTTTACACTCATGCACACTCACAACACACACACACCCTTCATGTACACACAGCAGCATCAATCAGAGATTTGTGATCCTCTCAATATTGCTATCATTGCCATCACATCTTCAGTTAAGATGATAAGTGGCTGAAGGAATGAAGCTTGACTAAAAATGATTTGTTTTGACAAGAGGGACTTTGAATCATCACTCAGGTGGCATTTGGATGAAGTACTGAGCAGGGATATGGCTGTCATCTAACAGAATCTTTTTGTGCAAGATGGTGTCGAGACTGTGAAGCTGTATTCCAACAATCCTCTCACAGAGATGCACAATCCTCCTCAGTTTGCTTAAATTCTTCAGGCTCAGACTACCATACCAGGGAAGAAGGGAAGCTGTGTTCAAAGGACCTAACCTTCTCATAACAAAATCCATCCCAAAAGAAGAAGTTGGTGTTTTACACCCAGTCAACCAGTGCGGTTATATCAAGGCAACCCCCAAAAAGAGACAAAACAACAGGATTGTTTTAAAATAAGCCCTAAATTTTATATTCATTTTTAAACTTAATGTTGTGGTGATGGATACCTACTGTCAGCACCTAACAAAGGATTGTCCTAACTCGTATATCTTGCACACACACACTGTTTAATACTGGGTACAAATGGTGCACACTTGCTGTCACATCACCTAAAGATCGAGAGCAAAGAGGCTGTAGGTAGTTTTTGGGCCAGCTGTGTTACTGACAGTGTTTCCTACAGCCAGTCCCGCTAAACATCACTCACTGACGTAAGTTGGATTGTTTTAAACTTTTATTTGAAAACAATTAAATCAACAGGGAATTTTTAAAAAACAATATCCTCGATTTTCATTTTCATCAAGTTTGGTCTCTTTACCAGTTGAATTAAGAAAGGCTGGCCTTCTCAAACAGATGTTTTGAGAAAGTTAGTTCTTTCAGCATGTCGATTATTCTGGCGCCTATTCTGGCTTCCTTTAATGCCATTATAAACTAGAGTGATGTGGCCCTCCGATGTCTACATTGTATTATTCTACGCCAGTAGCCCTAGTAGGACTTTTTCTTCACACTGAGGGTCCACGATCAAGTTGCTGATCGTTATGACGCTTAAGCACCCCAAGACTACCACCCACGCCCCGTGAAACGTGACATATACCATGCCCCGGTGAAATGTGACACAGACTTTTTTTTTTTTAAATAAACCCAAAGGTCCTAGTCTGTTCCTGGCTGGCTCAAAAACAGCCCCGGCTGCGCAGAGCAGGAGCTGTTGCATCATAGACCTTTGCATCATCCTGATTGTAAAAGGTCAGGGTCAGGCTAATGGGTCCAGTTGCACAGGCTACCGTCAACAAGGGACTGTACTCCAATCTACTGCCACGGGCGACAACTCTAGTCACATGTGTCTACTTCCGTTCGTTCCCAACACATGTGGACGTGAGAAAAGCGCTGTTCAGTCGATGTAGTTCTGAACTTTCGCGACCTCAGTTCCACAAAATGAAGGCTAAAGGAAAGAAACTGAAGAGATGGCCGAAGCATGGCAGCAGCTCGTCTAATCCTTCTGAGAGACGCTTCAGAGAGGCTGCAAAGAACAGAGGTTTTAAAAGTTCAGGTTTGTATCTTCTTTTTTTGCGGAGTGTTGTTTACTACTGTACAATATGTGGCATTTTGCGTGAGAACTTGCGTTGAGCCCTGTGCCTATTTGATCATCTTTTTGATGTAGTTGTGTTTTAGTTGGTATTGTGTGGATGGGTTTGTTAGGTGCAGGATATGGCAGGCGCAGATTCTGGGTGTGATTCATCGTGTTTTGCTCTCCGACACCCTAGCGATCTCTACGAGTACGACTTCACGAGGGCATTAGGCATGAACACACTACCTATCGACGTCTTCTGTTTTTCTTGTTAACTGTGTTGTGTCATTTTTAGGGATTAATAAAGTATTATTGTATTGTATTATGTTGCTGTACCATGATAAAACTATCATCTCAGGTTCTTCGTCGGCCATTTCGAACTCTTGTTGAAACAATGAAACGGGAATGGAATGTATACTATATTTGTTCCGTGTAAGGTTGGAAACTGCACAGTTCTGGAACTGAGTAGCACAAAGTGGGAATTCTTATACTGAGCACCAGTATATATCCTGGGGGTATGTTACCTGGTCCTGTCTGACTATGAGTATGAGCTGGCTTGTGTTCTTCATCCCATCAGTAATGTATTGTAACAGCTGAGTTTACCCAGACGTGTAACATAAAACATCAAGAAATGAGCCCTGTTTGCCATAGGTCCAAGTGGTCTTACTCATGCGGCCCTCCAAGAGCATGATGGGGAGAGTGGGGTGGAGCTGGATGGTGGGCATCCTGAATCTGACGCCAAGACTTTCAACACCTGGGCCACCAGTTTCACCAACTGTACAAACCTCACATTCAGTCGTGTTCACAATCAATGGAATTTAAACAATGCTGTGCACAAACAGGTCAGTAGATTCTTGTAGCTTTTGTATGATGTCATATTTCATGTTTTTAATTTTATGCTTTGTCACTTATGTAACATACAGGTGGCAGTGCTGTTACTAGTGTTAGTGTTATGACCTGTTTTATGATAGGTTTTGATACATCAGCTCTACCACCATACCACTACCAAATTTCAACCGTTCAAGTCAAACCTAAAGACATTTTTGTTTCCTAAGTGATCTTTTCTAGCCATCCAAGTGTGTGTGGGGGGGGGGGATACTAGTTGTGTGTATGCTGTACGCTGGTTTAGATATATATGTATGTGTGAAAATGTTGCTGTGCATCCCCCCCCCTCACCATCCCCCCCTCTCTCCACCAGTTGTGTATAATATGTTAGTTTGTCCTTTGCCTATCCCATACAGCCCATGTACCTTGAACTGTCTTGTTTGGATGGGATTCGGTGCATTACAAGCCTCATCATTATTATAACTTTCTGGCTTGAAAGCCACATATTAATTTTTTTGATTAATAAAATTAAAATTATACACATCTTTATCCATTGATCATTGTTTAGAAACTAGGTGGTGATGTTGCTTGCAAAGTAGTACACCAGTGTCTGAAAAGAAAAGGATTACAATCTAGGTAAAATCACTAAAATCAGATTTGTTTTATTATTTTGTTGTTGTTGATTTTTTAGTGATACACTCATACAGTGATAACAAATTAAACATTGACTGATTTAGTGAATATATTATGTGCATACATGTCATTTTTTGTGTTTTGAGTAAATGTTTTAACAAAAAATTTGTTCCCTATACTGGTAGCTTCTTGCTCTGCTTGCCACATTGACGGAGGTGATACAAGAGGAGAAGGCAAAAGAAGGAAAGGAACCCACAGAGACAGAGCCTACAGAGACCGAGTATTTTTATGCTCTGGTAAGTCATGCATAAATAATTAGTAATAATGAGTGTGACTGCCCCTAAAGACATAGTACTAGTAACAGTAGTAGCACTAGCAGGTGAATAATAATTAATATAGAAAGACACCGTGGGACAAGTGGTTTAAGGAAGGGAGAGGGTAATGTGGTGACACTGTGCATGTACAGGTAACAGTATGCAGTAATATTACTACTAATAAAATTAATTAATATTTATCTGTGCTTCTTTCTTTCTCTCTTTCCTTTTCTCTCACGCATGCACACGCACACACACTGTGTGCAATCTCACAAGTTGTATTTAAAATCTTGTTTCATATTTGTTGTTCATGGCTCTTTTGTTATGCTATTTATGTATGGCTTGGCTTGAATTGGGTGTGTGTGTTTTCTTTCTTTTCTTTTTCAGTATTTATTAGGGTAGGTTTTTTGTTTGTTTTTTCAAATGTCCATCAGGATAATGTACAGGTAACAGTATGCAGTAATAATAAAATTAATTAGTATTTATCTGTGCTTTCTTTCTCTCTTTCCTTTTCTCTCACATATGCACACGCGCACACACTGTGTGCAATCTCACAAGTTGTATTTAAAATTTTGTTTCATATTTGTTGTTCATGGATCTTTTGTTATGCTAGTTATGTATGGCTTGGCTTGAATTGGGGGGGCGGGGGGGGTGTTTTCTTTCTTTTTTATTGTATTCTTTTTCAGTATTTATTAGGGTAGTTTTTTCTTTTTTTTCTTCTCAAATGTCCATCAGAATAATGCAAATCGTTAAATGCTGTGGGCTAATGCAGGATGAGCCCCTTCTTCATGTAAAATTAATTATTAATATTGTTATTATCATTGGTTTCAGATGACCTATTTGGAAATGGCAGACTCAGATGAGTCAGCAACAGCAGCAGCACTACTTCTCAAAATGGCTGTCAAAAAGTCAGTTCCAGTTTGTTTTATTGTCATAATAATAACAGTAAAAAGCCTGTGTTGGCTATTGACTTTTCAGCTGCATAGAGAGAGAAAGAGAGAAACAGTATCATGTTTTAATTATTGTGAACACTGTATTAATCATGCAGTATATATATTTTTAGTCTGTGCAAACAATTATTTCTATTGAATAGTGTATGCTCATGTATGTTTATATTTAAAATATAACTGATCTCTTAGATTAATTTTAGATGAGACCACAGTATGAACTGTGATGTTTTAGAATCATGATGATGAATTTCTGACTGTTGTGATGGTAATGTTTGGATGATTTATTATTATGTTTACTGATGCTGTTATTATTAGTACATATATTCATTTATTTGTATCATGTTATTGTTAATATGATCCTATGGTGTGAGTACTGTGTATGTGCTTGTATGAGTGTGATAATTGTTATGATATTGATAGGATAGTGATTATGATTGTTTTGTTGATACTAGGTGGATATTACTGTATTCATATTATATTGCATGTGTACCCAGTATTACTTTTTATAGTATTATTAATCACTATTATTATTATTGTGGATGTGCAGAATTGATTATGCTAGTGTGTGCATGATATGCATGGGGGTGGGAGTGCTAGGTGATTTATATAATTATTTACATATGATGGGTTGATTTGGAAATATCTGATCAATGATACTATTGTGATGATTAATATGGATCAGATTTGCATTATGATTAACCGATGTGATGTGTGGCTGTAAGTGGGTTTGTGCATACATTTTGTCATGGAAACTGAACAAGAAGGGATTCAACTGAGCGTGTGTGTGGATATGTGTTTGTGTGCTGGGTGCTAGCTCACAATTTTGTTTGTGTTTTTCATCAGGATCCCAGCGTCCTACCTGAAGAGTCGGTTTTCAGACATCTGCAGGCGGCTTCTTGAAGCTATCTCCAAATATGCTACTACAGAATCATCATCTCTCTTGAAATCTGTAAGTGATTTCAAAACAATCCCATCTATTGCAAAAGAATCCCAGTTTTTGTTTGTTTTGTTTTTCTATTTCATGATAAAGTCTGGATGAACCCACATACGTGGGGTTTTTTTGTAAGGGGACAAAAACAGTCTCTTTAAAATAAAAAAAAGAGGAAGAAGAAAGACTGTGGATGTACCCTCCACCCCCCTTCCCATTCCCCTTGCCAACTGGATTTATTAGTGGTGGAATCTGTTTGCATATCAGCTGATTTCAGTCATTGAGGGGGTTGTGTTCTATGAGTAAAGGTGGTAAAAACTTTTACTAAAGCAAATTTACATGCACTGAACACACACACACACACACACACACACACACACACACACACACACACACACACACACACACACACACACACACACACACACACACACACACACACACCACACACACACACACACACACACCACACACACACACACACACACACACACACACACACACACACACACACACACACACACACACACACACACACACACATGCATGCATGTGCACACACACACACACACATACATACACACACATGCAGATTGCACAGATCTTAACAATAATATACTGTTTTTCTGAAAAATTCTTCTTGGTCTGAAATGCCCCAGAAATATTTTTCCACAGTAACCCATGGAATTGGAAAAGCCATATGTACATATTATATACACAGTGATACACCCTAGTCCTAGGAGCGAAGACCACTGTGCAGGGTTTTTGTTGTTGCAGTTACTGATGGCCCTTGCATGTGTGCTGAGGGTTCAAGATGCAGCATCCTGGAACATTGCCTCCACAAATAACGCCTTCAAGAGCCTGCTGGACTTCACCTTGCACAAGAAGCACAGGGTCAGTACTGAGTAGGCCTTCCTGTGCTCTGAGTCAACTGTGGTCAATGCATATATATTGTAATAGTGTAAGCACAGTGGGTTTGTGTACACCAGAGAATAGCGTGATACAAAAGTTATCTATTATGATTATTATTATTATTAATAATAGTTGTACATTCCTGGCAGTAGCCATTGATTGCTACTCACCTACTGAACGGCAGCTTGTTCCTCTTCTGTTCTGGTTCGTAATTACTAGGGTTTGTATGTGTGAAAAGCCAATGGCCCCCTTAGCAGACCTGTTTACCCTTACGGTTTCGCCGTAATTCCTACGGATTCAGACCTCAAATTCCGCTGTTACACTGGTTGGGTCAAAAATTATGGTCATTGTCCGATTTTCCCTTAACCACATTTTAAGCTGGAGTAAAACCGCAGGCACAGGATCGAAACTGTCAAAGGGCCAAAACCAAGTCATGACAGGAAATTACTTCCCTTGGAATACCGACTGCGCATGCTCATTGTTAAAACTCTGCTTCTGCCGCCATCTTTGAAGTGTGCTTTGGGAAGATGTGTTAAAGATTCGGGATTGACTACCCCCAAGAAAATTAAGGCGATCCAACATTATCGCCCAGAGTACCATGAGAGGTGGTCATGTTTATTGCATTCGCGAAAAGGCGATTCGTTCGTTCGACATCAACTTCACTTGCACACATGGTGGTGGAAACGATTGCAAGAGGCACGTGAAGTCCATCGCCACAAAGACTCTGAATCTTTGAAGAAATCCCAGCTGTCTTGTTTAAAGTTTCTGGAAGCAAAGTGAGGTGAAGGCCAACAGGACATCATTAGAGCTGAAGCCATGATGTGCGACTTGTTAGTCATCAAGACTTGTAATCCATCACAATCCATGGATCTATTGGTGTTTCTAATAATTCTAATAATAGTTTAAACAAAATGCTGTTGCACTTGAACTTGAGGCTATTGTGCCTTCGTTTGTTACAATCTTGGTCTGAGTAAAAATTAACTGTGAATACAACTGTCTAAAACACTGTGTGAGATATGAATATAAGAGTGAAAAATGGAGTGTGTGTGAAGACACCTTGGATTACTGACAACTTCTGCCCAAAGTACTGACAAGTGAAAAGAGGGGTAAACAGGTCTGCCTTAGTCCCATTCATCTTCTGAACAGTGACGCCAGTGAAAAAAACTGGCATGAGTGGAGCATAAACAGGGCTGTCTGGCTGGCCTAAAGGCGTTTAATGTTATACTATAGCCTCAGTTCAGCACCTGGAACAAGAGCTAGAATTACGGACTCTTTAACTAATCAAGATTAGAGGCTATCCCTCTTTAACTTTTTTTGCTCTTCCTGCATACGGGCCCAGATCTCTGACAGTGCTGCTTCCTCTGCATGTCTGTTTTGCGTGTTATTTGTCTTCAGGTGAGGAAGGCAGCACAGCAGGCTGTGAAGATCGTGCTGAAGGGAAGCTTGTTTCTTTCACAACCCAACCCCCCTCCCTACCACCCAGCCACTGTAACCACATCAGAGTTCTGCGTCAGCACCATTGAGAAGAAAGGCGGTAAACTTGGTAAGCTCATTTCAGTCCCATTTTATTGGAGGATTTGGATGGTTTGTTTGTTGAGCAGTTGTTTTGTGTGTGCATGTGCGTGCGAGCATCTGTGTGTATGTGTGTTTTGGCTTTCCCAAGCTAGAGATTAATCAAAACAATTCATTGTCCATCAACAGCTTAGATAGGCCCTAAAAGTACATCTCCTCCAGAAAGGCTTCTAATCTTTTGACCCTGTCCCCTGTGCATATGCTATATTTTCCTCTCTGTGAAAATATTGTGCACAGCTGCGTGTCTGTGGAGTGGTTGTCGGTGTGGGTGTGCTGATGTACTCTATTGATTATAGTGATTTGTTTTTCTGTTCACCTAGCGCTGTCATATTTTTCAGTAGGTCAGGTGCATTATAAATGTCCTTTATTATTATTTATTATTGTCATGTCATTGATGATGGTGATTTTGTTCCCCTTCTGTCCCTACACTCACTCATTAACATGCTGACCATTTAACAAAGCAGCAGTCAGCATCTGTTGGTTGCAGTCTTGCCTTGTAAGAAGTTTTGTTCAACTTTGAATTTATGATACATTCTTACACAATGATGTACATAGTGGGTTTTTTGTTTTGTTTTTTGTTGTTTTTACTTCTCAGTGACTGACCTCATTAAAAAACACAGTTGTTCCAGATGTTGACAGTTTCTGGAAAGTTGTTACTCTAAGAACATCTAAATAGAACCAGTCATAAGTTGCATGTGAGGACATGTGTTTGTGTGCGAGAGAGAGAGGCTGGATATTTTATTTGGTGGGTATAGGGACATTTTGTGTGCGTGCGCAGACATTTTGTTTGTGCATGATTATATTTTCACTGTGTATGGACACAAAATGGAAAAAAAGATTTATGTTGATTCATGTTGCAGCAAGGTTTTCAGTAACACCCAAAACAGTTGATAACACGAATAGATGTTGTGTTTCATCAGTTCCCCTTTCTTCTTTTCTTTTTACCAATGAAAGGAGCAGCAGAAACAATGGACACTGTCCATACCCTGGGCCTGCTGCAGGACGTCATGGTCACCTTCCCCCGCAAACACATTCAGAAATCGTGCACTGCAATTCTGCGAGTAATGACCGTCCGGAAAGCGGTAAGGATTATGGCGCCATGCTTCTGCTGGTTTTTTGCTTACATAAAAATATGACAGTTTGTGACTTGATCAGTGTGTTATTCAGTGGGCAAATTTACTCTAGCATTCTCTTGGAGAGTGTGTAAGCGAAAGGGGGCGAGAGTTTTTGTGGTAAGACATTTTTTTGAGATTTGTACTTGTTAAGTTTTCTTTTGTTTTTGTTTTTAAGTCCTTGGCTTATTTTAAAGTAATGTTTCATGTATGTTGGCATAGCTCTGAACTCCACATGTATATCATAGAGGGATTCAGCACATCACAAATTCATTTATTATTATGTATTACCTGTTACTAAGGAGATGGTTATAGGGGGGATGTAATAGGTTACTATGTGCAGTCTTTGTGCTGGAATTGTGATGTATGTATGTATTTGTGTGGCCTGTTCTCCCGGAGGTGGTTGCAGAGGGGATGTGATAGGTTACTGTGCAGTCTCTGTGCTGGGTTTGCGATGTATGTGTATATTTGCGTGGCCTGTTTTGCAGGAGGGGATGTAAAAGGTCTTTATTGCTGGGTTTACGATGTATGTATATATTTGTCTGGCCTGTTCTCTAGGATGTGGTTGCAGAGGGGGTGTGGTAGGTCACAGTTCAGTGGTTCCTGTGTGCTGTCTGTATGCTGGGTTTGTTGTGTATGTCTGTATTTGTGTGGCCTGTTCTGCAGGGTGTGGTTGCAGAGGGGGTGTGATACAACTGGTCACAGTTTGGTGGTTACTGTGTGCTGTCTGTATACTGGGTTTGTGATGTATGTATGTATTTGTGTGGCCTATTCTCCAGGAGGTGGTTGCAAAGGGGGTGTGGTAGGTCACAGTGGTTACTGTGTGCAGTCTGTATGCTGGGTAACCACTGAACTGTATTTGTGTGGCTTATTCTCCAGGATGTGGTTGCAGAGGGGGTGTGATACAACTGGTCACAGTTCGGTGGTTACTGTGTGCAGTCTGTATGCCGGGTTTGTTGTGTATGTCTGTATTTGTGTGGCCTGTTCTGCAGGAAGTGGTTGCAGAGGGGATGAAAGCCCTGTACGGCCTCTTCATGCAGCGTCCATCCGCATCATCACTGCCTGCAGATGTCAACGCACAGATTATCAATGTAAGTCATTCTTCTCATGCTGCGTCACTGGTCAGACAAGCTAAACTGTTCATTATGTATGGCAGTGATTTTAATTATTTGCTTACTCCTGTACTTTGTCCTAGCTTTATTTTTTTAATGTTTTTTTTTAACAGAGGCAATGTTGAAGAGGCTGACTTCGAAAATGTATGCGTTTGTGTTTATTTTGTTTATATTTGTCCAGGGATTGATTTTGTGGATCTGACACGAGAAAGGGCTTTACATATATGAGAAGTTTTGAAATGTGCATTTTTATGGGACAGAATTTGATGATCCTGAAGTAAGACCCTGTATAGATGACATGATGTTAAAGTCCAGTTACTAACATACTCAGTAACTGATGTAGGGTTTGTTTAAAAAATATTTTTAAATTCTATATATATAAGTGCTGCTTGGTGAATAATTTTCAATGCTTTCCTTTGCAAGATCTGAACTAAGTCCTGTCTTAAAAAGAGAAGAACCCAACACAGTGTTTTCTGGTAGCCTAAACTGGTATGGCAGCATCAGCTGTTGTTTGAAGCTTCACTTAGCTTGAATTCCCCCCCACCCCCTTCCCAGTATTAGTACAGAACTGTGTAATGTAAAAGAAAAAGTCTGTCAGTAATTAACCATGCGTTCTTGTCTCCTGTCCAGGCATTGCATGACTACCAGCCAGAGGAAAATGACAGCGGGACGATGCCAGCCTGGCTGGAGGTCATGGGACAGGCACACCTCAACCTCTCCAGGTACATAGCGACATGAACACTATGAGTAGGGTTGGTAGCTTAGAAGACTGGAACCACGGGTGACCAGCGCCTCAGCCAGGCCTCGTAGCAGCAAACAAAGAACTGACATGGTCAAAGGTGAAAGGGAGTGACGCTGGCATGTATTGATGTAGAAGAGTCACCTGCGCAGAGATGCCAGGCACTTAGAACATATATGGATTTGTGCCATACAAATACCATTTTGACTGATTGATTGATACAAATCTCACTTTCACACCAATGAAATAATGATACAGTGTTACAAAGAGACTATCATATGATATAAAAGAACTACACTTGATGTGTGTGTTTGACTGTGATTATGGACAGCTTTGCATGACAGCGCTCTCTTGCTGTTTTCAGGCTGGACATGACACTGTGGCTGAAATAATGATACAATGTTACAAAGAGACTATAATATTATATAAAAGAACTACACATGTTTTTGTGTGTGCATGTGTGTTTGACTGTGATTATGGAGAGTTTTGCATGGCCACGTTCTCTTGCTGTTTTCAGACTGGACATGACACTGTGCCTAGGTCACCTGCCCAAGCTGTTCTCTGTGGCCATGACCTGCCTGCTGTCCCACCACAAAATCATCAGATGTGCTGGAGAAAAAGTCATCAATGTCAGTATATGTGTGTGTCACTGGGGGGCGGGGGGTGGGGATCATTGTGTGTGTGTGTCACTGTGAGTCTATGTGTGTGTCACTGTGTATGTATCACTCTGTGACTGTGTATCAATGTGTGTGTGTATCAATGTGGGGTGTATGGGGGAGGGGGGGGGGGGTTCTCTGGTGAGGAGTAAAGATCAGTAAAGACTGTGGTGAGTAGTAGCAAAGATTGTGTGTGCCAAAATTCAGAAAGTGTAGTAGTGGCTCTACCTTAATTTGTAGTTGTTGTTGTTGATCGCTTCTTATGTAGCGCTGTTCCCCACACTCAAGCAGACTCACTGCGCTCTTGTCGCGTGTGATTCTCAATGAGTGACTGCAGCTTGTTATAGTGCATTTTGAAACTCCACCAAAGTGGTGTGCTTAAAGAACTGTGTTCTGTCAGCTGGTCACTTTTGGTAGGCAAGATGTGAAAGGAAGTGGTGATGGTTGTGTGTACATGCACATGTTTCTGTTTGTGTGTGGGGTGGGGGTCCTTCGCTGGTGTTATTCTGTTTGATTCTGTTATAATGTGCACTGCTGGCAGGGGGAAGGGAGGGGGGGGGAGAAGGAAATTTGTATAAGGATGTTGAAGTTTCTGATACTGTTTTAAAGTTTTCTTTAAAGCCCTTCATTGGTGTTATTCTATTTGATTTTGTTATAATGTGCACTGCTGTGGGGAAAAAAGAAAGAAATTTGTATAAGGATGTTGAAGTTTCTGATTCTGTTTTAAAGTTTTCTGTAGCCTATTCTAGCTTAACTGTGTTACTGTCTGACACATAACCATGTGGAGATTTGCGCTGTGCCTGCAGCTGATGCTCAAAGCTTGCATCGGGGCGGAGACCGAAATGCTGGCAGGCCAGATGAAGGACGTGAAAGCCAACAGCGCAGAGACGCCGCTGCACAAAGTGGTGCGAACCATGGAGGCAGGCCTGAGTTACCAGTTCAACAAAAACTGGGACATTGTGTTTCGGTTGCTGGCCACCATGTTGGAGGTACGTGCACAATATAGGCAGTTGCAGCCTCTCAGAAGACCCGATCAACAGCATAACCATCCTTTTGTGTTGTGAGTGAATGTGGCATTTATATAGGTACCAGATCAGACATTTTGTTCAACAAAACCTGGGACATCGTGTTTCGGCTGCTGGCCACCATTTTGGAGGTAGGTGCAAGGTGTGGGGAGTTGCAGCTTCTCGGAAGACCTGATCAACAGCATAACCATTCTTTTGTGTTGTGAGTGAATGTGGCATTTAAATAGGCCCCAGATCATGTCTTATTGTGCAATATAACAGTGGACGGGACATACTTGTGATTTGATAAGTTGTCTTTTAATTTTGTACTGAATAAGTCTGCAGGCATTTGCCATTGTGCAAATTTTCCCCCTGTTTTTTGTTACATTTTTCTTTGACCTGGTACTGATAAATTAGGTGGAAAACTGGAATAGTTGGTGATACCAGCATATCCCAGCCTTAATATGCCTTCTTAAAAAAGGCAATATTGAAGGGACTAATTCTTCAAAAAATGGTGTTTGAAGTTTGTGTTTTGTATTTGTGTAGGGGTTGATACTGTGATTTGTTGAAGGGTTTACATAGCCAAGAAGAGTTTTGAAATATGCATTTGTTTATGACAGAGTTTGATCGTCCTGGGGTGACCCCATGCGATAGACAGGATGTTGAAATCTATGAATTAACTACTTCCGTTTGTGTTTTAATAATTTTAATTGTTTATTGTCATGAGAAGGAAAGGGTGCCAGGGGTTTGATGCAATTTGAGAATAAGATGCAGAGGTTTTCCTAGAATGTTTTCTTTTTGTTCCTTTATGCATGCACAAAACAGACCTTTTGCCCCAAGGTATAATGTATTAGTTGAGCCTGCTCACACATGCATGCATACACATGTATACCTACTCGCACATTTCTTTCCTATTTGTATCTTTTGTGTTTCTTTCTTCAGGTCCTTGGAAAGATTTGCCCAGATCTGCTGAAAAAGGTGAGTGCCTGTTCAAAATAGAAGTTACATTTTACCAAAGATAAGAAATCAAGGGGTCATTTTTTTGTTACATTCATCGGGCTTTTATGGCATGGTTCAGTTAGATGCTTATTTGCACTTGTGATGATTCAGTTAATAATGGTGTTCCTGCCTGTACTCCTATAAGACTGACTGTTATAAACCAGTACTAATGCTAGAATAGTCTCTTTGTTGTTCACTTGTTGCTGCTTTATGTCTGCTTCAAGCGCTTTCTTTTTAAGGGGGGGGGGGGGGGGGGCGTTAAAGTTGGATAGTATTGTCATGTGCATACTATGATTGCACACACAAACAGGCAGCAGCAGCTGTTACAGGTGAAGGTTGTGCAGCAATTGCAGAGCACGTTCCTGTAGTTAAAAGTTCATTATATATGGGGTGAAAAAGACAGACTCCACTTTTAGTAAACCTCTTAGTAGAGCATACTACGATTACACACACAAACAGGCAGCAGCAACTGTTACAGATGGAGGTTGTGCCATGATTGCAAAGCATGTTTCTGATGATGTGGGGCTTAATGTCCTCAGATGTCGGATTGACATATCAGGGACAGTCATGTTCCCATAGTGACAAGTTCATTATGTATGGAGTGAAAGAGACAGACTTCACTTGTAATAGACCTGTCATTCTCCTGCATGCATCATCAGCTGTTGTGTGCTTCACTTTCAGTGTCTTTGCTCCATGGCTGACCTGCGTGATTCCGTCAACTTCGACTTCAGGACGGACGTGGACGTGGCGGTGGGCAAAGCGGTCAGGTCCATGGGGCCACGCCAAGTGATAGGAGCACTGTCTCTCAAAATCACAGGCAACGAGTAAGTCTCTTTTCTGGTACCCGTTTTCATCTGTCAGACCAGCAGCAACAATGTCATGCATCTGGCAGAGACTTGGATTTGGGCCAGAGTGGCACTGTCTCTGCCAGTCTTTTGTCATTGATTTCCAACGTGAACATTTGAGCCGTTTTAAAAAGGGGATGGGATGTTGGGGACAAACAGGTATGGGGGGGGGGGGGGGGGGGGGGGGGTCTGGTGGTTATTTTGACACTTTGGTGCAGGTGGTGTGAAGGTGGTTCCAATCCGGTGTTGTCCTAGGGAAGGGAGGTTGTTCCATTTCCATACTGACCCAAGGAAGGAAGGAAGGTTATTCCACCCTGGTGTGTGGTTCCACTCCTATGTTGTCCTAAAAACAGAAAGTTGCTCCCACCCCAACATTGTCTAAAGGAAGGAAAGGTGATTCCACTCCTACCTTGGCCTAGGGAAGGAAAGGTGATTCCACTCCTACCTTGGCCTAGGGAAGGAAAGGTGATTCCACTCCTACCTTGTCCTAGGGAAGGAAAGGTGATTCCACTCCTACACTGTCCTAGGAAGGAAAGGTGATTCCCCTCCTCTTGTCCTAGGGAAGGAAAGGTGATTCCACTCCTACTTGCCCAGGGAGGAAAGGTGATTCCTCTGGGAAGGAAAGGTGATTCCACTCCTACCTTGTCCTTGGGAAGGAAAGGTGATTCCACTCCTACACTGTCCTAGGGAAGGAAAGGTGATTCCACTCCTACCTTGTCCTAAAAACCGAAAGTTGCTCCTACCCCAACATTGTCTGAAAGAAGGAAAGGTGATTCCACTGAAAGAAGGCAAGGTGATTCCACTCCAATGTTGTCCTAAGGAAGGAAAACTGATTCCACTCCTACATTGTCCTAGGGAAAGAAATGTGGGCTGAAGACAGACACAGTTTGAGCGTGTCGCACAGAGAACAGGAGACTGTTCCAGAGGGAGGGACCAGTGAAAGAAAAGGGGTCCTTCAAACTTCTTGCTCATTCGCAATACAGAAGATGATAGTAATAGCGGTCATTTCTGTAAGGCCGTATCTCACCAACAAAGTTGAGCACACCACACTTTACAAGATCAACAGAAATGTATACACTGACATACATACAAAAATGTTTACATAATACACGGATGGAAGCAAGGGGAAGGTTCATAAAAAGTATTCTTAACAGAGGGGTGGTCTCTCATCCGGGTGATCTTTCCTCGGGGGTTTCGCGGTACAAAGTTTTGTGCCTGATCTGCTGTTGGGCCTCCAGAGAGCCACCGTACTAAGGTCCAAAAACACACTGTGAGTAAGGTGCAGTAATGATCAGAGTTCATTCATTGACGTCGTTACAAATACAAACGAACTTTATTATTCTTAATGAATGCAGGCAGTGAAAATTTGTCCTTTTTTGGTCACTCGGGAATTCCACAAAAAGAAGATGATTAGATAATTCAACATAAAGGTAAATGTATGCAGATAAAAGAAAATGCAGTAAAACATCGCTTCTGAGATTGATGAAGTGCACAGGTCATAACACCTATTCCTACTCTCCGCCACCTGAAAAGGCATTGTTAAAATGATTGTTATGTGGTTGATGAAGGTGGTGGTTTCAGTCACTAACTGTATGGCCTACAGTTAGTGACTGAAAACCCTGGCAACCTCTGCAGATGCTTATTTTGACTGCCATTTCAGAGACAACCCCGATCTGTCGAGAAGCTGGCTCCTGCCTGTCATCCGCGACAACGTCTCTGACACGGAGCTGTCCTTCTTCGCCAGCTTCTTCCTTCCCTTGGCTGCACGTTTCAGACAAAAAGGTCTGTTTGGAAGTTGGGTTTGTTTTGTGAGCGGGTTTGGCCTAGCAGTAAGGCGTTAGGCTGGTAAGCAGAAGGGCCTCGGTTCAATTCCACTTTGGCTGTCCTTTTTCTTCAAAAGTTGTGGTCTGTGGACACCGTCTTTTGGCGTTGTCCGTCACAATTAATAAAACATTAAAATGGCTCTTATCGCTGCCCATCTTATAATGCAGGAGTCATTCCGGTGGTGACTGTGTAGTGATAGGTATATAATCTCCCTCTTCCCCCCTCTCCCTGTCCCTAATAAGCCTTGTGGAGTCTGTGGATGTTAAGTGCCATGTTTGCTGGGTTTTTTGGTGAAACAAAATCATCTGTGCGGTTGACAGGATGTTAAAGTCCAATTACTAGGTAACTAACAAGATCCTGATTGACATGTTTGTGTGTGTACCATTCACAGCGCAAGAGATGGCTGCTCGGGGGGAGAGGGTGGTGTCCAAAACCTACGAGAGCTTGGAGTCCCAAGTGTGGTCCATGCTGAAGGGTTTCAGCACTCGCCCCACTGACCTTGCCAAGGTACGTACATGCATGTCACTGTTGTGGGCTCTCTTTTTTCTTTCTTTCTTTCTTTTTCTCTCTCCAGAAAATGCTAAACTATGTTTCCTTGCTGTGACTGCTTTGGAAAGGAGTCATGCTGGTCACCCCGTCAAATGTTCCATTCCTGCAGTATGTCAGTATACATGCACTTGTGATACTGATTTTTGTTCAAGTTGTAAACTGTTGCCACTAGCCCCTGACAGTGAGTGAATGGGCTAGGCTGTCTTTTGTAAACTGTTGCCACTAGCCCCTGACAGTGAGTGAATGGGCTAGGCTGTCTTTTGAAAACTGTTGCCACTAGCCCCCTAACAGTGAGTGAATGGGCTAGGCAATCTTTTGAAAACTGTTGCCACTAGCCCCTGACGGTGAGTGAATGGGCTAGGCTGTCTTTTAAAACTGTTGCCACTAGCCCCTGACAGTGAGTGAATGGGCTAGGCTGTCTTTTGTAAACTGTTGCCACTAGCCCCTCACAGTGAGTGAATGGGCTAGGCAATCTTTTGAAAACTGTTGCCACTAGCCCCTGACGGTGAAGGTGAAGGCACTTGAATCATGATGGTAAGTGAGTGGGCAGGGCTTCCTTCTTGAGGAAAATATTAAATGTGCATGCAGTTTAGTCAGTGTCACTGGCAGGAAGTTTTATCACACTCTGACAGGAAGTCTTCATCACACAGCTGAGGTTGCTAAGGTCCAGCATGGATGTGCATGACACGCACGCCATGCCACGCCTCAGGCATCATGACATCAGTGTTGCAGGAGCCTGCCACAGTCTTTCGGACACACAAGCAACAGTACTCATATGGCAGCTGTTTCACGATGCAAATGAAGTTTGACCAGCAACAGGTTTTATTATACATTTTTGGTGATCTTGTAAAGTGTGGTGTGCTCACCCTTGTTGGTGAGATACCACATTGCAGAAATGACCACTACTTTCATTATTATCATTATACTGTGTACACAGCATATCTCTTTTGTATGGCAGGCCTTCAACAAGAACTTTGCCAAGATGCTTGGAGAAGCTCTGGAGAAACGGACAGATTTGCAGCTGGACATTATGTCGGCTCTTCGCACACTGGTCAATTTCAGCAAGAACAACGGTTGGTCGACATTGGTGACAATATACTTCAGTATTCAGTCAGAAATATTAGGGAGTTTCTGTGCATGGACAATGTTGATATTTGTGTTCATTGTTGTTGGGGTTTGTGTTTTTTTAAATATTTTTTATGAACAGTGCTGTTCTTCAGAATGTTCATCCCAAGATTGTTGTTGACAGGATGATAAACTCCACTGACTTATTAGCTAGTTCTTAAACAAAAACAAAAAAAATCATTGTTATGATGATCAGGCATTGTTTAACAAAAAATAGAACCAGTACAATATATCATTGTATGTGTGTATATTTTAAAATACATCTCTCTCTCTCTCTCTCTCTCTCTCTCTCTCTCTCTCTCTCTCTCTCTCTCCTCTCTCTCTCTCTCTCTCTCTTATTCTCCTTTTTTCTTTTTTTTTGGAATCAGATGAAGACAAAGCAGCCATGTCACAGTTTGCCAAGAACTACATGCCGATCCTGTTCAACCTGTTCACAAATAACCCAGACAACCCACATGACAGTCGTCGGCTGGCCGTGCTGGAAACCATCAAGGTCTATCTGACCATCACAGAGTCCAAGGTGCTGTCAAGTTAGTCAGAGTTAATGCATGCTGATGGAGTGTGTTTTGGGTTTGTGTAGAATCTTACAGTCAAATTAGAGTTAATACATGCTGATGGTGCGTGTTTTGGGTTTGTGTAGAATCTGACAGTCAAATTAGTCAGCATTAATACATGCTGGTGGAGCGTGTTTTGGGTTTGTGTAGAATCGTACAGTCAAATTTTAGAGTTAATACATGCTGATGGAGTGTGTTTTTGATTTGTGTAAAATCTGACAGTTAAATTAGTCAGAGTTAATACAGGCTGATGAAGCATGTTTTTGGTTTGTGTAGAATCTGACAGATTAGTCAGAATGAATGCATACTAATGGAGCATGTTTTTGATTTGTGTAGAATCTGACGGAGTTTTTTTGTTTTGTTTTTGGAGATGTGTTTTATTTACGCTACTGCATATGTGTAATATGCAGTAGCGTAAATAAAACACATCTCCAAAAATACAACATAAAAACAAACCAGATTAACTACCATACGCACTAAACCATACCTAGCTTAGCTACCCACATACTCAGTACCAGGTACCTATGAAAGTAAGTCAGTGCACCTTTTCGCCCCATAAAATTAGAGTTAGTGCAGGCTGATGTAGTGTGTTTGCAAGCCTTGCTCTATCAACATGATTTCTTCCACAAACTGTGACGCAAACTCTCTGTGCTTGTTACATTCGGACAGTTCTTAGTTGAAACCTTTTTATATGTTTTGTTTTCAGCTCCGGTTTTCCTATCTGGACATGTGTTTCTCCAAGCTGGATGAGACGAGTATTACACCCTTCAGAAAGTGAGTGTAGCATGTTGAACTTGCTTGGGGCTAGGCTTATGTGCTTGTGCATGCAAGTTTTTATGTCTGCACATCTCTCTCTCTCTCTCTCTCTCTCTCTCTCTCTCTCTCTCTCTCTCTCTCTCTCTCTCTCTCTCTCTCTCTCTGTGGTTGTGTTTATGTGCATGCACATGTGTTTGTATATGCACAGGCAATGGTAGCAGAGAGGTTTGCTACAATGATCAAAACTCATGTTGTTGTTTTTGTATGTGTGTGTGTGGTTAATGCTTCTGTGTGTATGTTTTGTTTTATGTTTGTGCAGGGATTGGTTTTGTGGACTGACCTGAGAAAGTTTTTTTTGTATATGAGAGGTTTTAAAGTGTACACTTGCTTATGACTGAGTTTGATTGTCCTGAGGTGACCCTGTGCAATTGACAGGACGTTAAAGTCCAGTTACTAACTAACAAACTTTTTGTCTGTAACAGGATAGCACTGATTGACCTCGGCATTGCAATGGTGAACTACGCTGATGAGTCGCGTCTCAGTAGACTTTACAAACTGGCTGAAGAAAACGTCAAGGTAGGCAGTGTACATGCACCTGTATCATGTCAAAGATGCTGCTTTCAAAGTTTCTTGACACAGGTGAAAAATTACACGCGACTTTGTTGCGATCAGCAGAAGTCTGGCCAATCATCAGTCACAAATGAATTTTGTGTTGCAAAAATGTTGACAGAAGATTATTTGACCTGGGGTTTCTGATTTGCTGTGAAAACAAGATCATTTAAGCTCCCTGTCAAAGACAATGGTCCATTTTCAAGGTCAAACATGTGCAGGTAAAACTTCAAGTTATATTGTGTTGGACAGGTTTGATTGAGTTCCTGTTGAGTTCAAACTTTTCATGTCTATACACACTGAGACAGTCATGTCCTTTGTGACTTGAGCATGTGTCCAGAGAGGCTAGTACATTTTCACAGTCAGCAAGGACTTTAATTTTGTATCTGTTTGTATCAGCTTCAGTGGTCAATTTCAAGGTCTCAGGATAGTGATAATAAAAAGGAAAGCTTTTAATGTGGTTTGAGCTTGTTTGAAATGCAAACAACTGTCTTGTTTGAAATGCAGACACCACAGAGAAATAATGACTTAGATTTTTTTTATATAGTTGCCTCTGTCTCTTATACAGAGTGTGGACATAATAATAATAATTAGTTTATAAAGTGCGAGATCTTGTCCGTAGAGACTAAGCACATACATGCACACAAACACACACACA
Source organism: Alviniconcha marisindica (assembly GCA_018857735.1). Classification (NCBI taxonomy): domain Eukaryota; kingdom Metazoa; phylum Mollusca; class Gastropoda; family Provannidae; genus Alviniconcha; species Alviniconcha marisindica. Next base: position 212,547 of record JABMCL010001533.1, on the reverse strand, counting down.
CAGGCACCCACATACTAGCATGATTAAAAAAAAAAATCATGAATCTTAGAGAAATTATGTATTAACTGTACTGTAGCAAGCAGCCTAATCCCAAGAGTTTCAGACTAGCGTGAGCACAACATGCATTGTCTCCCCACAACAGGTCTCGGACAAGACGTTGCAGAAGAAGGCGTACCGGACCTTGGAAGAGATCTGCACAGGCCATTCAGACACTTGTCGGCAGTTCCTCTCATCCAACATCACCCAGCTACAGCAGCTGCTTCTGGAGTCTCTGTCCACCTCTGCACCCAGCACCAGGAATGTGAGTGGCAGGCGCAGGCAGGATGTGTGGGTTGATGGACTGGTGATATTTTTTAGCTGGAAAGTGCAGGCCAGTTACGATCTTGCATCTTTTTGTTTGTTTGTTTGTTTGTTTCTATGCTGCAATGACCGTGCTAGACTTTTTTCAAACTGGTGTCACATCTGTAAGGTGGTGAAAGTTGTTCACGGAATTCAAGCAGATAACCACTGTAACCAGTCAGATGTATGGCCGTTGATACCACTACCACAGCTGTACTAGCAAACACCCAGCTCCCTTCCCCACCTAACACGCACACACACACACACATGCATGAATGCTACAGGCACTTTCTCACAAGTCACTGTGCTGTGTTTTTGATGTTTTTTAGAACTGGTCAAACAAAAGTATCTTTTCCATAGGTTTGAATGCCTGTAATATGCTTGCTCATTTCAGCCCCGCTTGAGGTGTCTGGCAAGTATCTGTCGTCAGTTGGAGGAACCAAATTCTGCGTTCGTGCAAGCCGTTGTGCCTGAGGTAAGCTTTGTGTGTGAGTTGTTTCATGACTTGAACTCTGGCTCAAATGCAAATTGTGTTCAGTCTTTTTGGTTTTTGGGTTGTAAATTTGAAAGACTTGCATGCCTCAATCCTTTCTCTCTCTCTCCTCTCTCTTTTCTCTCCCGTCTGTCTGTCTCTCTCTCTCTCTTTCTTTCTCTCTCCTGTCTGTCTGTCTCTCTGTCTCTGTCTCTGTCTCTGTCTCTCTCTCTCTCTCTCTTTCTCTCTCTCTCTCTTTTCTCTCCCCCCTCTCTCTCCTCCCCCTCACTCTGTCTCTGTCTGTCTGTCTCTTTCTCCCCTCTCTCCCCCTCTCACGCTCTTTTCTCGCCCCTCTGTCTCTTCTCTTCCCTCTCTCTTCCTCTCTTTCGCTCTCCGCCTTTCCCTTGTAGACTACTATGGATGATGATCTGTCCACCCAGTCCCATGCACACTGAACCCAAGATGATGCTGTGAGTTGTGTGTCAGGCCATCCTGTGCACCAGAGGGGTGGGAGAGAGGGCCCGGGACGCCGCGTATCACCTCATCGTGGAGATAGCGCAGACCATGATGCGCTGGAACCCAGGCGCTGATGAACAAGGTATAATATATCGTTAGCATTGTTGTGGCAAGCAGGCGAAAGTAAGTTTCACATTCCATTCAGGGGTGCTCTGCAGGATGCTCCCTTCCGCTCAAAAATACACATATGGTTGTGTGCATCTGACACTGGGAGCACGCAAGTTTTGTGTGGGAGTTTTTATGCTTTGTGCATAAATTTTCGCTCATTCATATATGTATGCCTTGTACATTTTTGTTTTATTATTCATCAGTAGCTTAGCAAGGACTAGCTGTTAGGTTTTGACTGAACCTAAACTACAATCCTTTTGAGATAAAGTTTTCAAATTCTGTGGGTGGAGGTGTTGAGGAGGAGGGGGGTTTGGGGGGAGATGCTAACAGGGAGAGTAATTGTTGCTGATGCAGTGTCCACTGTGTTCCTGCTGCATCCTTTCTCTAAGACACAGCACAGTGATAGTTTACATCTGTTGTGTGGCCTCAGTGTTGCATACGTTCCCCGAGTCACGTTTGATTGTTTGCATCCCAGTTGTGGTTTTTGACACCGTTGTTTACTGTATGAGACCAAAGTTGGGATGTTTGGCTTCATGGTGATCAGTGTAACTCACTGGTAACAGTAGCGCCACCAGCAGTCTACTGAGGGTTGCGGAAAAATAATATGAGTTGTGTAACGATGAGTGTTCATCCAGCCATGCAGGTATAGACAATGGATGGACAGCGTATAGGGCATATGCTGTTAACGTTGGATTTGTGCACAGATGATCCAAGCAGGAGCTTAAGTTTGATTGATGATAATTCATGGACCTTCATGTCTTCATGCTAGCTTAGATGACCATGGTGTGTACTAAACTACGAGTATGCAAATTTTGTTTTAGACATTTATATGTATGAGTAGGTTTTTGTTTTGTTTACATACATGTATATGATGCTTTGTTTGATTTTTATCTGCTGCCTCCCCACACACACACCCACTCACCCAAAAAGAAATGTGCAGTGAAAATATTATTATTACTGTTACAGATGTATTGTTAGACTATGTAAGCTTAGGAATGTGTAAACTCTGTGTTGCAGATGTGCTGTCGGGCTATGTAAATGTGATACTGGCTGGACTTTCGGGCTCACCTGAAATGATCTGCGGAACAATGCTGGCTTTGACTCGCATCGTCTACCAGTACAAAGGTAAGCCCATTTTTTGGCCTCACCTTAAGTGTTGCTTCTTTCTTTAATACTTCTTTTTTCACAAGCTACGTGAACACTGGATAGTTCATGTGACATACACTTCATTACAGGGTAAGGGGAAATACCAAAGCACTGTGGTTCTCTCTCTTCCCCCCCCCCCACACACACACACACTCTTCTCCCTCTTTTCTTTCTCTCCCTGAAGTGTTGCTGTTTCTTTGATACCTCTTTTTTCACGAGCCAAGTGAACGTGAACACTGGATAGATCATATAACATACAGTTCATTACAGACTAAGGGGAAATACCAAAGTGCTATGGTTCCCCCCACCCTCCACTCTCTTCTCTCTTTTTTTTTTCTCTCCCCCCCCCCCCCTGCTTTCAGTAATGGGGTCATTGCTGAAATGCTATGGTAATTGTTGATTGAAAAGAACACACCTTGTTCGCTCTCTCTTTTGTGCAGAGAGGCTTTCAGGCGACACCCTGTCCAGCATCATTCAGATCGTCTGCGTGCTGTTGACCTCGGAACGGCGAGATACTGTGAAACATGCCGTGGACTTCATCAAGACTCTGGTCGGGGCGTACAAAAAAGAAATCCTCTGTGCTCATCTGCCTGAGCTGGTCAGTACTTGGGCGTGTGTGTTTTGCAGGGAGATTATTTTTATTTTTTCTGTATGAGAGCGTGTTGGTGCGCATGCGTGAGTATGCCTGCACTGATAAGGGTATGCACTCAATGGCTAAGAACTAAATTCTCTGCAGATTTACAAGCTACCTTGTTTTTTTGTTTTTGTGTGTGTGTATGTGGTGTTTTTGATGTAATTCAAGTAGGTTTTATCATTATTTTACATTGATGTGATTAAAGTAGGTTTTATCATTATTTTACACTGATGTGATTAAAGTAGGTTTTAACATTATTTTACACTGATGTGATTAAAGTAGGCTTTAACATTATTTTACACTGATGTGATTAAAGTAGGCTTTAACATTATTTTACATTGATGTGATGAAAGTAGGTTTTAACATTATTTTATATTGATGTGATTAAAGTGGGTTTCAACATTATTTTACACACATAAAACCTGTTTCCTCCCACTTTTTTAAGTGGGGACATGGATTCAGGGGGTACATGGATTCATGCATACTCTTTGACGCTTCATCTGAGGATGGGCCTTAAGCAGTGTGGAGCAGGAGCCTCCTAATCCAGCTGCTAATGGTTGCTGTTTGATGTGCATGTCAGTCTGTAATATATCTAAATACGATGTACATTTGGTGCAGAGAAGTGTTTTCACCTTTGTGTGATCATGCGGATGAAAACTAAGTAACATATCCTTGAAATACAAGTGTATGGGTGTTTTGTTGTTGTTTTTATATTTTTTTATATAATTATAATTTGTTTTGGATTGTTTGCCCACTTTTAATGTTTGTTTTTCGTTTTTAGCAGGTATGTAAATGAGCACAATGCGTATCAGCATCAAGGCTTGTTGATGTGCTCGTAAACGTTGCATTGTATCGTTATTTTGTATCTGAATACAGTATGTGTAAAAGGGGAAGAGGTTGAGATCAACAGTGTTGGAGGTAAACAGAACAGTTAATTTATGTAGTGTCCGCTACAAGCATTTGAAATGCAGTCTTGAAGACACCCTGAGCACCACTTTCTGACACTTTCCTCCAAGGAAGCCTGTCATAAACCACTGCTTGAGTTTGCCTTGAAGATTTAACATTATCTGTACAACTATTGTTAAATTTTGCAGATGTTAAATGATACATTGATATCCAAAGTATTGTGAGCACTCCATTTTTTTGTTGATACTAAAAAGTTTTTTTATTTTATTTTAAAGTACACGGTGTGTGAAATCATTTTTGTCAAAATAACATCTTTTTTTGCTTTCATGAACAGGTGTCGGGCTTGGCCTCAATGAAGATGAAAACAAAACAGTACTGCCATATCCGGACCAAACTTATCTTCCGCAAATTAATCAAGAAGTTTGGGTGAGTTTTTAAAAAAGAATTGTATATTTTTAGTTACTTTTTTTCTTTTCTTTTCTTTATTTATTATTTAGTAACTGTGTATTACTGTTAGTCTATATCTTTTGTTTAACTTTAAGTTAGCTAACCATATATGTGTGGACATGTGTGTGTAAAGAGAATGCAGCTTCTGACAAGTTTTCATGTGAACATCAGTGGCGGGTTGGGAGGGAGAGGGGGTGTTTGAGAAATGCTTTTAGTTGTCTTAGTATTAGTACTATTACCACTGTTGAATGATGGTGCTGCGGATGTTTTTTTTTTTTGGGGGGGGGGTTCTTCTGTCTCATTGCTCTGGTGTGTGTGTGTGTGCAAGTCTGTGTGCGTGCGTGTGTGAGTGCATTTATGTTGCATGTGTTGAATTTTGACTATGTATTTGTAAAGAACGTGTAAGCGCTTCGGGCCTGTGCGGGTGAGGCGCTCAAGGTATTCGTTATCATTATTATTATTTTCCTAACCCACACAATGTTTGCTGTCGATCAGATATGAGGCCATTTTGAAGCAGACGCCGCAGAGCATGCACAAAGTGATCCAGAAGGTGCGGAGTGAGCTGAAGCAGGAGCAGAAGAAGAAGGAAAGGAAAGAAGAGGACAGCGATGAGGACGAGGAAGACTCCCTGGTCAAAACCAAACCAGAAACGTAAGACTTGCAACGAGAAGGGTTGCTTACAAATGAAAAGAAAATAAGGCCAGGATCTATTTATGTTTGAAAAGTGTCCGATTTTGAAAAAAGTGTGTTCATTTGTGATTATGTACAGTAAATGTTGGTTTTCTTTGCAGAAGAGTCATGTCACGGTGGCTTTTCTCACTACTGTGTTATGTCTTTGTTTTGTTTGTTCGTTTGTTCTTCTCAAGGAGCAGGGGTTGTTTACTTGTAATGTTGCATAATGGGACCGTCTAGAGTCTGTCTGAAATCAGATTATTACTTTGAGCATGTGCAAATCAGCGAATGCTATGTTTATGCATGTTAGGAAAAGATCTCATGCATTGGGATGGTGGAGGGGCGGAGGGGTTACAGATTATTTCACACTATCCATCACATTCTGTCATGTTTGGAGCTTGGTAATGCTGGTAGTAAGTTTGCTAAGTACACATAGCTTTTTTGACTACCTGCTTTTCGCCTTCAACCAGATGAGTGAGAAAGAAGCAAAACCCTTTGCTCATTGTATTCACAGGCAAGAAATGACTCAGTTATTAAAAATTCAGGCTTTAGAAATGTTCACTCTTTTTATTATTAAAAGAAACTATTACGTTGCTATGATATTGATACAAAATGATGCTGTGCAGGATTGACGAAATTCTCCAAGATTCAGATCTGGAGGAGGAAGAGGACAAGAGCTCGAAAGCCTCCAGACAAGGCAGCAGGAAGGGCGGTCAGCGGCAGAACTGGATAAAGGAAGGGGAGGAGGACATCACTGACCTGATGGACACCAGCGCCGCCAAGAAAGTCATGGGTGAGAGTGCGCCGTAGCTTTTGCTTAAAAACCTCCCAGCTCAGGATCAGGAGCTGTGTGAAAGTCAAGGTGGCCATACTGGGTTCCCATCCCTAATAAGCCTACGGTTTCTGTGGACATAAAGCAACACTTCAACACCTGCCGAGGATCAGTGTATAAAACATGCTGAATGTGGCTTGTATCTGCTACCCTGGACAGCTTCCCCAAAATAGTACAGATAGGACTAGGAGTTGGCCCAAACAATTTCTACGAGCACATGAAGTGCGGGTAATGTTAATGTTAATGCTGCGAGCGCTTCAGCAAAGAGCCCATGATGCTTTTCAAATTCTGTTGTTCTGAATTTCAGCATTATGATAGCTTGTTTATACATAGTAAATTCAACTGATTTGTTTGGTTTTGTTCTTCTTTCCTTCAGCAAACTGCGGAATGTGGAAAATGCTGCGACCTTAGGAAAGGCCCATGATGCTTTTAAAAACTTTTTTCTGAATTTAAAGATATTGTTTAGTACGTTGTTTATCAGTATAAGTTGAACTGATTTCATTCGTCCTTTTTTCTTCTTCTTTTCTTTGCTTCAGCAAGCAAACCTCAGAGCAAAGTGGAGAAGGCAGAGACCAAGGCCAAGGAGAAGGACATTGGCTTCAAGATAAGGCCTGATGGGAAGTTGGTCATCACAGAGCCCAAGGATGACCACGGTAATTCGTCTTTGTTCTCAAAGAGGGAACGTTTTGTTATGTGGTCACACTGTGTTGAGAAAGAGAGACAGTATGTGTTAAAGTGTAGGCCTGTGCATGTGTGGGTGTGTGTCTTCATTTGTTAGGTGTGCGTGTATGTGTGTTACGCATGCACAAGTTTGTGTGTTGTGTGTGTTATGCATGCACAAGTTTGTGTGTTATGCATGCACAAGTTTGTGTGTTATGCATGCACAAGTTTGTGTGTTATGCATGCACAAGTTTTGTGTGTGTGTGTGTGCTTTTCCTGTGATACAACTCGGTGGAAACAGTCAACATTAACAGTTGTACTAGACTGAGTGCTGTTGTGACCTTGACCCTGTAGGAAGGCAGAGTACACCACTGATGTGTGGTCACTCTGGAAGATTGCCCATGGGAAGGTGGTCAGTGTTAAAGGGTTCAGGTCCCCTCTCTCACCCTCTTTCTCTGCCTTTGCCTCTTCAAGTGTGGTAGTGTATGTTTTTTGTTGTTTAGTTTTATTTTATTTTCTGTACTGATGAATATATTTTTATGCCTACATAAATACTATCAGGCAGGTATGTCCATAGTACCCAGCAGCTATCACTCAAGCAGGGTCCTTTTGTATACCAATGTACTGTCCACAGTTGTGCTCTGTTGTTTTTTTGGTAAATGTTTTCCTTCTCCGCTGTTGCATCCTCTTTGTTTTTAGTATTGTGAGATGCTTGTTCCAGTTTTGTGAAATTAAAATATATTTAAAAAAAATAAAAAATCAGGTGATGAGGATCAGAACTGTCTCTTGCCTGAGGAAGGCAGATTGGACCACTGATGTGTTGTCACTGTGGAAGAATGTTCTCGGGGAGGTGGTCTACAGGTGTGTTAAAGGATACATGTGATGGGCTCGGAAGCTCAGTATTTCTGCTTCTGATGCTGTTGTTTTTTTGACAGGTGAGAAGATGGGGTCTGACGAGGAGCAAGATCTTGATGACCTGTTGGCAACGCTGGAAGGGGGTTCAGAGGTGAAGTGTTGCTATCAGGGTGTGGATGGTGTATGCATTTATACATTCTGCAGTGTGTGTGTGCGGGGGGGTGGGTGGGGGGGTTTAGTGGCTGGTTGATGAGGGGTAATTATTGCAACAACTCTGAACATGTTATGAATCTGTACAGGATTGGTTGCGTTATTGCATGCAGGCATCCATGCACACACACATGCTCACGTACAGGCACATACATGCATGCACACACATGCATACACACTCACACACACTCACTTATTCTTATGCAAGTCATCACAAATATCAAAAAATTAAATGTGCCACGTGTTTTGGTTCTGTGTGCAGAAAAAGCGTCGGAAGCGGTTACGTGATGCTGCCAAACATGCCGATGAAGAGAGCGAACCCCCAATGAAGTACAGGGGTATGTCTTTTGCAATGACATAATGTAGCTTCGCATAACTTCTTCTGAGCTTGATCCCGTCGTCATACACCAGCCATGACTTACATAATCAGAGCTCCATTTGAAGGAATGATCTCAATAAAATCTGTCTAATTTTTTTAGCATGAGAGGTAGGAGTTTGATTCCTGCCAGAGACCTTGAAATTTCTGTCTCTGATAATGTTAATACCAGTTATTTGGCTGCTGGTTATCATTTTTTTTTTTAATGCTTCCAGTTGTTGCCCTACCCCTTTGCCCCCACCATCATCAGTATCTTTCTCTTCTTCTCTTTCTTGGGTAACAGTCAGTTTATCTGCATTTTAACAATTTGTATGTGTTTAATTTCAGAAGGAAAAGCATATTTTAAAGTTTATTTTTAAATATTCTTATGAGTTATGTATCTAATTTCAGAAGGAAAAGCATATTAATCTTTTGTGAATGTGAATTTGGGGAGGGGGGGTGGGGGTCACTTGCACATTAACCCTTTCCTTGCCAAGGAAGTTGGGCTGCTGATGCAATGCCTTCAAAGAGTAAGCTCGCAGAGAGATTCGATGATCCAGAAACATTCATTGGTTTCAACTGCGCTTCTACGCAGCATGCATGAAAAGTCTGAATTTGAGCAAGACATTCCCTGGTGTCTCACAAGCAGATGGGAAATGCTTCATCAAGGACATAATATGATGTCATAAGGGCAGTGATAGGGGTTGTTCCATGGTGTCTCACAGGCTAGGCAGACAAGAAATGCTTCGTCAAGGACGTAATATGATGACATAAAGGCAGGGATAGGGGTCATTCCATGGTGTCTCACAGGCAGACAGGAAACACTTCGTCAAGGACATAATATGGTGTCATAAGGGCAGGGATAGGGGTCACTCCATGGTGTCTCACAGGCTAGGCAGACAGGGGAAATGCTTCATCAAAGATGTAACATGATGTCATAAGGGCAGGGATAGGGGTCAGTAGCTTCCCCTGGCAGCATGCTTCTTGGAGCTCAGGAGCTGTGTGAAAGTCGAGGTGGACGTCCTGGGTTTCTCGTCCCTAACAGTCCGTGCAGTCTCTGTGGACGTAAAGCAACAGTGAACTTGAACATGGAGCTCAGTCAGAGCTCAGGAGCTGCATGAAAGAAGAGGTGGACGTCCTGGGCTCCCCATCCCTAATGGTCTGTAGGGTCTCTGTGGATGTGAAGCAACATTGAAACGAAACAAAAGCAGGCTTCAAAGCCTCTTGCTTCTGAGCACCTGCGGCTCTTCCTCAGACGAGGTGCTTAAACTTCTTATTCTTCATGCAGCTGAACAATGTCTCCTTGTCTTTCATTGCAGCGGGAGGCAGCGGCATCCACCGTCCTCTTCAGCAAAAGAAAGTGGCATATGGAGCAGAATACAAAGCCAAGGTAAAGAGAGCACGCACTGTGTTTATGTTTGTGGCCTGTAACATTCGGGTGGGTCAGTGTATGTAGCAGGTTGTGGAGCAAAGAGTGTTGTTGTTTGGGGAGCATTAAGACAACCAAGGTATTTCTAGAGGGTTGATATACATGTGAGAAGAGTTTAGAAATGTGTTTTTGTTTATGACCTGAGTTTGACTGTCCTGAGGTGACCCTGTGTGGTTGACAGGTCATTAAAATCCAATTACTGCTACTACTCGATCTGTGGACAATGTCTCAGTTCTCTCTCTCTCTCTCTCTCCCCCTCCCCATTTTGTCATGGATTCATGAGTAGATGGGACCCAGGGAAGGATGGTCCTCATGAGTAGACCAACCCTCTTAAGATGTCATTTTCAGAAAGCCTTTGCCCCATAAATTCAAATTACTTCATCCGATAAACCCTTCACCAGAGATCACTTCTCTCTTTTCAAACCACTGTTAGGGGATTTTTAGACTGGTACTTCCTCAGGGATGTCACTGTATTCATTTTGTTTTTGTTTTTCCATTTGTCAGGGTGGAATTGGCTGCTGCTTTTCTCTATTTTTTCCTTTCTCATTTTTTCATGGGCAGAAATGTGGGGGAGTGTGCTGAAAGGAATACGAGAGCGAAAACTGGTTCTTTGAAATCCTGATTTTAGAGATGGATCCCACACAGGATGTTCTTGTTTTTGATTGATGACCTCACCTCATAAAAGTTTAGCTAGATTAGGCATATTTACACCAAATTCTCTGTGCAGGTTTGTTAGCAGTTAGAATCACTTCCTCATTATTGTGATCCAGATGTAAGACATATATGGTTGCTAACAATTTTTGTTTCTTCTTCCTATTTAACAGAAAGCTGGAGGGGACATTAAAAAGAAAGGACAGCCTGACCCGTATGCTTACGTGCCACTGAATTTGTCACAGTTAAACAAAAGGTACAATAAGCAAAACTTTAAAAGAGGTCACCCAATTAGCATTTCTAAAGAGTAGTTGTCTTTGGCTGGCAGGAAACAGGCCAGTGTGTTTGTGCGTGCATATGTGTGTGTGCATCAGAGAGTGTGTGAGAGAACGAGAGAGTAGACCTGCTACGGTGTAGTTGTTATGATTAGTCATCATTATTTGGTACATGTGGCATGATGTTATAAATGCTAAATTCTATTTCTTTTGGAAAGAGCATGCGTGTGTGTGTGCGAGTGAGAGAGAGAGAGAGTAGACGTGCTATAGTGTACACACGATTAGTGCACAGTATTTGGTTCCTGTAACGTTGAGTTGTTAATGCTGTTCTCTGCCCCTTTTTGAAGATTGGCTGTTCTCTTTGGTTGACAGGAAACAGGCCAAACTGAAGGGTCAGTTCGCTGGACTGGTGAAGGGAGCCAGGAAAGGCATGCTGAAGGCCAGGAGAGGGAAGAAACATTGAGCTGCGTTGGGTGTAGGATGTGCTTGTTTTTTGTTTTGTTGTTGTTGTTGTTCTCTGGAGCCAGGAAAGTTGGAAGTCAGATTTTCATATTCTGAGTGCTGTTTGAAAACTGACAGCAGAAAAAATAGAAAAAGAAAACAACAGCAGGACAGCTCTTGTTGCTCTCGAGTATGAGTTGCATTATTGGCAATGTGTAAATACATTGGTGTGTGTGTGTGTATGTGCACATGTGGGTGTGTGTGTGTGTGGAGAGAGAGAGACTGCAAACAGACTTTCCTTTGTACCTTCCCATTGATTTAAAGGAAATAATTTACACATTTTCAGCTGCAGTGAAAACCTTGGCATTGGCATTTGCTCAGACTGTGTATATATATAGATCAGCTCTTTGAAACATTGCATGCAGATGGTAGCCTGTGAACATTTCTACATATTCGTGAAAGTTTTTAGTGACACTGAGTTCTACACATTCATCATGGTTTAAATGACATTTGACCAATTTTTAAGGCCAAAGTAGCATCGTAAATTGGAAAATAAGACTTTTCTTGAAACATTTTTATCTGATCTAGGTAAAATTTGTTATGGCTGTTAGAATGGTAACAAACATCACATATATGCCTTTTTTTCCCAACCTTCCTTTGATTGAAGAGAAACAGCTATGGAAACTTTCATGTCAGTGTTTTGTGGGACATATTTTAACTGAAAATGATGATAGCATGTACTAAGTTGCATGTGTTGATATTAAAGTCAGTGTGACCTTGGCATCAATTCAGGGTCACATTGTTGAGAAAACTTTAATTACTGACTGGGTCTCTCGAATGACCCTTGTTTCTTGTTTGATATATATATATACAAATGTGTGTGTGTGTGTGTGTGCATGCTTAAAATAGTCTATGGACAATATTTTGCACTTTACAAATACTTTATTATTATTTATTTTATTATATATTTTGAATGCAAGTCATTTGAAGATTTGCTTCTCTGTTTGGTTTGTAATACGTAATTGCTCCATTCCACTGGATTTTTTTAACACTTGACTGCGTGAGGGCCCCCACTAACAGCACAGTAGCAAATGACAATGATTAAACACATGACATAAAATGGTGGGGTGGGGAGGTTGCAGGCAAAATATCAAACACCTATACTATACACCACCAAACATGCGTGCCACCACACACACCGTCAACAGTTTTATTGTGCCGAAAAGGTGGTATTTTAATTTTCACAAAGGCAGTGATCACCTGCCTCTTGCTTACATGAGACGTTGCTCTGCAGATGCTTGTGTTTGCCCAGCCGGCAGAAGAGGTCCAAAAGAAAGCGGGGGGAAAAAAATCAAATGAAGGCTTTCTAATTTAGAAATTGACTTTTGTTTGTTTGTTGAGTGTACTTACCCAACAACTGTTAAGTGTGCACATCACCCAGGGCAGAACCCTGAAGACACTGCTTGTGAGCGCTTGGCCAGCTGTGATACTAGATGCTTCCTGCAGTGGGGTACTGTGGACCCAGAACTCACAGCTAACAAATGTTCTCCCCTTGAACCCTGGAGCAGGTCAGAATATAACCACACATGCTTTGCCCACTGCCAGGAATTTCTTCCCTGAACTCGTTCTACCTTCCCGGTCCACTCAGCTTCCTTTTTTTTTCTTTTTTTTTTAAAGTTAATTTTTTCCCTGTTTCCCATTAGTTTGCGTTCATGAAACATTGAGAGAGAGAAAAATCTTTTTATTTTATATTTTATTTTCATCAAGGTTAAATGATCATTAGGACACATTTTAATTAGACAATACAAAACGTGCACACATTTTCAGTGAAAGCGCCTTTTTCAAGCAAGATAAATAGATAACTGATTTTTCACTTCCAATCAACCGTGATGGTTTTATATTATGGGGCGATTTTTTAAGCAGCAAGCAGTTTATTTTAGTTAGACTTTACAAAACGTGCTACATTTTTCAGTAAAACGCCCCTTTTCAAGCAACAGACTATAAACAAACGGTGATAGGAAACAAATTTGATCCAGTTAGCATTCGTTTGTGGGAGACTGACATCAAAAACCTCTCCACCAACTGAAAACTAGTAAGTAACTTGGTGTTTTACGCCCAGTCAACCAGTACGGTTATAACGGGGCAACAACTGAAAACTACGTAGATCAGATTTCATTTCCCATCATCGTTTGTTTCTAAGTCTTGCTTGGAAATGGGGTTTTCACTGAAAATTTGCGCCTGTTTTGTATTGTCTAAAACGAGGGGGGAAACGATCTCTTCAACCTGTCGTGTGTTTTGATTCAGAACACTGGCAGTCGACTTTTTTTGGGGGGGGGTGTTTTATATTGGGAAAAACAGACTGAGTCCATCGCCCCCGGGACCGTCGCCGTCGTGTGTGTTAAACCAAACATCGTATAGCTACACTTTGACTTGCTATACGATCTTTGAATCAACAGACAAGGAAGTTAATCAGCCCACGAAAGACGTCACGCAAACAAAAGAGACCTGAGTCACCTACGGTAACTCACCTGGCATGCGAGTAAATACAAGGTACATAAACTCCGCGAGAGGTACATACATCATCAGCTACCCGATGTTTGCCGGGTTAGATTGGCGACGACATGCATAATTCAGAACTGCAACCCACTCACGCATACCCGAATGTCTACATTCTACGCACCCGAACATTTCATTTTAAAATCAACACCGACACGAGAGAGTTAATTAGCGCTCGAAACCAGAGTTGAGCTATGTGAAAGTCGAGGTGGCCGTCCTGGGCTCCCGTCCGTAATAAGCCTACGGTTTCTGTGGACGTAAAGCAACACTTCAACAGCACTCGAAAGACAACAAACACCTGACTGGCCTACGGTACCCCACCTAGCATGCGAGTAAGTACAAGGTACATAAACCGCTCCACCAGAGGTACATCTTCCAGGGTACCAGGCGAGATCAAGAGATCTTAGAGGAGGGAGGTGGAGCTGGACCCTCAACTTAGCCCAGAAGAGATCATGAGTAGGGAGGTGGAGCTGGGCTAAGAAAGTTGGACTTCCTTTGCTTGAGTTGTCCAAGTTGTTCGTCAACAGCAGTGCAACGGACATTGTCTTTGTGACTCTGGCCAAGCACAGCAGTTGAAACAGCAATTGCGCAGTGCACAAGCCGCTGGGCAATGGCGAGGGGACACCGCCCTAACACTTCCATTGTTCTGGCGGCGGTCCACGGTCTCTCCTGTCCTTTTCGGGCGGTTTCCGCGGTCGAGCCTTCACTCTGTCGGCCCCTTCTCACTCTGTCCCCGTCCCTAATAGGCCATCTCGCCTCCGTGGACGTAAAGCACCAAGAAAGAAAAAGAAGGTACATCTTCAATACAATCTTTGGTTAAACTGCCGACGACACGCAGTTCACGTTCCCCAACAATTAGGAGTTGCAATCCACTCACGCATACCAAACTGTCTACGTTCTATGCACCTGAATGTTTGACATTTCATAACTATATTAGGGTAGACCCCACAGTGGGGTACTACTACTGCGGACGCAAAAAATAAGTCCACCTCCGCAGGAGTAAGTAAAAATGGCGCTTAACGTCCACAGAAACCATAAGGCTTATTAGGGATGGGGTGTGAGGGAGAGGGAGATTACATACCTATCGCTACACTGTCACCACCAATGACTCCTGCATTAAGATGGGCAGCGGTGAGAGTCGTTTCAATGTTTCATTAATTGTGAGGGACAAAGTCACAACTGAGACAGTGTCCACAGCTAGACCACAACTTTTGAAGAGGAAGGAGAGCCGAAGCGGATTCGAACCGAGGTCCCTCTACTTTTTGCCAGCCTAACGCCTTGCCACTAGGCCAAACTGGCTCACGCCTCCGCGGCAGGGAATGAATGCGCTTACCAAAGGTTTTATCTTTCAAGCCTGGAGCAGGCTATGATAAAACAATGCAAACTAATGGATTTAAAATTAAAATAAATAAAAAATCTACGTAATTTCGTGGTTCCAGGCAAACGCTCCCTCCCCACCCCCTCCCGCAAAAAGCCACGATGACGCAAGTGGGCCTGGAACGTAGAAAACGTGCAAATATTTCCCTCTGCCAGCTTCGGATTTGATTGGTCTATCATTACTGATCATACAAAATCAGATCTCTCTCTCTCTCTCTCTCTCTCTCTCTCTCTCTCTCCCCCTCTCCTTTTCCCTCGAATTTTGACCGTGTTCGTGACGTCATTCAAACAGACCGCTGGGCGGCACAAAATGTCAGCACTCACAGTCGTGTTCTCGCAACGTCGATTTTCAACAAACAGGACAAGAAATCAAGTTAAAAAGAAGAAGAAGAAGAAAAGGCTGTTCACATCCCCCCCCCATTCTTATCAACGAGGCTCGTGGTTCTTCGTCACTTCGGTTAACAGTTTCCGAGAAGCGATGTTGCAACGCTAGTGCTTGATTTATATTTTAAGTACCACAATAGGGCCTACATCATGCAATGCTGCCTCCAGATTATTTTCAACAGGAGAAAATATTCTCTAGTGCCTGCTTCCCGTCAGTTTCCGCGGCTATTCAATCTCAGTCAAGTTTATGACAAATTAGAATCGGGCAGTGAAAATCCACATTTTAACCAGGCTGTTTGCCGGAATCTCCGTCCATTGTTTGCTCTGAGGCATGCTTTAATGTAACGAAAGCGACGGGGATTCCCCCCCCCCCCCCCCTCCCCCCCTCCACTGACACCCAGTTACCATTGGTTACCATTGTTCAGTCCCTAGGAACTATATTGCGTAAGGCTGCGAGTCCAAAATAAGCCAGAGTGTGGAGCCTATATCCAACGACGCTGAATCAGATCTTCAGTCATGACGAACACAGGTAGGCTGCGCCGTGACGTGGACAGATCGATAAATACGCGTCCACGGCCGCCGCGGCAGCAGCTGCTGATACGTGAAAGGTGAAGAGAGTCGTGAACTCGCTCACTGCTTGCTTCAGAGGCTGGCTGGACGGTCTAAACTTAGCATGGGGGATTTCCGAAGTTCCTACTTTGAACAGTACTAACATCGTCACGGTTATACTCGTCAACATCTATTAGTTAAAAGAAGGGAGAACCTGACCTGTAAGGATGAATTCAGGCTACTTTTGCTGTGTTGGGGTGTGGGATGGGGTGCGTCGGCGCGGTGGGTGTGATGCTCATGAGCTTCGATTTTTTCTTTTAAGTTCTTCACCCCCTCCTCCCCACCCCTCGCCGTTTTTATTATTTTTATTTCATATCGTGTTTGTCATCATCGTCGTTATTTTTGTTTCTGGGCCTCCTTTTCTTGGTCGTCACCGTCATCGTCCTTCTTTTTCTTCTTTTCAAGTCTTCTTCCTCCTCTTCTTCGGTCTTATCGTCTTCCCGGGCTATTCCTTGTGCAAACGTAAGAAAGAAAATATCATTTACCCACACTGACCAACGTCCTCAGACTGGTCTGGCATCGATTCCATGTGTGTTGCAACAGTACTGAGTAAACGGGGGAATCACTGCTCTCTCTCTCTCTCTCTCTCTCTCTCTCTCTCTCTCTCTCTCTCTCTCTCTCTCTCTCTCTCTCTCACTGGCGACTGAATCATTGGATGAATTTCAGACACGTCAAGGCTCGAACAGTGCCACGCAAGGTAGACAAGCCAATCCTGGAAGGATCCAGATCAGTCACAGCCAATCGGCACCAATGCCGAACGGTGAAATGGCATCGATCACTGAGCGAACCAACCATAACTGTTTCTTTCAGTTTCACAACCGTGGCAACGCTGAACGGAATTTCGTGAACTGAACTAACATGGCAATTAATCTACGTCGCAGCGATTGAAACCGCTCCAGGAAGGCCAATCTCATCCGCATCACTCTGGACACATCCACCTTGTTCAGGTAAGAGCTGACCTCATTACGGAGTTGTGCTGTTCTGTGAGTGGTTCCGTCATGGGTTAGGGCTTCTGCCTTCGGGTTTGGTTTGGTCTTGTAATGACTGCATCATTGTCAGTGATGCTAATTTCACCAGTTGCCGCACCTGAAACTACTATTTTCATGCCGGAGCTCTTTCGGGGTTTGTCGCATTGGGTGGTTTAAAAAATTTTTTTTGACGTGTTACTAAATTTACCAGGGATTTCATTTATAAGAGGACTTCATGCACTCGTTTATTCATTGGTGAAAACTGTCGCGACGTACGCCATGAAGTTTGTTGCCATAACTTGTAAGTGTTCTGTAGAACAAACTCCCTTTCTCCGTCTGCCTGCCTGCCTGTCTGTCTCTCCCTCTCTCCCTCTTCCGCCCTGATATAACCGTACCGGTTGACTGGGCGTAAAACACCAATTTACTTACTCTCTCCCTCTCTCTGTCCGTCTGTCTGTCTGTCTCTCTCTATCTGCATTAATCAATTGCTTAGTCGTGCTTACAATATTTGTTTGTAGTATTGTCGTGTTTATTTGTGTTTGTAGTATATCAAGGACTGGCTGTTAGATAGGTCCAAATGGACCTAACGCTACTATCCTTCAGTGTTAAAGTTTTCGAGTTCGAGTTCTCTCTCTCTCTCTCTCTCTCTCTCTCTCTCTCTCTCTCTCTCTCTCTCTCTCTCTCCTCTCTCGATGTATGCCACAGAGTTTGTTTCCATAATTTTGAAGTGTTCTGTAGAACAAGTTCACTTTCTCCGTCTGTCTCTCTTTTTCTTTTCCTTTCCATTTTTTACTTCTTTTCTCTCTCCCGATGTATGCCATACAGTTTGATGCCATAATTTGTAAATGTCCGATTGAGTAAGCCCTCTCTCTCTCTCTCTCTCTCTCTCTCTCTCTCTCTCTCTCTCTCTCTCTCGATGTATGCCATGAAGTTTGATGCCATAGTAAGTGTCCCGTTGAACAAGCTCGTTTTCTCTGTCTGTCTGTCTTTTACTTTACTCTCTGTCTGTCTGTCTGTCTGTCTGTCTGTCTGTCTGTCTCTGTCTCTCTCTCTCTTTCTCGTCAAATTTGGACGGATTTGTTTGAATCACATGTTTGCCTAAAAATTTGATTGTTATTTTCATGTATGCCCATGAAAGAAATTTAATTCCGATATTTCTGCACATTTGTAGGAACTCTGTGAAACTTCATTAATCAATTGCTTAGTCGTACTTATATCTGTTTGTGGTATAGTCGTGCATATTTGTGTTTGTAGTATAGCAAGGACTGGCTGTTAGATAGGTCCAAATGGACCTAACGCTAGTATCCTTGAATATCAAAGTTTTCGAGTTCGAGTTCTCTCTCTCTCTTTTTCTCAAACCGGCACCGGGCCAGTACTAGAATATTTAGTCCGCATCTACTTCTCCCTTTCCAGTCTGGGGAATGGGGCTGCCAGGGAGCCCCGCACGGTGCCAGTTTAGTCCGCATCTACCTTTCCCTTTCCAGTCTGGGGAATGGGGCTGCCAGGGAGCCCCGCACGGTGCCAGTTTAGTCCGCATCTACCTTTCCCTTTCCAGTCTGGGGAATGGGGCTGCCAGGGAGCCCCGCACGGTACCAGTTTAGTCGGCATCTACCTTTCCCTTTCCAGTCTGGGGAATGGGGCTGCCAGGGAGCCCCGCACGGTGCCAGTTTAGTCCGCATCTACCTTTCCCTTTCCAGTCTGGGGAATGGGGCTGCCAGGGAGCCCCGCACGGTACCAGTTTAGTCGGCATTTTTGATCTACCTTTCCCTTTCCAGTCTCCCCGGCAGTCCCATTCCCAAGGGAACCCCGCACGATACCTGTTTAGTCTGCATTTTTGATCTACCTTTCCCTTTCCAGTTTCCCTGGCAGCCCCATTCCCAAGGGAGCCCCGCACGATACCAGTTTAGTCTGCACCTTTGATCTACCTTTCCCTTTTCAGTTTCCCTGGCAGCCCCATTCCCAAGGGAGCCCCGCACGATACCAGTTTAGTCTGCACCTTTGATCTACCTTTCCCTTTTCAGTTTCCCTGGCAGCCCCATTCCCAAGGGAGCCCCGCACGATACCAGTTTAGTCTGCACCTTTGATCTACCTTTCCCTTTTCAGTTTCCCTGGCAGCCCCATTCCCAAGGGAGCCCCGCACGATACCAGTTTAGTCTGCACCTTTGATCTACCTTTCCCTTTTCAGTTTCCCTGGCAGCCCCATTCCCAAGGGAGCCCCGCACGATACCAGTTTAGTCTGCACCTTTGATCTACCTTTCCCTTTTCAGCTTCCCTGGCAGCCCCATTCCCAAGGGAGCCCCGCACGATACCAGTTTAGTCTGCATCTTTGATCTACCTTTCCCTTTCCAGTCTCCCCGGCAGTCCCATTCCCAAGGGAGCCCCGCACGGTACCAGTTTAGTCCGCATCTACTTCTCCCTTTCCAGTCTGGGGAATGGGGCTGCCAGGGAGCCCCGCACGGTACCAGTTTAGTCCGCCTCTACCTTTCCCTTTGCAGTCTCCCGGGCAGCCCCATTCCCAAGCGAGCCCCGCACGATACCAGTTTAGTCCGCATCTACCCTTCCCTTTGCAGTCTTCCTGTGTGGGGTTGCCGCCGTCTGGGCGGCGCGGCAGCAGCCGGCCGGCGTTCCGTGCAAGTACGCCGAGTGGTGGAAATCCGTCCAGGACCTGATCGAGTTCCCCTGCTCGGCCAGTTCGCCGGTCCGAGCCGGCATCCGCCGCAACAGTGTCCTGGGCCACGGCTACTACACGGACCGGGACCGGGACCGGAACAAGGGCGCGTACATGGACAACGGCACTAAAACCCGGCTGGCCCGGTCCAAGAGAAAACGGGGCTGTCTCCCTTTGGACCGGTCGGCTTTCTTCCCACCGACTAGGGAAGGGAGGGACATCGCTGCCGATCTGCTGGAATCTGTGAGTGATGCCTGCTGATGCTGTTGAACAGAGTGTGACCCCCGATGCAAGTGTGCGTGTGCGTGTGTGTGTGTGTGTGTGTGTGCGTGTGTGTGCGTGCGTGCGTGCGTGCGTGTGCGTGCGTGCGTGCGTGCGTGCGTGTGCGTGCGTGCGTGCGTGCGTGCGTGCGTGTGTGCGTGTGTGTGCGTGTGCGTGTGCGCCCAGTGTGTGTGTGTGTGTGTGTGTGTGTGTGTGTGTGTGTGTGTGTGTGTGTGTGTGTGTGTGTGTGTGTGTGTGTGTGTGTGTGTTTAAGCT
>JABMCL010001533.1:165000-187500 GCA_018857735.1 Alviniconcha marisindica | reverse complement strand
GTAATAATCTTATGCGACTCGGTGTTAGTTACTATGCATTATATATGTAAAACATAATTGCAGCGTTGTTGTTTTCTTCGCAACTCGAACGGTTAATGATGCAGTTACATTCGTTAAAGTTGGTGGGCTTTCAGTTCTTCGACTGATGTGATAGCACTGGACATACCTCAATAAACGAACAAAAATGCAAAGAAGCGTTCGTCTCTCTCTCTGTCTGTGAGTCTCTGTCTCTCTCTGTCTCTGTTTCTGTCTGTCTGTCTGTCTGTCTGTCTCTCTCTGTATCAGTTAGTCTCAGTGTGTCTCTCTGTGTGTCTCTGTGCCTGTCTGTGTGTCAGTGTCGCCTCTCCGCCTCTGTCAGTGTCTCGCTTGACCTGGTCAGTCTCTCTGTCTCTGTTTCTGTCTGTCTGTCTGTCTGTCTGTCTCTCTCTGTATCAGTTAGTCTCAGTGTGTCTCTCTGTGTGTCTCTGTGCCTGTCTGTGTGTCAGTGTCGCCTCTCCGCCTCTGTCAGTGTCTCGCTTGACCTGGTCAGTCTCTCTGTATCTCTCTCTCTCTGTCTGTATGCCTGCCTGCCTCTATCGGTCTCTGTCTCTGTGCTGTCTGTCTCTGTCGGTCTCTGTCTGTCTCTCTTCGTCTCCCCGCCCCCCTTCTCCCGTCTCTCTGTGCTACACTGGGCCCAAGGCTGCTCAGTGTAGCCAGTCTCAGTTCAGTCATAGGACATCAAATGTTGCATTCCTTAACTTGAATTGCCAGGTGCCAACCACAGTTTTGCGTCTGCCATCGGCCTTTGCCCTGGTCCTAGTCATATACCCCTTCGCGGCTGACCGCCGCTGGGCCGTTCAGTCATCACAAAAATCAGCCGCCGGCGTCAGTCCTTTTACTGACTGACCTTGCGGCCGCTCAAACATCAGTACTAAAACAGCTCAGTGCTGTACTGACACACTCCTTACGATGCTCGGCCTCACCGACACTATCAGTCCACACCGCTGGGCCACGTAGGCCTTCTGTACTCGGCACAGACTGAAACATTTCACACACACACACACACACACACACACACACACACACACACACACACACACTGACACACACACTGACACACACACACTCAGTCATCAGTCACTCACTCACACACACACACACACACACACACACACACACACACAACACACAACACACACACACACACACACACACACACACACACACACACACACACTCAGTCACTGACTCACTCCACACACACACACACACACACACACACACAACACACACACACACACACACACACACACACACACACACACACGACAACACACACACAACACAACACACACACACACACACACACACACACACACTACACACAACACTGACACACACACACACCACACACTGTCACAACACACACACACACACACACACACACAACGGCTGTGACACACACACACACACACACAGTCGCTCACTGGCTCAGTCACTTACTCACACTCACACATCATCAGTACTGACACACACACGGCACTCTCTCACACTGACACACAAACACTCAAGTCACTCACTGGCTCAGTCACTCACTCACACTCACACACACACATCATCATCAGTACTGACACACACACGGCACCTCTCTCTCTCTCTCTCTCTCTCTCTCTCTCTCTCTCACACACACACACACACACACACACACACACACACACACACACACACACACACACACACACACACACACACACACACACACACACACACACTGACAAAACTATGTGTCAGTTCTAGACTTGAAGCCGACGCGGTCACTGGTGCCGACCACACCGTCTTGAATGTGGGACTGACTTTTGAGTTTTGTATACAGCCTGCGATTCCACTGAGTCAATACTGGCCGAGAACGCCGCGCCGCCGGACAAGGTCGATCCACACGACACTACATTTCGGCTGTATCTCTATCAGCAGACACAGTGGCATACCCGGCCCGCCTCACTGCATGAGTCAGTCGGCACGCGGTACCCGGTAGTCACGAGCAGTGGCGGTATTTGGCTATTATGTCATTCAGTGATCACTGATCCGCTCCAAAGTCCAAGGCAAGGTAGGTAGGTAGTGTTGCTTAATATCCTCGGGTGTCGGTTGACATATTAGGGACAAGCTGAGACCAATGCCGAAGCATGGTCAGTTCAATATAGCTCTACGTCCACGGAAACCAGAAGGCTCGTTAGGACGGGCAGCCCAGCCGGACGGCCACCTCGACTCTCACTGACACAGCTCCTGAACTATGAAAGGCAAGTGCAGTCTTGCCCAGTCCGAGGGCATTAAGAACCAAGTAGTAGTTGCCCAGTCATGCAGTGATGTGGCCAGTAAATAGGCCTATAGGTCAGCAGCCGGTAAAGCGTTTGCACTAATCAGTCGTCACTAAGAGTTAGACTGTAGACTGACTGACGAGTGACAAGGACCTACTAGACCGAGTCAGCAGTGTAGCGGCCCGAAGGCACTCACTGAGACTGAACCACCCGCGGCGGCAACGAACAAAGCGTACTATGTGCGTGCCGCGTGGGTGTGTGTGTGTCAGTCATGAGTGCGTGCGTGTGTGTGTGTGTGTGTGTGTGTGTGTGTGTGCCCCTCTCTGTTGACTTCGGATGACTGATTTTTATCAGTATTGCTACGGTTGGTCAGTTCAGTGTTGTTTCAGTGTTTTTAGTAAGGCCGTGGCGGCGGCGGGGCCGCCATATATGGCCGTAGTGCCGGAGAACACATACGAAGAGTGTCGGCGACTGCCATTGTCATGGACATACAATTATAGCTTATATATACGTCTGTGCAGGTCCATGGTGATAGTCATTCATTTCGCCGGCACTTATGACTCCACTGGCCAAGTTAGTACCTGCCGCAACTGATGACTTAGCCAACTGACCTGCCGCAATGATTAGCCAAGCCGGCTGGCCGTATGAACTTGGAAGGAAAAAAACATCATCTGTTTTGACGTTTTGTGTCAGGTTTTGATCTTTCTGGTTGTTTTCGTCTGAACCGGTGCTGGCGGTCAGCTTGACTTCAGGGTCACAGATGCTTTTCTGCTTAGTCCTGATTGGCAGAGTCTTCATTTTGCATGGATAAATTTAGCAAGTTGGCTTTAGTCGGTGCCCGAGTGACGCTGTTTGCGTGACGATCGGTAGCTAACCAAGTACAAGTATCAAAAGATTATCAACAACAGCCCAAGTTTCACACATACCCTCCCCATTTGCGTGTCTGCTCTGCTATCGCTCACATCTTTCTATACTCACGTGTTTATCGGTTGATGTCTGCTCCACATGGGACGGACAAGTGTCCTTTTGGTCATTCAGTGAAAAGTGATAGCCTACGTGCTGCTCTGAGAATTCGTTGTCCACGAGATAAACGTGCACCCACGTGCGGTGTGTTCCACGGGCACAACATGGCATTGACAATTTGTCACTCAGAATTGTGTAGCCGGGACAGCAGGATTTGGTCTGCATTCTGTGATCCGAAGTTGTTCAGCGAAGTCGTCCGCTGTTTTGTACCAAACCGTATAACACAAAAGGTAAACTGACGCGGGTTGGGTTGGGTTAAGTCCAAAGTCTGGGACGCTAAATGCCTTGGAGGATGTGAAATAACCGAAGCGGACAGACGTAAAAATACTAATTGTTCACAATCTAATTCACGAATGCTTGTTTAGTTTTCAGTTTGCAATGCCAGAGTGACTTTTGGATTCAGATAGAAAATAGCCATGCCGGGCCGATTGAAATGATTACGCCATAAGCAGAAAAAGCAGACGAAGGAAGATGACACCCTTTCTCACACTATCTCTTCCGGCCTCGCACTCCCAATCTTAGCTGACATTTTTCTTTTTCTTCAAGTGTACAAAGTCTACTGTTAGATTTTTAGTATTAAGTACAGTGTTTACGCAGGTTGCCCGAATTAAGAAGAGAAAAGGGAGAGGAAAAAGAAAAAGTGCAGGCGCGTGCAGTGGGGAAAAAACGGGCTTCAGAGGTAGATATTTCATCACCTGGCTGGACTTTGGACACCCATTGACTTTAAAAAGAACTATAGTTGAATTTGTAATGTATATTTTTCTGCCATGGTCATAGTTCAGGAGCTGTGTGAGAGTCGAGGTGGCCGTCCTGGGCTGTCCGTCCTAACGAGCCTTCTGGTTTCCGTGGACGTAAAGTTATATTGAACCATGCTTCGGCATTGGTCTCAGCTTGACACTAATATGTCAACTGACATCTGAGGACATTAAGCAACACTACCTACCTACCTACCTGCTGCCATTGAATAATTTGTTTTGTAGATAATGCATGGCTGTTTGATTTTTTACAGGTATTGTTTGACAATAGCAGGACAACACAAAAGGTTGGGATTAGGGTTACATTTAAAATGATGGGCGGCTGGGATGGAGGTACATCTCATCTATAAACTAGTACTTACTGTAGTACTGTATAGAACCGTATCACCATAGACCAACCCGGCTCATGGAAAATAGCATGTCTGCTATTTTGTCAGTGTTTAAATTTCATGTAATCCTCAGTTTGTCTGGCGTTTGTTTTAGATTAAAAACTTTAGCAGTTTCTTTGTGGTTGTATAATCTGACACTGTGACACATCAAGTTCAAGTGTAGAATAAAATCACAACTTTTTAAAAAATTTGGTTGAAATCCTATCAAGTATAATGCCACATGCCACTGTAGAAAATATGACTGTCTTCTCACACACTGCATAACAATGCCACATGCTGCTGTAGAAACTGTGACTGTCTTCTCACACACTGCATGACAATTTCACATGCCACTGTATAAACTGACTGTCTTCTTACACACTGCATAACAATCCTTTACTAAATACCTAGTTGCCAGACATCATATTTAGGGTAACTCCTTTCAATACTTTTTTCTTTTTTTTACCTCAGCAATAAACTTATTGGCTTTTTCAGCTTTGGCGTATAAATATATATATTATTTTTAACTTGCCTGCACAGAATTATCTCTGTAGTTGTGACTGGACTTTAACAGAACAATGCCTCAGTTGTTGACTGAAATGATACAATTTGTTTATTAATTACAAAATCAGTTGCATCCTGACTATAGGTGACTCACATGTAATCGTAATCAGTCCAGTTCATTCCTGTCACTTTTGATTGCAGATGTATGCAGACCACTGTCACCAGAAGAAGACAGCTGTAGCAAAAATACCAGACCCTTTCATGTAATGTGTACAAAATTTATCAGCTCCACGTGACCAAGCAACAAATTATCAATAACACCATGCCGCCCAAACACTCTCCAGGCCTCCAACCATCTGGTTGCCTGCCTAGCCCCCTTGATGAACTGCTGAGTTTCTTAGCGGTTCTCATCTGGCCAAGTCAGGCCGCTTTGAGCGGGCTGGTCTCGTTATACTTGACGACCTCCGTAGAGAGAGACGATCCCACGAAGCTGCTTCTGAGACGTGCTACTCTTGGGCCTCTGTATGCAGTGATCTTTCTGCTGGTCCTGCCAGCCGCACTGTGTGCCATTCCATTCCGATGCCTCCTGTGCTTGCTGAGGAAACCGTTCCAGTACTCGGTGGTCCAGCAGGCATGCTCGGAAGAAGAAGAGTGTTTGACGGATTCACTGTCAGGCTGTCAGCTGAAAGAGTGCCAGTTTGGACTAGCATCCTCCAACATTTGCCTGCTGCCTGAATTTCTGGCCAGAATTAACAACATATCCCATTCCGAGCTGCGAGCCAGATCCATTGGTGAACGCATTGTTGTGGATCAGTTTTTCTATGGAGGGAGTTCAGACTCTGCTGTGGTGGGCCTGCCTGTGAATGGGATGGTGAAGAGCCCTGCCAAGAAGTCTGAGGGAGGAGGGGAAGGTTTTGCGGGAGAGCTGGCTACTCATTTCCCTCACCTAGACTTTCTGTGTCACCAAGAAGTTTTTGACTGGAACTACAACAAACTGCTGCGTGGGGAACTGCACAAGGTAAGAATGGGATTAGAGAGAGAGTGAGCATGAGTGTGTGTGTGTGTGTATGTATGTGTGTGATAGAGAGAGAGAGAGAGAGAGAGAGACTGTATGTGTGTGCCAGTATGTGTGCATGCATGCATGTGTGCTTGTATGTGTGTGTGTGTGTGTGTGTGTGTGTGTGTGTGTGTGTGTGTGTGTGTGTGTGTGTGAGAGGAGAGAGAGAGAGTGTGTGTGTGTGTGTGAGAGAGAGAGAGAGCGAAAGTGTGTGTGATGTGTCACTCACTGTGTGTGTTCTATCCATGTGATGTCTTTTGAGTGCTGAACTCCCATTGTTGATTATGTACTGTGTTGGCTAAAAGTTGTTTTTAAATTTATGGCACTCCATCTCATAAGAGCCTGGATTGCTTGCAAAGGCCTGCAGATATGCTCATTTTATCACACACACACACACACACACACACACACACACACACACACACACACACACACACACACACACACACCACACACACTCACTCACTCACTCACTCACTGCAAGTACATGCGTTACTGGTGGTGGGTTGGTAGAATGAGAAAAAAGAAAATAACAAATCAGTATGCCAAAAAAAGAAAGAAAAAGAGATGGATTTTGACTTAAAAGAAGAGAGCGAAGAATGCCTGACAGAGAGAAGAAGTTCCAGATCACAGGTCTGATGATGTGAAGAGACTTCAGCCCCTGTGGTGCTTGGTTTAAACTGATCTGGGAAAGAAAATGAAAAGAAAAGAAGTCGGATGATTGTGTCTCAATCTAAACTGTGCTTGTTTGGGTTGCCATAGATCTGAATATTATAATCATTATTCAAGACCGTTTTTGCTCTAGCCCTCCAGTCAGTCTCAAGTGTTACTTTGCCTCTGGCACTTTTCAGGTGTTTCCGTACATTGTGCATGATGTGGGAGTGACTTCCCTCAGCAGCAACTACTTCCTCATCAACTCGGGCCTCATGTTTGCAAGCCGACACCCTGTACTGAAGGCCGACTTTAAGTTTTATAAACGCTCAGTAGCGCAGTGCCTCTTCATTGGCAAAGGGTTGCTGATGGTGAAGGTGAGTGAATGAGGTGGGGTTTTTTTTTTTTTTGGGGGGGGGTTAAATGGAAGATTGTATGCATAACTTGGTGGAAGGTTGTTTTGCAAAAGATTGTATCAAATTATGGCTTGTTTACTCACAATATCTATATTTATTTCATATATATATGCTAAGAGATGTAAATCAGATTTTGTCACTTATAGTTTGAATGGTTTGTGACAGATATATATATAATTAGACATAGTTTGAATGGTTTGTGACAGATATATATATATATATATATATGTAATTAGACATACTTTTTCTATGTGCCCAAAGCCAAATAGAGTTCCGTTTTAAATAATATCTATAAAAATAAACACACACACTCACACAAAATGCATTCCAAATGTTTTGTAAATGACGTAACATGTGAGTGGTTTATGGATCCATGCAATTTAACCCCCCCCCCCCACTCCACTCCACAGGAACTGCCCTTGCTTTTACAGGCATTCACTCATTGAAACACTTACCATGGCATCAACACCATCAACTGAGAAATACAGAAGTTTATGATATTGGAGTGGCAATGTCCACTTTTAGCCCCGTCGGTTTGCGGTCCACAAATGGTGTGTGTGCATGCGTGCGTGCATGCGTGCATGTGTGTGTGTGTGTGTACAGAATGAACTTGAAGTATTCACTGTGCCGGCATATCCACATATCGGTTCATTCTGTACTATGCCAGTGCTATACACAAGCACACGCATGCACGCATCCTCAAACCATTTGAGGACAGCAAACCAATGGGGCTAAAAGTATATATTGCCATTGGAGTACTATTCTTTAACCCCCTCAATACCACCACTCTGATTTATATATATATTTTATATATATATATATTTTACATTAGAGGCACATGATTTATGTGCACGTTTATATATGTACATGATGTACAGCCATGAATACATAAATATCACAATGAGAGACAGATTCTGCATGCATGTAGGTGTGTGTGTGTGTGTATTCAGCAGTTTCATTCCAACAGTGCCACCAGATCATCTTGAGGCAAGTACAGTGAGGAAGCATTGTTAATGCTTTAACTGTTTAAGTCATCAAAAATAGTGCACACCACTCACCTAATGTACATTGTTTTTTCAGGTCCTGATTGGTGAAGAGACAGACTCCAAGAGACATGTGGGCTACGTTTTCAATACGCACCTTCAAGCTTTTCAAGGTAAAGGCAGTTGCAGACTTTTATACAAGTAACACTGTAGTCTGATAAGGACAAACTAACTTCAGAGGATGTACCTTCAGTGGGGACAGGAGGGAGGTAGGTAAGGGGGGAGGGGGGTTGTCATTCCTTCCAGTCTAGGTACTTGATTCAGCACCCTTTGTTGAGTGTATGAACATTAGCTGTCAGACCTCCTGTAAAAGAAAAAGAAAAAACTTTGGGTTTGTTCAAGATTAAGAAACTTAAGTTTAAATTTTGTGGCATTTGCATGATTTGTGTGAATTTTCTTTATTGAATTGGTAATTGAGAAACATTTTTTGTTGTGTGTGTGTGTGTGTGTGTGTGTGTGTGTGTGTGTGTGTGTGTGTGTGTGTGAATCAATTTGATTGTTTGCAGGGCCAGAACCAGTGATCCTACAGCAGTTGGATGACATCTTGGAATGGAGCACTGAGTTCAGAAAGCAAACAACAGACAGCAAAGATGTTGTTCTTTTTGACATTCTTTGTGGGGATTTTAACACTGACAACATTTCTCCAGGTCAGTATACTTAATTATGAATGTAAAAATTAGCCTTCAATAGTGTCCCCTGTTGTTGGCATTTTTGTGACTAAAATAGTAATTGGATTTATGCCTACATGGTGTAATTTGTCTGATATAATCTATAAGGCAGTTGTTGAATTTTGAATGCTAAAAACCTTTTTTTAAATTGTTCATAGACTTTTTTGAAATTTCTGACAAGGCAGTAGACATACAGAACTGACGGTGTCTTAGTCCTTAGACAGGCCATGTAAGACCTTAAGAGCTGAAAGCTTCTTTTCAGGGGACAAACTCAACAGAGATCACCGCATATTTGATGTGTACTTTGATCCTTGCCGAGCAAGAGCCGGCAAAGACCAGCACTGGTCAGTGGGTGAGTCAGTGTTTTTTTCCCTTTTTGCAGGGTTTTATCAACAACCAATCCAATTTTCAGGTGGAAGAGTATGACTGTGATTGCAATGTTCATGGCAAGAATTAGTACAAACTTACCAGTTTCAGTAACTATGACCTATTTCAGGGTCACTGTGATGTACATGTGTTAGCTTTTATCTTACTGGCAAGTAGGTATTTTATTGTAAGCAGTTTGGCATCTGCTCTTGTTTGTTTCAGGGGAAGCATGGGGGATGGGGAGGGGATAAGGGGGGAGGGAGGCAGCATTGCTTTGAAAACAAACACTAAAATGAATAAGTAGGAAAATGAGTCTGTGATTATAATGATTAGAATATCTCCAACTGATGTCACTACCTAATGCTGGAGTAACAAGGGTGCAAAAATATATATACAGCGAGAGAGAGAGAGAGAGAGAGTTTTAATTAATGTATTTTTCAGTTTGGAATGTGAGTCAACTGAGCATTTTACTCTTATTTTTTGTTTTGTTTTGTTTTAATTGTTTTATAAAAGAATTGTTTTGTAGCTACTGCCATTTAGTTTCCAAGTGAGGACAAAACTTGGCCTTTCTTGTAAAGAACATGTTTGATATTCTCCCAGGTACAGAGTTGAAACAGGCATTTATGCATGAGTCGACAGCAGCAACGCCAGAGTCTCTGAAAGCTTCAATGTTAGACCCAGTGCTTCGCCACCGCCATCTGGTGGATGCTGACATTGTGGAGCAGTCTATGGACACCCTGGCACCTACCAAGCTCAGAACTGATGGCTACGGCAACATCATGCCTTTTCCAGAGGCAGGCAGGCGTCGCATCGACTACATTATGTACAGGAAAGATACGCCTGTGGTGAGTTTTTTTTTTTTTTCAACGCTTTTTTCTTCAACATATTTCTGAGGGGAATTGTTAACACGGATATTTCATGTAACAGTAATGCGGCCTTATTAACTTGTTCGCAGCAATATTTTTGAATGAACAGAGTGGCTGTGGCACTGGATCTAAATGAAGTATTGATGATTGTGGGGCTCAGTGTCCAAAGCCTATTAGGGATCGAGGAAATGGGGGGTGGGGGTGGGGGGTGGGTACTTATGAATGGCTTGTCCCAAGCACTCTGACTCACAAAGACCAAAGAGACTGTCAGCCACCACCAGAACAATAGCTGTTAAGGTGGTGGGGACCTCACCAGCGCGAAGCAACTTGTGTACTCCTCAACTTGCTGTTTCAATAGTTGTGCAGAACAAAAACAAAGACAGAGTCCAAGCGACAAGCTTTTTTTTGAAATATGAAGTATTGTTGGGCAGTGTCACTTTGTGTGAAATAGTGTTGCTATGTTTGATGAAATAATTGTATTCATAAACCCTGAAAGTGATGCTGTTTCATATTAGATGTCACCACCACATGGTTTGACATTTTTTAAAAAGTCACTTTTGTTGAAATCTTTCTACTTCAAGTATGTAAAATAAAGTCTCAAGAATTTGATACACTTGTTTTCTGAGGGGTGACAGGAGGAATTGGGTAGTGTGTCAAAGCTGAAATAATTTTACCATGAAAAATAATAGTGACAACATATCTGACAAGTGCTTTGTAAAACAGTTTTACAACAACACTATTTCATATGATAAGAGTAGTGATGCACCACCTGAGTAGCTGTGAAATCCACACTGTGAAGCAACATGCATAATTAAGTCATAAAATGTAGAAAGACATTGACAGGGATCGTAGAGCAAAACAGCGAAAGGCAAGTACTTGTATCATTTAATGGAAATTGCCATCTTTCCTTTGAGCTCTCATCTAATAATAATAATAATGAGAATTTTTGTGCACCTAACCTTATTGTTCAAAGCCCTGAATGGGCATGTAAATATAACAATCCATACAAGGTAGGCAACAGGGAACACTGTACAGCAACCACAGACCATTCCAGTATGCCAGCGTTCTCACCAAAGCTACAACAAAAGCATCCCTAAAGAGTGTATGAATTAAGTGTGAACACTTACACATGCACGCATGTGCATGCATGCGCGCACACACACACACACACACACACCACGCACACACACACACACACACACACACACACATGCACGCACACATACACACACTTGCACATGCACATGAGTGCTCACACACATGCGTGCACACACAAATGCGCGCACACACACACACACACATGCATGCATGCATGCATGCATGCATGCATGCATACACACATATACACACACATATACACACACATGCACACACACACACACACACACACACACACACACACACACACACACACACACACACCACACACACACACACACACACACACACACACAGAGGGAGCACATGTGTTTATCCATCATGAGCAATTTGGTTGATAAAAAATGTCATGGCTGATATTTTCTGAAGCCTTTTGGATTCATACTAAATGCATCATGTACAAGTTGGAGGCATGCATGGCATTTTTTTTACATTTTTAAAAATATGAAGTTACAAAGTATATGTATCTATATGTTAAATGTCTTGTTTTCAGGACATCACTGGGTTCCAGTTTGTGACAAGGCTGGCATCTCTTACTGACCATATTCCAGTGGCCATGACCTTCAAAACCAAAGTGTGATTACTCATCAAAGTGTGTGTTGATTTATATGTGTGCTCTATTATTTATGTGAAGTCAAAGTTGAAAACTTTAGTAGTCATAGTTAAACTTTATATCTATTTTGATGCAGCTGTTTGCATATTGTGCTTCATAACATCTGTATAGAAACAGCTGTATAATTTGTAATGTATTGTGCTTTGTAAGTCTTTTTTGTGATTCACTCCGATGAAAAAATAAGAATCATGTGCCTGTTGTAATCTCGAGTGCCTATGTGTCTGTCTGCACACCTATCCCTAAAAGCATCTGTTTGGCTGCTGATGGTGTAAACGTTAACATTAGTTTTTCTCAGAGGTTATGCAAGGTTTTCTGTGCATGATGGGAATCACTGTTAGGCTTTAATACATTTCAGATGTATTGCATTGACCTTGGACTAGATTCAAGGTCACAAAGGTCTTGTCTGATCAGGTTCAGTTTTGGTAAACTGGTAGCTGTTACATGTACATTGACAGTAGCAGAAACAAAGTGCATTTTGACTCACATGAACAAATATGAATCATTGTAATGGTTAGTGTTAGGCTGTTTGTCCATCCCTTTACATGGCCAACATGGCACAAACATTGACAGTGATTTTTTTAATGATTTTTTTTTTGGAGGGGGGGGGGGGGGGGGCACTGTACATACAATGCAGGCTTTGCAAATTAGTAACTGTTACTGAGCTTGAGTCATTCATATAATTTTTGATCACCTTGACCTGATTTCAAGGTCACAGCAAATTTTGACAAAGAACAAAAAAAGATTATTTGCTTTAGTTGTTATTTTGCTTATGTTTGTGCTGTTGTTTTGACTTGAAGAACGAAAAAGAAATGCATGCAAAGGCCTCAAAATGGAGACTGTCTTTCTTTTCTTTTTTACACTTTAAATGCACTAAATGTTAAACTTTGCATTAATGGTACCACTTGCTGACATTACCTGCCATGTTGACCTGTTATCACTGTGTTTACATATATATATAAGTGTCAAACAGCTGATTGAAACTTATATGATCTCAATAAGTTTTGCTACAATTCAGTTCAGTTTTCTTTCTTTGTTAGAGACAAGAGCAAGATCCCACATTTAATAGTTTTGCTACTTTGGAAGGTGTATTCATGGGAGGTAGTTACTGTATGTCCTGTTTCAACAATAAGTTCTGATGTCTAATACAAGTAAATAGTATCATTATGACTGACTGTACGTATGACATATATAAAGTGTGTGTGTGTGTGTGTGTGTGTGTGTGTGTGTGTGTGTGTGTGTGGTGTGTGTGTGTGAGAGAGAGAGAGAGAGAGAGAGCACTCAGGCATTGTTGAGCACATTACAAATGCATATTATTATTACTGTTGATGTAGTATCTATTTGTATGTGTACCATTCACACGAGTTAGGTTGACCTCAACTAATATCAGGATTGAATAATTTGCCTTGGTGGGTTCTTCAGTTCTCATTGTGCAATTTCCAATTGAATTTGATGACAAAAACAACAAATTAATGCAATTTTGTTGTCTGTTGAGACCAACTCTATGCTCACTCTTGTGTGTGTGTGTATGTGTGTGTGTGTGTGTGCTCATGCATGCGTGTGTGTGTGTGTAGTGTAGTGTAGTGTAGGGTAGTGTAATGTGTTGAGAGGAGGTGGGGAGGAGGGGAGAGTTGAGGTTGTGCCTGTGGGGAGCAGTGAGTCTACTCAAGAGCGGAGAATAGTGCTATATAAAAGCAATCGTCAAAAGCAGTCATGTGGGGAGCATCCCATTTGAACAGGTTGTGATCTTTGTGGAATTGATCTTGCCACCAGGCACTTGTTTATAACATGCCTGCCAGGTAATATTTATTGCCACATTCCAAGCATTGCTTTCTGGCACTCATACCCCAAACTCTACCGTAATTGGTTACCCCACTGAAGGGGAACATATAGGACAGTGGGAATGGCTCACTGGTAGAGTGACAGACTTGTGATTGAAAGATCTTCAGTTCAAATCCTGACAGGAACAATGGGATAAGAATAATTCTCCAAAACGTTTGCGCACTAAGACTGTGGATTCAACATAGTGTTGAAACATGCAAGTAAACAGCAGGCATGTCCATCCTGGGTAAAAAAAATTCATTCCATCTCAGGAATGAGTGAACAACTGCCGGTGAGGTTGACAAAATAGAACAGCTCTAGAGAAATGTACTCACCTATACATCGTACATTTCTCTAGAGCTGTTCTATCATTCTGTCTCAGTTTGGCATAAGCATTGTGAGTGGTTAAGAGAGAAATGCGGCCTGATGCGAGTTGTATATTTGGCTGTAACTTACTGCAATTTGATCACCTACAAAAAACTCAGCTGACAGTTTTAACAGACCTATGAGGTAACCAATTGTGAAGTAGCCGGAGGAAGGATGTTGTAAACCTATATTTGGAGTTTGAATTGTGTGACATTTGGGTTGCTTTGTTCCTTGTATGTGTGATATCAGCAGGGATCTTCATCCATTTTTCATTGGATTGTTTTACATGTCAGCGGTCAAAAATGTCACCTATGATGCATTTTTTCAAAATGGTCACACTATTGAGTGTACTGACATTTTGCTGTTATATTTTTGCTATTGTTGAAGCACTGCTCTGTGATTACATCATATTTTGTACGTGTTACATATTTTCCTCTTTCGAAGAGGAATTGCCTCTTGGAAGTCTTCCATTTAGGATGACTGGCCTATTTAACTCCACGAGGCAATTTATGATAATGTTTCAAATATTCCTCGTGCAATCAGTGTATTGATATTCCTCGTGTAATCAGTGTATTAACACCTGGCAATAAAGTTGTATTGTATTGTAGTCACAGTGCTGAGTTGACTAACATTTTGCTGGTATATGTTTTCATTGTTCAATCACTGTTGGTGATTGCGTCATATTTTGTATGTACTTTTCTCTTTCAGAGAGAACTGCCTTCCATCTGGGATGTCTAGTCTAATTCCATGAGGCAGTTTGTAATAATGTTTCAAAGTGGTCACAATATTGAGTCTACTGACATTTTGCTGATATATTTTGTTGTTGTTTAATTACTGTCGGTGATTGCGTCATATTTTGTATGCACTTTTCTCTTTCAGAGAGAACTGCCTTCCATTTAGGGCATCTGGCCCCTTTAATTCCATGAGGCAGTTTGTGATAATGTCTCAAAGTGGTCACAATGTGGAGTCTACCAAGATTTTGCCGATATATTTTTTCATTGTTCAGTCACTGTCGGTGATTACGTCATGTTTTGTATTATGTATATACTTCACTCTTTCAGAGGGAGGACTATCTCCCATTTTGGAAGCCTGGTGTATTTAATTACATGAGGCAGTTTATGATAATAATGTTTTTATATATATATATATATATATATATATATATATATACAAGATTTCTGCCATGACTGATGTATGTACTTACTGTGTATGTCTTTCAGGCAGGGTTGATGTCTTGGAATAACCAAGTGCTTTTGTGTGAGCCTACACTTCCGTAATTGATAGATCTCGGGTCATGGTTTTGGAACATATGTGCCATGCTCATTTTGAGTAGGTGAAATGCTTGGTAAGCATAATTTAATCATGAATGCTTCCAAAGGAATGTTTGTGTTCGCGTCAACGCCAAGATAGATTTGCAGATGACTGTGTTCGCATCAATGCCAAGATCGATTTGCAGATGACTGAGAACCTCAGAAATGAACCGGTACAAACCAGCTCTTTTGAATCAAAGCAATGTATGGTCAGAGACAGATCATCTGAGGAGTTTGTGCGAATCTCAGTCAAAATGCTTGGAAAATAATTATGCAGTCTTTTGTTTTTGGTGTGATTTATTATTATTTAAAAAAAATGTTTTACAGTGTCTTTACAAGCATTGTTAATTTTGCTTGAGGCTGATTGAAACAATATATTCTGCTGACATTTTGACTTCTGCCTCCTCTTCCATTCTGTGTGAACGTCTGTGCATGTGTGTGTGTGTGTGTGTGTGTGTGTGTGCATGCGCTCGCAAGTGTGTGTGTGTGCATGCATGTGTGCGTGCGTGTGTGTGTGTATGTGTGTGATCAGGTCTCACAATCCACCCCCACCCCTTCCACCATTCCAGCTTAACCTGCAGAAGTACTGTCAGTCACAAAATGTTTCTGCTAATTGGTGATGCATGCTTTGAATAATCTTTGTGCTTTTATGACTTGTTGTTGTTGTTGTTGTTGTTGTTGTTGTTGTTGTTGTTGTTGTTGTTGTTGTTGTTGTTGTTGTTGTTGTTGTTGTTGTTGTTGTTGTTGTTGTTGTTGTTGTTGTATACATAATCCATCTAAAGGATGACTGGGCTGGGTTTTCTGTCTTTTGTCGACATAAATTGTGCTTGGGAATGGGTTGTCTGTCTCCTGTTGACGTGCTTGAGCTGGGTTTTGTCTTCTCTTGACAAAGGTCATTATGCCTGGGTTGGGTTGCCTGTCCTCTGTCTTCTACTGTGTGTGCATCTGTGAAGTAAGCAGCTGAACAATTTTCTATATACGATACTTGACGTGTGTGTGTGTGTGTGTGATGTAAGTAGCCTAGCCGAGCAATTTGCCACCCACAACATCTGACTGTGCTAGCGGGGCTGTGTATGTGATGTACCTGTGTGTGTGTGTGTGTGTGTGTGTGTGTGTGTGTGTGTGTGTGTGTGTGTGTGTGTGGTGTGTGTGTGTGTGACGTGTGTGTGTGTGACGTATGTGTGTGTGTGCGCGCGCGCACGTCCGTGTGCTTGCGTGTGTGTGTGTGTGTGTGTGTGTGCGCGCGCACGTCCGTGTTCGTGTGTCTGTGTGTGTGGTTGTGTGTGCGTGCCTTGTGCGTGCCTTGTGCGTGTGTGTGTGACTGTGTGATACTAGCAATGGCAACAAGAACATTATTCACCAAAGTACAGACGAGACGGTTCTTGTTGGTATCAGCTTCAAGGTCTCTGCAGCTTCAAGGTCTCTTGAGATGTATACAATTTTGAAAACTGCAGATTCTGCTGATCATTTTGGTCGGCCCCAGACATGAAAGTCTTGAAGTAATCCCGACATGAAAATCTTAAAAGTAATCCCGACGTGAAA
Source organism: Alviniconcha marisindica (assembly GCA_018857735.1). Classification (NCBI taxonomy): domain Eukaryota; kingdom Metazoa; phylum Mollusca; class Gastropoda; family Provannidae; genus Alviniconcha; species Alviniconcha marisindica. The sequence goes on along the minus strand of JABMCL010001533.1, from coordinate 170,685 downwards.
GTCTTACAGTAATTCCGACGTGAAAGTCTTAAAGTAATTCCTACATGAAAATCTTAAAGTAATCCCGACGTGAAAGCCTTAAAGTAATCCCGCCGTGAAAGTCTTAAAGTAATCCCGACACGAAAGTCTTAAAGTAATCCTGACGTGAAAGTCTTAAAGTAATCCTGACATGAAAAGTCTTAAAGTAATCCCGACACGAAAGTCTTAAAGTAATCCTGACGTGAAAGCCTTAAAGTAATTCCTACATGAAAATCTTAAAGTAATCCCGACGTGAAAGCCTTAAAGTAATCCCGCCGTGAAAGTCTTAAAGTAATCCCGACGTGAAAGTCTTAAAGGAACCCCGACGTAAAAAGTTTTAAAGTAACCCCCGACTAAAAAGTTTTAAAAGGGGTTTAATTCCGGGAACGAAAAGCCTTAAAGTAATTTCCTCCCTTTTTTAAATTTAGAAAGAATTTCCTTACAGGGGAAAAAATTAAAATTTCCCGGGCATGAAAGCCCCAAAAACCCAACAAACAACGCAGCAGCGCACCCAGCTTCCGGCGGAAACACAAAACGGCACAAAATAACCAAAGTTTTCCCAAACCAAAACAACCAAACCAACCAACCCCCAAAAAACAAAAAACCCCCCACCAAAAACCCCAAAAACAAACAAACACACCCCCAAAACCCACACACACCAAACCACCCCCACCCACACAACAAACCCCCACAAAAACACACACACACACACACACACCCCACCCCACCCCCACACCCCACAAACCCCACACACACACACACACACACACCCCACACCCCCACACACACACACCCCACACACACACACCCCCACACACCCCCAACAAAACACACACCCCCACACACACACACACACCCCACCCCACACACACACACACACACACAAAAACACACACACACACACACACACACACACCCCAAAACACACACACACACACACACACACACACAAAAACACACACACACACACACACACACACCCCACCCCACAAAACACACACACACACACACACACACAAAAAACACACACCCCAAAACACACACACCCCCAACACACACACAAAAAACACACACACACACACCCCACACACAAAACACACACACCCCCACACAAAACACACACACCCCACACACACACACACCCCACAACACACACACAAAACACACACACACCCCACACACACACCCCACACACAAAACACACACACACACACACACACAAAACACACACACACACACACCACCAAAACCCCACACACACACACACACACACACCCCCACACACACACACACAAAACCACACACACACACACACACACACACACACACACACACACACACACACACACACACACACACACACACACACACACACACCCCACACACACACACCACACACACACACACACACCACACCCAAAACCCCCACACACCACACAAAACACAGCCAAAACCCACACCCCAACCCACCCCACAAAAAACCCCACACACACACACACACACACACAAAACCCCACAAAAAACCCACACAAAACCCCCCCCCAAAAACCACACACACCACACACACACACACCCCCAACACACACACACACACAACACCCCACACATAAAACAACAACCCCCACACAACAAAAACCCCACACACACACAACACACACACACACACACACACACACCCCACACACACCCCAACACACACCCCCACACCCCACAAAACACAACACAACACACCCCCACACACACACACACACACACACACACCCCCACACAAAACACACACCCCAACACCCCACACACACACACACACCCCCACACAAAACACACACACACACAAAACACCCACCCCAAAACACAAACAAACAAAACAACAACAAAAACCAACAACAACCCCAAACCCAAAACCCCCCCCCCCAAAACACACCAAACCAACCAAAACCCACCAAAACAAAACCCACAACACAACACAACACAACAAAACCCCCACAACACAACACAACACAACACAACACAACACAACCCCCAACCCCACAACACAACCCCAACAAAACCCCACAAACACAACACAACACAACACAACACAACACAACACAACACAACACAACACAACACAACACAACACAAACACAACCCCAAACCCCCAACCCCAACACAACACACACACACACACACACCCCACCCCACACACACACACCCCCACCCCCACACAAAACACACACACACCCCACACACACACACACACACACACACACACACACACACCCCCACACACACACACCCCACACACACACACACACACACACACACACACACACCCACCCAAAACCCCCCCAAAACAAACCCCCAAACAAAACCCCAACAACAAAAACCAACACAACAAAAACCCAAACCCAAAAACCAAACCAAACCAAAAACCCAACCAAAAAACAAAAAACCCACCCCATGAAAAACCCCAAAAAAAACCACAAAAAAACAAACCCCCCCCCCCAAAGTCAAAAAAAACAAAAAACAAAAACAGCAAAAAAAAGACCCTTTTTTTTTGTTAAAAGAGGAATCCGGGGGTTTTTAAAGGTCTTGGAAATCAAAAATTCCCTTTGGCCTTGAAAAAGGGAAGATGGGCCAAAACCCCAATATTATTATCAGTCAAGGTGTGTTAACTTGAGGTTGGGAAAAAGGGTTTTTGGGTTTTAGGTAAAAAAAAAATTACTTTATTTTTTATATTTTTATAACAATGACCCCCGGGATGGAGGGCTAGGTGGAACGGGCTGATGATTTTGTCAGTAGCGGTTAACGCGCACTGTTAAAGGTTAACTGCGGGGGGCGGGGGGGGGGGGGGGGGGGGGGGTGGGGTGGGGGGGGGGGGGGGGGGGGGGGGTCATGGGGGGGCTCCGTCATTTGCTGCCCATCTTAATTGGGGAAAATTCTGGTGTAGCGTTAGGTATAGTCTCCCCCCCCCCCCCCCCCCCCTTCCCCCCCCCCCCCCCACCCACCCCACCCACCCACCACCCACCCACACACACACACACACACCCCACACACAAAACACACACCTCGGGGTCCTGGTCCCCGCCAGCCCTTCACGGAAACAAATCGGCGAAATAAATTTAATTTAAAGCCATGGGAAAAAAACAAAAAACAACAAAAAAAACGACAAAAAACAGAACAACAACAGAAAAAAAAAAACAAAACAAACAAAAAAACCCACGTTGGACTTCATACAGTCTCTATTGGAGCTTTTCTTTTTCTTGTTTTCTTTTTTTTTAACTGTTATTTTGGGTGCCCGACCAAGCAAGCACCGGTTTCCGGGGTATGATGGGAAAAGGAAGGCAAAACCAAAAACGGGGCTAAAAATTGTTTGGGCCCCGATGTTTTTTTTGAAAGAATGGGCTGAAATTTGAGACAGTTTTCAGTAAGTTCTCATCAGTTTTGAAAAAGTTCAAGTAGGTCAAAATGGTCACACGTACTGTCCTGCCCTATTATACTCTTGGGGATTGTTGAGTGGGAAATTCCCAATTGCTGCTTTTCGAAAGAGAAAGCAGAAAAACCCCCCGACACGTAAAAAACTGCCCCGTGAACTCCTCCCCTTTCCCCCCCCCCCCCCCCCCCCCCTCCCCCCCCCCCCCCCCCCCCCCCCCCCCCCCCCCCCCCCCCCCCCCCCCCCCCCCCCCCCCCCCCCCCCCCCCCCCCCCCCCCCCCCCCCCCCCCCCCCCCCCCCCCCCCCCCCCCCCCCCCCCCCCCCCCCCCCACACACACACACACCCAAAAGTTCGGACTGTCAACCGCTTGTCATAAGGGGAATGTTTAAACGCACTGAATTCCCCCCCCCCCCCCAACCCCCCCCACGTTGTTGTGTGCATTGTCTTTGCACAGGAAAGGGAACAGGGGCCCCTATTTCCAGCCGTCAGTCGACCCAGATTTAAAAATACAGTTTTTAGTTTAGCGGGACCGGAGGCCCCTTTTAGCTTGTGGGTGGTTTTACATAGTTTTGCAGCTGGTTTCCATTTTTGCCCGTCCCTAATAAGCCGTACGGTTTCTGTGGACGTTAAGCACCATATTTACTTTTTCCATTTTTTTTTTGGTTTTCCCTTCTTTCAAACGAATTAAATTTTCTAGTGAGTTTCCCAAAAAAAATAATAAAAGTAGCCCAATCTTGAATCTTGAATTTGAAACCCGTTTCATTACAGTGTTTTACTGATTGAAGTGAATTTGTGTTAGGGCCCATCAGCGCGCGCGTGAGTGGGGCTGGGGGTGGTGGTGTGTGGTGGTGGTGTGTGTGTGGTGGTGGTGGTGGTGAGTGGGGGTGGTGGGGGTGTGTGTGTGTGTGGTTTTGTGGTTTTGTGTGCGGTGGTGGTGTGTGTGTGTTTTGGTGTGTGTGGTGGGTGTGTGGTGTGTGGTGTGGTGTGTGTGTGCGTGTGTGGGGTGTGTGTGTGGGGTGTGGGGTGTGGGGTGGTGGGTTTTGTGGTTTTGTCTTCTGTTGACATAGATTTGTTTGGGGAAAGGGTTGTTTGTCTTTCTGTTGAATAGGTCATTGTGCCCTTTGGGTTTGGGTTTTTCGTCCTTTTGTCTTTTACTTTTGCTATGTGAAGTTTAAACAGCGAACAATTTTCTACAAAGACACTTGACCCCCCGCGTGTGTGTTATGTAAATAGCCCAGTTAACAATTGGGACCCACAACATTTTGGGTCGGCTAGCGGGGTTGGGGGTGTGGTGGGTGCGTTTTGGGGGGCGTGCGGGGGTGGTGTGTGTGTGTGTGTGTGAGATGTGTGATGTCTCCTTTTTCACAGCAAGTGAATATTAATCCGACATTAATCCGACTTTAATCAGTGTTTAATCACTGACTTCCCCACATTCTGCGTCAAGTTATAGTCACCTCCTGCAACCTGACAGAGTCTGGTCTGTCGTCTTATTTTACTCCCATCAAGGTGATCTAACGGTCCCTGTCGGCCGTTCTTCTTTCTTTCTTGGTACTCCTGCAGCCGCAAATAACGACCAACGGACAGAGTCCTTCAGTTCCCTACACATTAACATCTTCACCCTGGCAGCTTACAGCTAAACACTCATGCACCCTACCTATGTGGTTTTGAATGAAGTGACACTGTAAACTGTAGTTGGTGCATGGTTGAATGGTGCACACAGAAGCTGCGCCAAGACGGCAGCAGTTTCACGTGGCACCAGCCATACAACAACCGAATAGCGTGCACCACTTCAGTGGATGTTAAAAATCCGCGCTGTAAAAAGGATACAGTCATGCACTCATTAAGAATGTGAGCCGGTTTGGCCTAGCGGTAAGGCGTTAAGTTGGTAAGCGGAAGGACCTCGGTTCGATACCGCTTCGGCTCTCCTTTCTCTTCAAAAAGGTTGTGGTTTGTGGACACTGTCTTGTGACTTTGCGTCCATCACTTCCTAATGAAACATTAAAATGGCTGTCATCGCTGCCCATCTTAATGCAGGAATCATTCTGGTGGTGACAGTGTAGCGATAGGTATATAATCTCCTTCTCCCCCCCACCTCCATACCCACTTCCCCCCACTTCTCCCCGTCCCTAATAAGCCTTATGGTTTCTGTGGATGTTAAGCACCATGTTTACATTAAGAATCACATGCGACATAAGCTCAGCGAGTCTGCTCGAGAGCAGAGAACAGCGTTAAATAAAAACGGTCAATAATAATA
>JABMCL010001533.1:157500-160000 GCA_018857735.1 Alviniconcha marisindica | reverse complement strand
GATGAAGCGCTTTTTGCGTCGACGTCCATTTCGGTCCAGAGAATTCCCCCAGAACTGATGAAGATGGAAAAAAGATTCTCGCTGCTCTTTGGTCGAGTTCATCGATCGGTACTGACGTGCCGTTGTGATTCAGGTTTTGCCTCACACCTAAAACGAACCTGGATTATGCGGTGTCGCTTTTTATGGTTTGTAAACTCCGCTACCTATTTAAGAGAGAGGCTATCTCCCATAATCAAACAGACGTTAGACACTATAGTCTGCGACGTGCTGACGATGAAGTCTCTGGCTATAATTTGTAAGTATATCTACATCAAGAATGTTGAGTATTGGGGTTACTTTTTCGTCTTAGCTTTAAAACTGACGATGTAGTCTCTGGCTGTAATTTGTAAGTGTAACTATATCAAGAATGTTGAGTATTGCGGTTTACTTTTTCGTCTTAGCTTTAAAACTCTCATAATTTAGTTTTGTGTTAGGTTCTGCTTTTGTTATACGATGTTCTTCTATTTTGTCGTGACATATATCGTAATGTCCAAATACCATTCAAATTCGCTAGTTTGATTTTATTATTATCATCATTTTTATTTATTTCATTATGATTATTATTGCTTTTAAAAATTTATTCTGAAGGTGTTATGGTTACGTTTGATTTTGTCTTTGTTTCTTCCTTTATGGAAAATTCAGATTCCATACAAAACTAGCAGTTTTTGTCTAGCTGACGGTACTTTGCCTGTGCATATGAGCCAGTGACAAAAGGTCGTACAAAAAAATGGGACAATGCACTCGGAATTTCAACTCAGAAATTTAACTAAAATTTCAGAATTTAATGAAAGAGCAAATAATTGTGTTCTCTGCAATGATAAAGAGAAAGGGAGTGGTTAATAACGATGCATAAGTGGACGTGACAAATCACAACCGACTGGGGACATTTTCAGATCAAATAATCTGAAAAGTTTATGAGCAATTATTTTCGATTGTGAGTGGAAAATATAGTCGAATGTATTGTCTCTTGTTTCCTCATTATGTAAGATATGTAATAATGATGTCGTTGGCATCCATTTGAGATGCAGTGGACAGGTGTGTAAATGTCCCATTTGGACCTCGCCGAAGATTTTGCAAAGACAAATTCATTTTTACCTTTAATATGGGCTTACACTCTTTATTCTGTTGTATGTATCTCTTTAGAAAACAAACAATCCAACAAAGCAAACATCAAACACATTGAGGATGTACATGTTAGTTTATTATCCATTTAATACTTGTAGTGCACTGTATCACCACCTTTTGTCACGATCTCATATGCAAACAGTAAAGAGAGAGAGAGAGACAGACAGACAGACAGACAGACAGGCAGAACAGAAAAAAAAAAAAAAAAAAAAAAAGGGAAAGAGAGAGAGAGAGAGAGAGAGAGAGAGAGAGAGAGAGAGAGAGAGAGAGACAGAGACAGAGAGAGAGAAGAGAGAGAGAGAGCAGAGAGAGACAGAGAGTGACAGAGAGAGAGAGAGAGAGAGAGAGAGAAATAAAAGAGGAAGAATCATATCCCAAAGAACATTGATCCGAACCCCTCACTGAGCGGAAAAGGAGCGGGCCAACCGGGATTACTTAGCCGGTGGACATTCAATCGGGGAAGCTGCAAGAAGGTTAAAACTGTCACCCTTCTACCGTAATCCGCCTAGACCATGCAGTGCTTCGGCGCGAATAGACACCGTCGCTGCATTATATTCGACGTCCAGACCACCAGTTAGGTGCCACTACTCCTCGGCAAAAAAAGGAGACACAACAGACAGCTCTGTTTGCATATAAGGCGTGCCATCGTGCGAGTGGAAGAGTCGAGCAGTCATTGGCACCCCAAAACCAGCCACAGCAAAGTCCGCGAAACATAGGCTAGCCGAGCAGTCATTGGCACCCCAAAACCAGACACAGCAAAGTCTGCGAAACATAGGCTAGTCGAGCAGTCATTGGCACCCCAAAACCAGACACAGCAAAGTGCGCGAAACATAGGCTAGTCGAGCAGTCATTGGCACCCCAAAACCAGCCACAGCAAAGTCCGCGAAACATAGGCTAGCCGAGCAGTCACTGGCACCCCAAAACCAGACACAGCAAAGTCTGCGAAACATAGGCTAGTCGAGCAGTCACTGGCACCCCAAAACCAGACACAGCAAAGTGCGCGAAACATAGGCTAGTCGAGCAGTCATTGGCACCCCAAAACCAGCCACAGCAAGGTCCGCGAAACATAGGCTAGTCGAGCAGTCATTGGCACCCCAAAACCAGACACAGCAAAGTCTGCGAAACATAGGCTAGTCGAGCAGTCATTGGCACCCCAAAACTAGACACAGCAAAGTGCGCGAAACATAGGCTAGTCGAGCAGTCATTGGCACCCCAAAACCAGCCACAGCAAGGTCCGCGAAACATAGGCTAGTCGAGCAGTCATTGGCACCCCAAAACCAGCCACAGCAAAGTCCGCGAAACATAGGCTAGTCGCGAGCAGTCATGGTCACCCCCA
>JABMCL010001533.1:112500-145000 GCA_018857735.1 Alviniconcha marisindica | reverse complement strand
AGACGTCAGTACTATCTACAGGTATTTGTCTTCTTTGCAGGGCTACTTTTTGAAGACGCCAACACTGTCTATTTGTTTTCAGCATGATCTATTTGTCTTTTCAGAATCTCTCGCCTAAAGCACCGACACTGTCTATTTATCCTCGGCATTATTAATTTGTCTTCTTTGAAGGACCTCTCATCGAAGGTGCTGAAACTATCTGCCATCTTTACAGGACTTCTGGCCGAAGACACCACCACAATATCTCTGCGTCTTTACAGGATTTTTATCCAAGTTTTCTTTGCAGGAATTCTCGCCAAAGACGCCAACACTATCTCTTTGTCTTCTTTGTAAGACTTCCTGCCGAAGACGCCAACGCTATCCTTCTCTGTCTTCTCGCTGAAGACGTCAGCACTATGTACGCATTTGCTTTCTTTGCAGGGCTTCTTGCCGAAGACGCAAACCTCTTTGTCTTCTCGCCATAGACGCCAACGCTACCTACGTATTTTTCTTCTTTGCAGGGCTTTTCGTCGAAGACGTCAACACTGTCTACGCATTCGTCTTCTTTGCAGGACTTCTCGCCGAAGACGATAACTCTATATTCCTCTTTGCCTTCTCGCCGAAGACACCAGTCATTCGATGTTTCATTTTATATCTGCTCACGGCAAGGTGATATCAGACAAAACAAAACAAAACAAACAAAACGCAAAAAGAAATCAAAAGAAAGAAGAAAAAAGTCCTAAAATTATTAGTAATTTATACGAACTTACCAGCAAGACTATGAACAATCAATTTAACAATCGAAGTTATAACATCAGTATATGCAGGACGCTAACACTACCTACGTATTTGTCTTCTTTGCGAGGACCTCTCACCGAAAACGCTAACACTGTCCCTGTATGTCTTCTCGCTGTACCTCCCTTTGTCATCTCATCGAAGACGTCAACACTATCCCTGTATGTCTTCTCGCTGTACCTCCCTTTGTCATCTCATCGAAGACGCCAACACTATCCATGTATGTCTTCTCGCTATACCTCCCTTTGTCATCTCATCGAAGACACCAACACTATCCCTGTATGTCTTCTCGCTGTACCTCCCTTTGTCATCTCATCGAAGACACCAGCACTATCCCTGTATGTCTTCTCGCTGTACCTCCCTTTGTCATCTCATCGAAGACGCCGGCACTATCCATGCATGTCTTCTCGCTATACCTCCCTTTGTCATCCCACCGAAGACGCCGACATTATCTACTTATTTTGCTTTCTTTGCAGGACTTCTCGCCGAAGACACCAACACTATCACCCTGAGCAACGAGAGCGGCGTAGACTTGTCGACAAACTGGGATGGCTCCGACAACTCCTTGCCCTCCTCCTCGGGTAGCAGCAGCAGCAGCATGGCCCTCGTGCTGGAAACGCTGGAGCGCGTGCAGGCCGAGAACATCCAGCTGCGACAAGACCTGAAGCGACTGACGGGGCTGGTACAAGAGCTGAGGGAGGAGAACTCTCGGATCTGGCAGCAGATGGGAGCCAGCGCGTCCCAGGTGTCGGAACTCCTGAGCGACGTTTCCAAAACCGTGATGGAGAGGCTCCGGGAGAACAGCGAGATGGTGCAAAACCGGCTGTCCGATTTCGCCGGCCTGGCCGAGGAGGTGAAGGGCCAGCGGGGCTTCGTGATGCAGCAGGCGGAGATGATGCACAGCGTGCTGGATGTCGTGCGGGAGTTTGAGGACGAGAGTGTCAACGTTACGTCCAGGCTGGCCGGGTTGGAGCACAGGCTGAGCGTTGTGGAGGGCCGCTTGCTTCAGTTCCAGGTACTTAGACTGTTGGCAAACCCACTTTTTTTTGTTTTTACTCATAGCGCTGGTAATCAGGGAGCGGGGATAGCTCGGTGGTTAGAGCGAGGGACCCGTGATCGAAAGGTCTCGGGTTCTAGTCCCCAGTGGAGCGGCTGGAGAATTTCCATTGCCTGCCAGGTAATATTTATTGCCACATTCCAGGCATCGCTTTCAGGCACCCTTCCTCCAAACTCTGCTGTAATTGGTTACCCCGATGAAGGGGCATTCTTTATCTTCTCACATCTGGGGAGTGGGGATGGCTCAGTGGTAGAACGACGAACTCGTGATCGAAAGGTCGTGGGTTCGAGTCCCGGCAGCGGGAGAATTTTCTTCTCCAGGGTCAACTTTCTGACCTGATTCTTATTTCGGTATCCGTTCCACCTACGCATTACCGCAGTGGCACATGAAAAATCCCGGTCATTCTGCCAAAAGTGCAGGTAGTAGGTTACGGCTAAACATACATGCACCCTTATCACCGGAAGCAAACCACGCACAAGTTGTGGCTGCATTCGACGCGCCGAAATTTAGTTGAATCCAGCCTGCTTTGTCTAGCGAGATTCCTCGTGTGTTTGTGACTAACACATTTACGTAAGTCCAGAACCTGCAATACTATGCTTCTGTGGACTTCAGGTGGAAGGTTCCTGCTGCTCGGACAAGCTGGGAGGCGTTCAAGAGAGGCTGAAGAGTCTGGAAGCTGCCGTGGACGAGATGAGGAGCGGTGGCCGCTCATCTCTCTCTCCTGCCCCTAGTTCAACGCCAAGCAGCACATTCTCAACACACGGCTGGACAAGTGGCTACACAGACAGCACTGCCACTTCAGGTAGATATTCAGACACAAATGATCAAACATTCCACCAGTCGACGCAGCATCACATAAAAAGCCAGATAGAAAGCCTGTGAGGACGTCACTTAGGTACGGCGGGGCGTAGAACTCAGCGCATGACCCTCTGTGCACAGCCACTGTACGATGTCTCTTTGCAGAGCAAACGCTGTGATCACGATCCGTCTTTGCCACTTCAGCAACCGGCCATTGCCGAATTCTCTGGGTCTGTCTTCTGCAACAGGATCCACGGGGATGATGCCTTTAGACCTTCAGCTTACGGAGGGCTTGGGCAACTCTCTGGGTCTCTCTTCTGCACCAGTATGGAAAGGGATGGTGTCCTTCTATACACCTTTAGCTTACAGATGGCTGGGGCCACTCCTGTGTCTCTGTCTTTTGCAACACTATGCAAGGGGACGGTGTGACGGTATAGACATCTAGCTTACAGATAGTTTGGGCAATTCCCTGGCTTTGTCTTCTGCAACAGTATGCAAGGAGGTGGTAACCTTATATAGACCTTTAGCTAACGGATGACTTGGGCAATTCCTTGGGTCTGTCTTCTGCAACAGTACGCAAAGGGGGGACGGGGGTGGGGCGGTGGTGGTTATGGGGGTAGGTTGACCTTATATATAAGCCTTTAGCTTGCAGATGACTTGGGTAACTCCCTGTGTCTGTCTTCTGCAGCAATATGGAAGTGGTGGTGGGGGCGGGGGGGAGGAGGGAAAGGCTTATATACACCTGTAGTATACCGATGGTTCGGACAACTCCATGGGTCTTCTGTCTTCTGCAGCAGGACCCAAAGGGATGATGCACGTAAAACCTTTAGCATATGCATGGCTTAGACAATCTGTCAACCCTTGCCATGACGGCTTGTCTACCTGACGAATCTGAGATGGGACCATCGCGTAGACAACGCGCAGCGTTTTGTTGGAAAGATTTAAAAATCTTCGTGATCAAGGTCACTGGCTGCGGACCAGAACTAGTCAAACACAGCTTTGATAGATAGTACATGTAGGAGCATTCCTTCTCTGCCACGTAAAAATGTAGATGCTATACTTTTTTTTCTCTTTTTTTCTTCTCTCTCTCTCTCTCTCTCTCTCTCTCTCTCTCTCTCTCTCTCTCTCTCTCTCTCATGAATGAATCATGCTTCACATGCTTTTCCAGCCTCATTTCCACTCCCTCGATGAATGAATAATTATAATGATTCGAGCGATTTTCCTTCATGGTATGAAGAAATGATATGTTGCAGGTGACTTTCCAGAGCTGAGGTTTACAGTTCCCCCATCAGCTTTTGCGTACGGAGACACCTTGATCACAGCTATCCTTGTAACGGAAGACGGGAAACTCCTTCTCGCTGACCGCCAAAAGCTTGAACTCCACATGTCCTCTTTGGCGCGACCGGAAGTGTTGGAAGACACCGCCTATTTGGGAGGCATTCCATGGGCCTTGCTACAGTTGCAAGATGGAACTATTGTCGTGACCCTCGAAGACGCCTACAAAATCGTACTGTTCAACATCACAGGCAATGCGTTAGAACTTGTGAAAACAATCTACACTCGCGCCAACTACGGCGGCATTGCCCAAGGACCCGGAGACACTCTAATCGTCAGTAAGTGGTCGGAGGGCAATATAGCTCGCATCGACGTCATCACTATGGATGGAGACGTGGAGCGCACGATACTCGAAAACGTTGATTTTTTGACTGACCCGTACTGCCTCAGGCGATATGGCGATGACGTGTACGTCTCTGATTGGACGAGCCAGCGCTTGTTCCGCGTCAACGTGATGACTGGAGAGGTCAATACATCTATCGGCGACTTGGATTTGTCCGACCTAGCTTTGGAACAGCCGAGGAAGTTCGACATTGACGAGAGCGGAAACCTCTACCTCGCAACAGGGGGCAGGGTATGCAACGAGCATGCTGACGGCTATTTCTGTGTCATCCAAGTGACTCAGAATGGGACGTGGAAAGTGATGAGGGGCTACATCGGCCAAAATGGCGGAGGTTACCCGTACGGCGTTGAGGTGACACCGACCCAAATTATCATCTCGTGGGGATGGTGGGACTTCGGTTGGAGTTCGGAGCTGACGGCCTACTCGTTGCCCTCGTCAGCAGAGGAACCCAGTGTTGCCGGATTAGTGTCAGGGTCTTTCAGCACTGCGCCAAGCACTGTTCAGAGTACCATGGGATCCTCTGGTAAGTTTAGTGCCCGTTACTACTCACATTATAGGATACTATGGTAAGTTTAGTGCCCGTTACAACTCAGATTATAGGATACTCTGGTAAGTTTAGTGCCCGTTGCTACGCAGAGTACAGGTACCCTGGTAAGTTGATTGCCCGTTACTACTCAGATTATAGGATACCAGTATGGTGAGTTCAGCGCCTGTTACTACTCAGATTGTAGGATACTATGGTAAGTTTAGTGCCTGTTACTACACAGATTATAGGATACTATGGTGAGTTCAGCGCCTGTTACTACTCAGGTTATAGGATACTATGGTAAGTTTAGTGCCTGTTACTACACAGATTATAGGATACTATGGTAAGTTTAGTGCCCGTTACAACTCACATTATAGGATACTCTGGTAAGTTTAGTGCCCGTTACAACTCAGATTATAGGATACGATGGTAAGTTTAGTGCCCGTTGCTACGCAGAGTACAGGTACCCCCTGGTAAGTTCAGTGCCCGTTACTACTCAGATTATAGGATACTATGGTGAGTTCAGCGCCAGTTACTACTCAGATTATAGGATACTATGGTAAGTTTAGTGCCTGTTACTACACAGATTATAGGATACTATGGTAAGTTTAGTGCCCGTTACTAATCAGATTATAGGATACTCTGGTATGTTTAGTGCCCGTTACAACTCAGATTATAGGATACGATGGTAAGTTTAGTGCCCGTTGCTACGCAGAGTACAGGTACCCTGGTAAGTTCAGTGCCCGTTACTACTCAGATTATAGGATACTATGGTGAGTTCAGCGCCTGTTACTACTCAGATTATAGGATACTATGGTAAGTTTAGTGCCTGTTACTACACAGATTATAGGATACTATGGTAAGTTTAGTGCCCGTTACTACTCAGATTATAGGATACTATGGTAAGTTTAGTGCCCGTTACAACTCAGATTATAGGATACTATGGTAGGTTTAGTGCCCGTTGCTACGCAGAGTACAGGTACCCTGGTAAGTTCAGTGCCCGTTACTACTCAGATTATAGGATACTATGGTGAGTTCAGCGCCTGTTACTACTCAGATTATAGGATACTATGGTAAGTTTAGTGCCTGTTACTACTCAGATTATAGGATACTATGGTAAGTTTAGTGCCCGTTACTACTCACATTATAGGATACTCTGGTAAGTTTAGTGCCCGTTACAACTCAGATTATAGGATACTATGGTAAGTTTAGTGCCCGTTGCTACGCAGAGTACAGGTACCCTGGTAAGTTCAGTGCCCGTTACTACTCAGATTATAGGATACTATGGTGAGTTCAGCGCCTGTTACTACTCAGATTATAGGATACTATGGTAAGTTTAGTGCCTGTTACTACACAGATTATAGGATACTATGGTAAGTTTAGTGCCCGTTACTACTCACATTATAGGATACTCTGGTAAGTTTAGTGCCCGTTACAACTCAGATTATAGGATACTATGGTAAGTTTAGTGCCCGTTGCTACGCAGAGTACAGGTACCCTGGTAAGTTCAGTGCCCGTTACTACTCAGATTATAGGATACTATGGTGAGTTCAGCGCCTGTTACTACTCAGATTATAGGATACTATGGTAAGTTTAGTGCCTGTTACTACACAGATTATAGGATACTATGGTAAGTTTAGTGCCCGTTACTACTCAGATTATAGGATACTCTGGTAAGTTTAGTGCCCGTTACTACTCAGAGTGCAGGTACTCTGGTAAGTTTCGTGCCAGTTACTACGTAGAGTATAGGTACTCTGGTTAAGTTTAGTGCCCGTTACTACGCAGAATACAGGTACTCTGGTACGTTTAGTGCCCGTTACTACTCATAGTACAGGTACTCTGGTAAGTTTAGTATCTGTTTTAATACTTAAATGTTTATTTAATTTTTACTGTGATCAATAGAAAGTCTGAAGCAAAAGATTTCTTGTAACAACCGTTCGTTTGTCGGTTTGTCGCTTTTCCAAAATCGGACCTTGGTATTCATCACTTGCCGCTTTGACTCCACTGTTATGAACAACCTTCTTTCTTATAAACTAAAACCCCACCTCTTCTCTTCTGCATACTGATGTACCAACCCATCACCAGGAATGCATGTGTGTGTGTGTGTGTGTGTGTGTGTGTGTGTGTGTGTGTGTGTGTGTGTGTGTGTGTGTGTGTGTGTGTGTGTGTGTGTGTTTGAGAGAGAGAGAGAGAGAGAGAGAGAGAGAGAGAGAGAGAGAGAGAGAGAGAGAGAGAGAGAGAGAGAGAGATGAAAATAAGCGTATCCGTATATCTCCGGGCTCTTACAAGACGGGGCGCCATAAATACTCTATTATTATTAATATTACGTCATTATTATAAGGACACTTGCATATAACCGCAAGGAGATTAATCACCACTAAAGACAGCCGTCTGCCACTCGCTGAAATGCAACTGTCGGACTAATTTCTGTACTCTGTGCTTGTCAGACTAAGTTCTGCACTCTGTGCAGAATACGTGCCCCCGCACCTGAGGTTCACAGTGCCCTCGTCCGCCCTCGAAGAGTACGGAAACTCCCTCGTCACCTCCGTCATCGTCACCGAGGAAGGAAAGATCCTCATGGCCGACTACAGCCAGCAGGTGGTGAAGATGTCTTCCCTGCAGCACTTCCACAGGCTGGAAGACGCGGTGTACGTCGGGCAGACCCCTTGGTCCTTGGTGCAGCTGACGGACGGAGTGGTAGCGGTCACGATGGAGGACCAGCCCAACATCACGTTCCTCCGCATCAACGGGTCGGACCTGGAGATCGACTCGGAGATCCAGACGAAGAGGCGCTACCGCGGAGTGGCCGAATTTGGCAACAACACTCTGATCGTCAGCACGCGCAGGAACGACGACGACTGGTCCGACCTCGAGGCTCGAATCGACGTCATAACGCGCGAAGGAATCGTCGTCGACACGCTTCTCACTGGTGAGGAATTCAGCGACCTTGTTGACCCGCTGTACCTCACTCGCCAAGGGAACGACGTCTACGTTTCTGATTGGGCCAGCCATCGGGTGCATGTCTTGAACCTGGAGTCCCGCAACGTTTCGTCGCTGTTTGGGAGCATGGATCTTTCGGAGCTGGGCCTGTACCAGCCGAGAGTGGTTGCCTTTGACGACAACACCGGCGACATGTACGTCGCCACTGGCGGAAGAGTTTGCAATCCTTACTCCTACCGCGACTACTTCTGCGTCATCCAAGTGAGTCCTGCCGGGCGCTGGAGAAACCTGGAAAACTACACCAGCAGAAACGGTGGAATGTTCCCTTACGGCATCGACGTCACTGACAACCAGATTATCATCTCGTGGGGTCAGTGGAGGTACGGGGGGTGGCACACAGAGCTGACGGCTTACGACCTGCCCCAGTCTGTTGAGGAGTCCAGTCGTCCGTCCAGCAGCCAGACACCGCCCACCAGCACCCTTGGACTGGAGTCGTCCTCACAGACGGTCCCCACGAACACTGTCGGAACATCTGGTGAGTAAGCTACGTCTGCTGGTGAGTAAGCTATGTCTACTGGTGAGTAAGCTACGTCTGCTAGTGAGTGGGCTATGTCTCCTGATGAGTAAGCTATGTCTACTAGTGAGTAAGCTATGTCTCCTGGTGAGTAAGCTACGTCTGCTAGTGAGTAAGCTATGTCTCCTGGTGAGTAAGCTATGTCTAATAGTGAGTAAGCTACGTCTGCTAGTGAGTAAGCTATGTCTCCTGGTGAGTAAGCTATGTCTAATAGTGAGTAAGCTACGTCTGCTAGTGAGTAAGCTACGTCTGCTGGTGAGTAAGCTATGTCTCCTGGTGAGTAAGCTATGTCTACTAGTGAGTAAGCTATGTCTCCTTGTGAGTAAGCTACGTCTGCTAGTGAGTAAGCTATGTCTCCTGGTGAGTAAGCTATGTCTACTAGTGAGTAAGCTACGTCTGCTAGTGAATAAGCTATGTCTGCTGGTGAGTAAGCTATGTCTGCTGGTGCGTGAGCTATGTCTGCCTTTGAGTGAGCTATGTCTGCCGGTGAGTAAGCTAGGTCTCCTGGTGAGTGAGCTATGTTTGCTTACGAGTAAGCTATGTCTGCTGGTGAGTAAGCTATGTCTGCTGGTGAGTAAACTAGGTCTGCTGGTCAGTGAGCTAGGTCTGCTGGTGACTAAGCTACGTCTGCTGGTGAGTACGCTATGTCTGTCTTTGAGTGAGCTATGTCTGCCGGTGAGTAAGCTGTCTGCTGGTGAGTAAGCTATGTCTGCTGGTGAGTAAGCTATGTCTGCCGGTAAGCTAGGTCTGCTGGTGAGTAAGCTAGGTCTGCTGGTGAGTAAGCTATGTCTGCCGGTAAGCTAGGACTGCTGGTGAGTGAGCTGGGTCTGCTGGTGAGTAAACTACGTCTGCTGGTGAGTAAGCTATGTCTACTGGTGAGTAAGCTAGGTGTGCTGGTGAATGAGCTATGTTTGCTGATGAATAAGCTATGGCTGCTAGTGATTAAGCTATGTCTGCGGGTGAGTAAGCTATGTCTGCCGGTGAGTAAGTTATGTCTGCTGGTGAGCAAACTAAGCCTACCGGTGAGTAAGCACACGCACAAAGAAGCGCAATCTGGTTCCCGGTAGCTCATAGGATATACATATCATAGACCCATCAGAAATTTAAGACAGGCTGTCCGGGATGACAAGATGCGCAACAAATTTGTACACAGCATTATAAAGGTGCCAGTTCGTGTAGATCGATTTCTTTTTCTTCTTTAATCCATGTTGCTTGAATTTTTCAGATGTCTTTTCCCGACCAACGAGCACTTACGGTGGAACATCCGAAGCCGACCGAACAACTTTCTGGTTTAAGTAAAGTTGGGAGGAAGAAAGACGCAAAGTCAGTGGGAATCAGTCATTCTATACGCTCGGCGTCACTCTGCAATGATTAGGGCTTTTAGTTCTTGTCGACATTTTTCTTGTTTTTAGTCTTCCTTTTTGTTGTTGTTGTTGTTGTTGAGGGGGCGCGGTTCCGTTTCAGTTTTTTTTTTCTTTCCCCCCAGCGTGTGGCCTTTTTTCTTCTTTTTTTCTTCCCGAAAGAACATGTATCCATCCTTTACAATATGCACCTTTCATTCACTCCGACACTCATTGTACTTCTTTTTCTAATAGAATTACCTACAGTAGTTTCATCATGGTACAGATACCACAGACAGAATAAACAAGACACCACACACATTCACACACACACACACGCAACACGCACACTCACACACACACACACACCACAACACACACACTCACACACACCACAACACACACACGCATACACACTCACACACAAAAGCGCACACACACTGACTACACACACACACACACTCGCGCGCGCTTGCGCGCACACACACGCGCAGACACACAGACACGCACGCACGCACACACACACACACACATACATACATACACACACACGGATACACACACACACACACAAACGCACACACACTGACCACACACACACACACACACACACACACACAACCCCCCTACAGTTCGTCCGCTCTTGTACAATAATGAAACCATTCCATTCGTGAAGCTTGCATGTGTATTCTTATTGTTCGACTAACCTTTGTTGTCAGTGGGAAGACTGATGTGTGTTCGGTTCCGTTGGCACCACAATACTTCTTCTACTGCCACAACATTAGTTGAAATAAAGCGTAAGGACATAAAATGAAGTCTTGGGTTCAAGTTAAATATAGCGTTTATTCAATGATTTCCCCAGTTGCCGATACGAGCAAATTGGCATGTGTGTGTGTGTGTGTGTGTGTGTGTGTGTGTGTGTGTGTGTGTGTGTGTGTGTGTGTGTGTGTGTGTGTGTGTTTGTGTGTGTGTTGTGTGTGTGTGTGTGTGTGTGTGAGTGAGAGAGAGAGGGAGAGAGAGAGAGAGAGAGGGTGTGCGTTCGTGCGCGCACGGGCGTGTTCGTGTGTGTGTGTGTGTGTGTGTGTGTGTGTGTGTGTGTGTGTGTGTGTGTGTGTGCTGCGCGTGCGTGCGTGCGTGCGTGTGTGCGTGTGTGTGTGCATGTGTGTGTTTGTGTGTGTGTGTGTGCATTCGTGTGTGTGTACGTGTGTGTGTGTATACGTGTGTGTGTGTGTGTGTGTGTGTGTGTGTGTGTGTGTGTGTGTGTGTGTGTGTGTGTGTGTGTGTGTGTGTGTGTGTGTGTGACTACTGTGTCTGCCTGTACAAGCTTGCAAGAGCTTCATTACAAACACCGAGAAGCTTAAATGAAGCCAATCCCTTCGTTTGCCACTCTTTCATTTCGTCTCAAGCCAACTGATTCAGCAGGTTGTCATCTGCCTGTTGGACGGGCTGCGGGGTAGTTCCCTCGGGTGAGCTGGTGGTGGCGCTGCTGTCGTTGTCGGTGCCAGAAGCCTTCGAGGACGGCCTCTTCCGCTTTGTGGTTGTCACCTGGGGTTTGTACACGTAGTCAATCACATTCGGGATGTCCTTGACCACACAGGCACAAAGAGCACTGCGGTAAACGCTGAGTCCCGAAGCATCAAACCTTTACGGGGAAAGAAAATAAAGACAGACGAGTTGAAGATCGTATACGTTGAGTCCCGAAGTATCGAGCCGTGGTGGGAAAGAAAAATAAAGACAGACGAGTTGAAGATCGTAAACGTTGAGTCGCGAAGCATCAAACCTTTCCGGGGAAAGAAAAATAAAGACAGACGAGTTGAAGATCGTAAACGCTGAGTCCAGTAGCGTCAAACCTGTGGGGCGAAAGAAAAATAAAGACAGACGAGTTGAAGATCGTAAAAGCGGAGTCCCGAAGCCTCGAACCTTTACGGGGAAAGAAAAAATAAAGACAGACGAGTTGAAGACCGAAGTATCAAACCTTTATGGGCAAAGAAAAATAAAGACAGACGAGTTGAAGATCGTAAATGTTGAGTCCCGAAGCATCTCGAACCTTAGGGGAAAACAAAAATAAAGGCAGACGAGTTGAAAATCGTAAACGCTGAGTCCCGTAGCAAATCAAACCTTGGGGTTAAAAGGAAGATAAAGACAAACGAGTTGAAGGTCGTAAACGTTGAGTCCCGAAGCATCAAACCTTTACGGGGAAAGAAAAATAAAGACAGACGAGTTGAAGATCGTAAACGTTGAGTCCCGAAGCATCGAACCTTGGGGGAAAACAAAAATAAAGGCAGACGAGTTGAAGATCGTAAACGCTGAGACCCGAAGCCTCAAACCTTTACGGGGAAAGAAAAATAAAGACAGCAGAGTGGAAGATGGCTGACACCGCACTAAAAGGCAAAGCCTCCCCTCTGAAGTTAGGACCTGCGATATAATAAAGATCCAGTCAACCACGATGGTCATATCAAAGCAAATTATTTTTCAAAAAAATCGCAAGATCACGTTGTTGTCTCTGACAACATAGTCCCCCGCACCACCACCCTCCCCCATTTTTTTTTTTTTTTTTTTTTTAAATGTTTGATTGAAGAGCATTGGGGAAAATAAAGTTGAATGAGCTGTTAAGTGGGAATTAACTTACAAGAGCGGAATTTCCGACAGCAAAAATGAAAAATTAAGCTGGCTCAATTTTGCCCGACTCCAGACGTTAAAAAGGGGAACATTTGGTAGTTCTTAAAGAAAGTATCCTTTGCGGGCTAAAATTTTCGTGTGCTAGGAGCACCATATATAGTTTTCGAAAGGGTTTTCTGATCGCTTCCAGGGCTTTCAAACCAGTAGGAACTAGAATAATTGTATATATATACGTATACCAGTAGGAACTGGACGAATAGCATATTTATGCAATATATAATTATGTTCTCCTAGCACGCGAAAAGTTTAGCCCGTGAAGGATAATTCTTAAGAACTATCAAATGTTCCTCTCTTCTTCTTCTTTTTTTTTTTTTTTTTTTTTTTATGCATCTGACGTCGTTCCTTCTGGTTTGAAAGCCCTGAGAATGATAAGAAAACCCTTTCAAAAACTATATAGGTTTGCTTCGCCACCGAGTATTACTGGTAAAACGGGGCAGGGTGTGGGAGGGTTTTGCCCGTATATAACCGTACTGGTTGACTGGGCGTAAAACGTGAGCCGGTTTGGCCTAGCGGTAAGGCGTTAGGCTGGTAAGCAGAGGGACCTCGGTTCGAATCCGCTTCGGCTCTCCTTTCTCTTCAAAAGTTGTGGTCTCAGTTTGGACGCTGTCTTGTGACTTTGTCCCTCACAATTAATGAAACGTTAAAATGGCTCACATCACTGCCCATCTTAATGCAGGAGTCATTCTGGTGGTGACAGTGTAGCGATAGGTATAAGTCTCCCTCCCCCCACCTCCATAACCCCCCCCCCCCCCCCTTCTCCCCGTCCCTAATAAGCCGTACGGTTTCTGTGGATGGACGTTAAGCATCATGTTTACTTACCATGGGCGTAAAACGTCAAGTTACTTATTTACTTACTTGTCTGAGGGGAACGGGGGAGAGGGGCGTTATTTAAGGTTAGTGACAATGAGATTAGATTGTTTGCAGCGAATTCACAAAAGCAGGCAGGGCTGGCATAGGTCGCCTACTCCAAACTACAAAAAAAACCCACTTCAGTGCGTGCTAAGCTAGGAAGGATCGATCCGCCTCACCATTCATCGGCAGTACCGTCAAAGCACTCCACGTGACTGATCGTTGTCACTCCGTTGAAACCACCGATCGCAAACAACAGCTCATCGATCACCTGCAGCTCGGACAAATAAACATTTGGATAAATATCGCTGTCTGTCTCTGTGCCTGTCCCAGTCTCTGTCTGTCTCTGTCTGTCTCTGTCTGTCTCTGTCTCTGTCTCTCTCTCTCTCTCTCTCTCTCTCTCTCTCTCTCTCTCTCTCTCTCTCTCTCTCTGTGCTTTCTCTCTCTATGATCACCGCTTTCTATTCTCGTCTGTCTCAGTCTGTCTGTCTGTATTTTTCTCTCTCTGATCTCTGCCTTTTGTCCTCGTCTGTCTCTATTTCTCTCTGCTTTTTTCTTTTTTATCGCCGCTTTCTGTTCTCGTCTGTCTCAGTCTCTCTGTCTCTCTTTTTCTCTCTGCTTTCTCCCTGATCACTGCTTTCTGTTCTCGTCTGTCTCTCTTTTCCTCTCTGATTATTGCCTTCTATTCTCGTCTGTTTCAGTCTGTCTGTCTCTCCGTTTGTCTGTCTCTCCGATCACTGCCTTTTATCCTCGTCTGTCGCAGTCTGTCCGTCTCTGTTTTTCTATATGCATACCCCTTCGCGCCTCTCTCCCATTTCTTAGCTTTCCTCTCTGATCACCGCTTTCTGTTCTTTGGCTTCAAGATTAACAGATATTACAAAAAATCGTCACTTTGATTTGCGAGCTCACAAAGTCAAGCATGAGAAACAGACTTAGAAGCACAATTTAAGGTTTCTTCATGCAAAGATCCATCGATTCACTCCCCCCCCCCCAACAAACACACACACACACACACACACACACACACGCGCGCGCGCGCGCGAGTGCTCGCGCGCATGCATTTATGTGCACCCTGACGCAAACACTCTCTCTCTCTCCCCCTCTCTCTCTCTCTCTCTCTCTCTCCACTTCACACACACACACACACCACACACACACACACACACACACACACACACACACACACACACACACACACACACACACACACACACACACACACACACACTCATGCACTTAGTGCACCCTGACGCAAACACTTCTCTCTCTCTCTCTCTCCCCCTCTCTCTCTCTCTCTCACACACACACACCACACACACACACACAACACACAACACACACACACACACACACACACACACACCACACACACACACACACACACACACACACACACACACAACACACACACACACACTTACACACACACACACACACACACACACACTTACACACACACACACACACACCACACACACACACACACACACACACACACACACACACCACACACAACACACACATACACACCCAAACACACACACACCACACACACACACACACACACACACACACACACACACACACACACACACACACACACACACACACACACATACTCACCCCCGCACACCCGCACACATGGTAACAACCGACACACCTCACCCCAACGGCAAAGTTGCTCCTGGGACTGAACATCTCAGGGACGGTGGTCCAGAGCTGGGTTTCGGGGCAGTAGCGCTCCGCCGAGTTCATGCGGGTGATGCCGTTGAAGCCCCCCATCGCGTAGACGCAGCCACGGTAAGCGATCACACCTACCCCGCTCCTACGATTCCGCATGGGAGAGATCATGGTCCACTGGCTGGTTGTCGGGTCGTAGTATTCGGCTGTGTTGAGGCACTCCGAGCCGTTGAAGCCGCCACAGATGTAGATCTTGTCTAAAGGAAGGGTTAGGTGGAGGTGGGGGTGGGGGTGGGGGTGGGGGTGGGGTGTGGGGGTGGGGATGGGGGGGGGGGGGGGGGGGGGCATAAGAGTATAGTGTTAACACCTGAGTGCCTGCGGCTTTTCTCGCCACACCTCCCACCTCCCCTCCTCCTCCTTTTCTTCTTCATACCATCCCTCCCAGCAAGTGCACAGCCCGACCCCCCCCCCCCCCACCCCCCCCACCCCCACACACCACACACACGCACACGCACGCACACACACACGACACACACACGACACACACACACACACACACACACACACACACACACACACACACACACACACACACTTCTTAGTCCGTTGACCGTCAACAACCCACTGTGTCGACCGTAGCATCCTTTTAGTCCTTTCTGTTCACCCGGTTAACAACGCATTCAACCTGATGTTGCAGAATCGGTCCCCTGAACTAGCTCCCTTCTCTGCCTCGTGTCAGTGCATCTCTCACAATGACAGCCGGCAAAATGTGCTGCAGGTTGACCGGGTCGAGACGAAGACGGGATCAGTTGTGAATAATTACGGGACAAACACATTCAGTTCAGCTGTAGTTTGTTTAATAGACGATTTCCGGAAATAACAGGCAAAGATAATTCAGTGACAGTGTTTTCTTACTCCGGGAGAGTGAAGTCCCCTGAATGGAGGCGGCAGCTGAGAAGAGCCGATCTGCGACAGTTTTAGATCTTCAGGCATGGACCTATTACAACTTATACTAGACTACCAGCCGGGGAACCTACTATCCGATCTGCATGTTCCCCACGAACAGTGAGCGCTTGATCGGCATTTCTGATGCCTTTTCTGCCTTTGTTTACGGGTATCCGTCATCTTGCCCACGTGGTCACTGTACCCCCAACAAAAGCGTGCCTACTCTGCGCTACACCCGCAGACCTGGACCTGTATATACAGGCCATGCCTGTAGGCACTTACCGAGTGCAGTCCCCTGGATTTCCGAAGATCGTCTATTAAAGCGATACTGACTAAAACTGAGCCGGAGCCACGGACAGCGTCTCCTTGCTCACTCACCTCCGAGCACAGATGCTTTGGCGTCACTCCTCTGGTGGAGCATGGGGAAGATGAAGCTCCACTGGTTGGTGCCGGGGTCAAACCTTTCCACAGTGTTGAGTCGCACGTGCCCGTCAAAGCCCCCCATAGCGTACAGCTTCCCGTGCAGAGCGGCGGCGCTCACGTAGCACCTGCAAAACCAGGCAGCCTGCTTGAAACAAAAGCTGACGCACAGAATAATTAGGCGGGTTATCCAAGCTGCCTGACGTGCTCAAGCTGTCTGCAGATGCCAGACGTTGTGCTCAAGCTGTCTCCAGCTGCTAGACGTGCTCAAGCTGCCCTGCCTCCAGCTGCCAGATGTCGTGCTCAAGCTGTCTCCAGCTGCTAGACGTTGTGCTCAAGCTGTCTCCAGCTGGCAGACGTTGTGCTCAAGCTGTCCTGTCTCCAGCTGCCAGACGTCGTGCTCAAGCTGTCTGACGCTGTGCTCATGCTGTCTTAAGCTGCCAGACGTCGTGCTCAAGCTGTTTCCAGCTGCCAGACGTTGTGCTCAAGCTGTCTCCAGCTGCCAGACGTTATGATCAAGCTGTTTCAAGCTGCCAGATGTTGTGCTCAAGCTGTCTCAAGCTGCCAGACGTCGTGCTCAAGCTGTCTCCAGCTGCCAGACGTTGTGCTCAAGCTGTCTCAAGATGCCAGACGTTGTGCTCAAGCTGTCTCAGCACAACATTTGGCAGCTTAGATAACCGTGTCAAACACGCGACGATAGTCAGTAACATGTTGTTGTTGTTTTTATTTAAAAAGTATATATTTTACTCTCAAAAACAATTTAAAAAAAGATGTTACGGTGATAGAAACCCTCAAGATGTAACCATCGTTAGACACCCCCCCCCCCCCACCCCCCAACCTCCCCCGCTCACGAGACTGATCCGGTCCATGGAGTCTACAAAATCTCCAGTTTTGACCTCCATGGCCTGCCATAGCGTATTACCTCTTACTGTTCATTGGCGGTGCCTCTGACCACGTCATCGTGACGGGGTTGAACTTGCGGCAGCTGTTGAAGTACTCCATCCCGTTGAAACCACCCATCACGTAGATCATCCGTCCCAGCGCCACACACGCGTGGTAGGCCCGTGGTTCTACAGAAAACCAAACCCAAAGCAGAAAAGGTAAGTAAGTAAACATGGTGCTTAACGTCCACAGAAACCATAAGGCTTATTAGGGACGGGGAGAAGGGGGGGGGGGGGGGGGGGGGGGGGATGGAGGTGGGGTAGAGGGAGATATATACCTATCGCTACACTGTCACCACCAGAATGATTCCTGCATTAAGATGGGCAGCGATGAGAGCCATTTTAATGTTTCAGTAGAAAGTGATGGACAAAGTCACAAGACAGTGTCCACAGACCACAACCTTTTTGAAGAGAAAGGAGAGCCGAAGCGGTATCGAACCGAGGTCCTTCCGCTTACCAGCCTAACGCCTTACCGCTAGGCCAAACCGGCCCACAAGCAGAAAAGGGCGAGCATATTTATAAGAAACTGAATCCAGCAATACAAACGCAAGACTCCAGGCTTTCGCACTTTCTCTTTGCTTTGGACCCCACATTTGGAATTTACTCCCACAAAACCCTAGACACTGCTCAACCCTGTCATCTTTTAAAGCCAAACTGAAAACCTTCCTCTTCTCCACAGTATTTCCGCCCCAACTAATATCAATACCCAGTTTCTGCTACAGTCATTGTGTGTGTGTGTGTGTGTGTGTGTGTGTGTGTGTGTGTGTGTGTGTGTGTGTGTGTGTGTGTGTGGTGTGTGTGTGTGTGTGTGTGTGTGTGTGTGTGTGTGTGTGTATCCATATAATGCCTTATATAAATTGTTTTGGTAGGACTGTCCTCTACGTACGTATACAATATTGTATTTAGGTTAATATGTAAGATGTGAGCGCCAAAGGGCGCTGATGAGCGCATGATAAATGTATTTATTATTATTATTATGCTCCTTGTTCTGGTTTTGACAACTCGCGTGAGAATTGACCACTGAGTTCTTTCTAGCTCAGTGGATTTGGCACGGTGCATTGACCAGGACCCCGTTTGTGCCCAGATCTGACACACTGCGTAGTCCTTGGTCAGACCCGTTTTGATCGCTGTTCAACGAAGCTCAGTACTTACGCTGTTCGGTCGGTTTTTGCGTTTCAGTGTTTGAGCTTGCTGGCTCACTTACGCACGAAGCAGAATTTGTAGGCAAAATAAGCTTACCCCCCCCCCTCCCCATTCCCCCCCCCCCCCCCCAGTCTTCCTCTCCGGCAATATTCGTCCGCGGGGCGGGGAGGAAAAAGGGGGACCAATCTTTTGCTCAAAATCGGAATCAGTAAAATCAGTTGCTTGCATCTGTTTCATATCATGTCACGTAAATGGCGAGTTCTTTTCTTCCACCAGTAAAGCTGTTTAGTACCCCGCTTCACTTTGATACGATCAGAGAGAGAGAGAGAGAGAGAGAGAGAGAGAGAGAGAGAGAGAGAGAGAGAGAGAGAGAGAGAGAGACAGAGACAGAGACAGAGACAGAGAGAGAGAGAGAGAGAGAGAGAGAGAGAGAGAGAGAGAGAGAGAGAGATTCAGTCAAATCAAATACTGACCAGTATCTATGGGCCTGCAAACCAGCCACTGGTCAGCTCTTGTGTCGTATGTCTCAATAATGTCGGTTGAAGAGCCTCCACTCCATCCGCCAATCACAAACAAGACTTCGTGGGGCATGCGAGGCTTAGTCATCTGAGGGACGGTGCACGACTGTCATCAGATAATAATTGAGTTAAAATCATTCGTCATATTTCCCCCGTAGGTCTCCGTTTTACTATACAAAGCCGTTTCGTCACGTTTTGAATTTTTTACATATATATTGTATATATGCTTTCTATTATATCATCTCGCGCGAAGATCACACCATTTAACTCCAATGCAAAGTCTGCCTTTTGTGTGGAGCAGAGACGTGAATGAAGGACAACAAAGACCGCCATCAAGAAAGTTCAGACCTTCATCAACATCACCATCAACATCAGTCCTCTAGACCCGTTGTCCAGACACCATCAGCAACACCGACCTGTGTCAAAACTACTCACCAGCTTCCTGCAGAAGATGAAGTCAGGACAGCAAGCAAAATAAACAAGCAAACAACAACAACAACAACACACACACACACACACACACACACACACACACACACACACACACACACACACACACACACACACACACACACACACACACACATCCAAAAAACAAACGTTGAAACATTATGTTGTGGAGTAGACTACACAAGCTGCTCCGCACCTGACAGTGTCCCACCACCTGAATATCTATTGTTCTCGTGGTGATCGATTCACATTTCTGGAGCGTCCGAAAAACGTGCCGGAACGAGTGAACATAAATACAGGAACCCTACATTACAGAAATAGCATCCAAACTACTTGTTTTTACCTACCCGGCCGACTGAATTCATCTCCAAGTTACAAACACACTTCAGAGCTTCGACTACAACCGACTTGGCTTCGTCGTTCGAGCGGATGTATTCATGCGCTTTGATTCTCTCGATCAAATACTTGGTTGACAGGAAGCCGAGACGAACGCCTCGGAGCATGCGTGGCATTTCGCTCTTGCGTGTGTCTGGGTCGTGTTGGATCCATTTGCATATAGCCTCGAAGACGACTTCTTCGTGCCGGACGTTGAGATAGTCCGAGCTCAGAAGTCCGTACATTGCGTCTGCCTGCAAGAGAAGACGCCCCCCAAAATAAAATAAAATGATAGTCTGTCTGTCTCTCTCTGTGTGTTTAGTATACTCTGATAAATCAACATTTTGTACAGCAGTGCTTTAATGCAATACATGTACTTGCACATATATACACTGACACATGTAACTAAATAGAAATAAGATCCAAACACGTAAAAGGTTCAAAAGAACGCTATTTATTAGGACAAAAACACAATCCGAAAAATTTCAAGCTACAGTTCAGCTTTTCGTCTCATTTTTCATCGTTTTTCACCGTTTAGCTGTTGTTTAAGAGTCGTTTTGTAGCTTGATAAAGGGGATTTACTTACAACAGGTCACCTGACCAGTTCAGCCGGGAAGCGATAGGTCTTTTTGGAAATCAATGGATCCACCAGAACAAAAGAACAAATGAAACAAACAAAACAAACAAAATCGGCGCTTGCGTGTCATTAAAAAGAAAAAAAAGAAAAAAAGCAACAACAACTTGTGTATGTGTGTGTGCGTGTGTGTGTGTGTGTGCGCGCATACGTCTGTCTGTCTGTCTGTCTGTCTGTCTCTGTGTGTCTCTCTCTGTCGCTGTCTTCGTGTCTGTCTCTGTCTGTCTCTATGTCTCGTGTTGTCGTGTCTGTCTGGTCTGTCCTGTCTGTCTGCGTCCGTCTGTCTCGCCGTCTGTCTCTGTCTGTCTGTCTGTCTGTCTGTCTGTCTGTCTGTCTGTCTGTCTGTCTGTCTCTCTGTCTCTCTCTCTCTCTCTCTCTCTCTCTCTCTCTCTCGGTACTGACATCGAGCTCCAGAAATTCCTGGCTCCTCGCGACGAGGTCGTTGAAATGTTTGTAGGCAAAATGCATGGCGACTTTTTTCAGGCCAGAGCGGAAGTACGCGTGTGCAAAGAAAGCGATTCCCAGACAATTCTCGGCACACAGCTGCCCTTTCAGGAACTCACAACATGCCCTGACCAAGTTGGGCATCAAAAATCTGTATGGAAACAAAAACAGAAAAGTAATAGGGGAAAATGAGTGTGATCAGTGTGTTATTAGGACAAAAACACAAGAAAGTCAGAAAGTGAAAGATGAGAAGAGTACAGGAGAAGTTAACCCAGCGGTCTCTGATGAGACATAACTCACTACACCGCTACGACTAGTAAGCAAATGAAAGAGCAGAGGTTTTCTCAGCTCTCTTTGTAAGACTAATAGATATGACCCATTGCACTACGATTGGTAAGCTAAACGGAAGAGCAGAAGGTTTACCAGCTCTCTGTGTGCAAAACTAATAGATACGACTCATTACACGACGACTGGTAAGCTAAATGGAAGAGCAGAAGTTTTCCCAGCTCTCTCTGCAAAACTAATAGATATGACCCATTACACTACGATTGGTAAGCTAAATGCAAGGGCAGACGTTTTCCCCGCAGCTGTCTCTGCAAAATCTATCTGCAACACAGATCACTGATGAAAGTCAATTTGCTGATGTCCTGATATTTATTATCTCCTCCCCACTCCCCAGCCCCTTAAAACAATTAAAAAAAGAAATCAGCCAATAGGAGGCCGTGTGAGAAATTCTCCATAGCCAACCATTTTGTCACGCCCTAACCGCCTGTCAGTTTAGGGGACGGTAACATACAGATAGGCCTACAATGCCGGACTGACTCAAGTCCCAAATCAGTGATGGGTATCCAGTGAAGCTGACTGATCGGGGAAGGGAGGGGGATAGAGGGGGTGGGGACGGAGAGCGACAAAAGAAGAAAGGCTTTTCAACAGACGGGACCTTCATTGCGGGAATTGTTTCAGTTCTTGTGGAGGGCAAAGTCAGTCACTCGACGCTGTCCATGAACCACGGCTATAATTCAACTTAATATCTAATATTTACCAACGATCAGATCATCATCGTATCTATCAGAAGCCGAGGTGATCGTAGGTGTTATGAGACGATTTTGACCTAATCTGTGACTAGCCTTAAAATAAGGGGGACAAAACAACAACTAACATCAGTAACAACAACAACAACAACAACAACAAACTAAGAAAGAAAGAAACAACAACAACAACAACAACAATAACAACACACACACACACACACACACACACACACACACACACACACACACACAACACACACACACACACACACACACACACACACACACACACACACAAAACCGCCGCCATGCATTAAAGGTGTTCACGTTATCAGTTCAACTGTAAATAAATTATGATGCCAATTATTATGATCAGTCAACGCCGATACCGATCGACGTAAGCAACAAAGCTCTCCCCCCACATCCTACCTCATTCTACTCCCATCCTCCATCCCCCACTGCCTCCTATCCATTAATATGTCCATGTATCCCTTATGTCCATGCATCCTCTACAAATGCGCTAGGCTACGGCAAACCACCTCACATAATGTCAGAATCTTCAACGTACTGAAGCTGGACATTTAAAACTTTAACGAAAGAAGAAGAAGAAGAAGTAGAAGAAATAGAAGGAGAAGACCTGTCAGCGGCGTGGAAAATGGCCTGAACGTTGTCCTCAGTGATGAGCACCTGACGGCTGTAGGCATAGTCGATAAGACAGCCCAGTACTTCAGGCGTCACGTCCGTCAGCACTACCTCCTGGGGCTGGTGAAGCGAGTCTCTCGTCCGGAACTCTTTGCTGGTGAAGAGCGCCCTGAAGTAAGCGCTGCACGCTGACATGATGTTGCGGTGCACTTGGAACACAGCGTCGCCCGATCGAACAGCCGCGTCGCAAAGCTGCCCGTTGTGGCGCAGGTCGTTGAGAATGTCCAGAGCCTTTTCCGTGAACTCTTTCCTCATCACGTGCTCGGCGGCGCGGCAGGAGCTGGAAATCCTCCACCCTTCGGAGGCGGAGCCCGAGCCATTTGAGAGCTGTGCCGCCAGCGAGGTCTGGCTTGGCGTTTCCGCGCCGCCAACATCCCCAATGTTCATTGTTCCTCGTCCAGAATGTCAGGAGCCTTCCTTGGCATTGTCATTGTCTTTTCCAGCAGGACAGAGTCTCGGCACGCAGCGGTGTTGGCGAGCAGACGCCCAAGGAGGGACAAGGTAAAACTAAAAAAAGAGAGAATTTGATCGGAAGAACGGAAGTGACGCACGTTATCAGAAATGGAGATTAGTTTGACGTCAAAAAATACAAATACAAATCTGAAGCAAGTTTGGACTGATAGCGTTCTTCAGAGTCAAAAATAGGCCGTTCCTTCAACAAATTCCAGCACTAGAATATATGACGCCTGAAGTACTGGGCTGTCTTATATAACTGAAACCATGTCAGTAGACACGTTTTATTTGATATTGTTTGTCAGTCTGTCGTCGAGAGAGAGAAAATGTCCACTGAATATTTGCGGCGCATGTTTTGTGTTGTCTAATTGCAATCAGCGTTCTTTTTAACCTTTTTGTGTATTTAAAAAAAATAATCTCTTGTGTGTTTTTTGACGTCAGTTTGTTTTTAAATGTTACGACATTCTCTTCGTCTCTAGTTCATGGTGTTCGGCAATCCTCGTCCTTTGCAGTCGGGGTAGGAGGCGGTTGGGGCCCGGAAAGGGGGCGGGGCGGGGGGAATATGAGAAATAAATGACTGTGAACATATAATTATGATCTCAGAGGCTTGCATGCGTGCATCCATGGATGTGCAGAGCGGCGGCATCAGTTGTGGTTGTACACGACCGGGTCAGTATTTTACTTAGAACAACTTACTTATTGCTAAACACGCATACACCTTACGTATGTGGCTTTGCATGAAGTATGGTGTACACAGAACGCGCCGAGACGGCAGCAGTTTCATGTGGCACCAGCCATGTCAGCGCTGTAAGTACACCACTTCGCCGGTGGATATTCAAAAACGCGCTATAAAAACAACAACAAATAACTATTCACTCATGTAGAATCACATGTGAGCGCAGTGAGTCTGCTCGAAAGCGGAGAACAGCGCTATATAAAAGCGATCAATAATAATAATAATAATATTAATAATAATAATAATAAGGCCTGTGCAACTAGACCCATCACAGGCAGGATGACTCACGACCAGCCACATACAATTTTGTCTGACTGCTGGGCAGCAGCCAGATATTCATATTGACTGCTCAGTGGAAGTCATATGGCTTTGTCATGCTATTTTTTTTTTTTTTTTTACATAGTTCACGGCTCACCCAAATGACTCACTAGAGACCATTCCGGAGTCCGATCAAGTTATACACGTACACAATAAATTCCGTAAACGGCATACCGCTACCGCACACAGTGCACTACTATCAGTATGGCACGGCCCGACCTGAAAATAATCAAGCCATCAAACACGATGAGACAGACAGACAGACAGACAGACAGACAGACAGACAGACAGACAGACAGACAGAGAGAGAGAGAGAGAGAGAGAGAGAGAGAGAGAGAGAAGAGAGAGAGAGAGAGAGAGAGAGAGAGAGAGAGAGAGAGAGAGAGAACTGACTCGAACTCGAAAACTTTATTTTCCAAGGATTGTAGTTTAGGTTCATTTAGACCTGTCTAACAACTAGTCCTTGCTTAAGCTACTGAATAAGTGAAAAATGGAGGGGGGACGGGGGCAAAAAACAACAACACGTAGATCAGATCATAAATCACAGTAGGTGTTTAATAATTCAAGGCAATGCTGCATTCACTCACACTCACATACACACACTCACGCACACACACACGCGCGCACACACACACACACACACACACACACACACACACACGCACACGCACACACACCACGCACGCACGCACGCACGCACGCACGCACGCACGCACGCACGCACGCACGCACACACACACACACACACACACACACACACACACACACACACGCACACAGTCACAGTGCAGTAGCAACAGTAAATCGCTTTTCAGTGATGTGATAAACGATGATACCGGCATCTGTATAGCAAGCACTGGTCTACAGAGTAAAATGGTGTGTGTGTGTGTGTGTGTGTGTCGGGGGAGAGGGGGGGGGGGGGGGGTTCACAAGCTGTGTCTTATACGCTTGTGTTAAGGTGTTCACGAAGGTTTCGCTTGAAGGAGCTGAGCGAGTGACATGATCTGAGGTGCACTAGAAGACTATTCCAAAACAGGGCACCAGAAAAGGCTATGCTTGTTTTGAATAAATCTATTTTTGGTCTTGGTAACTGGAGGTAGTGTTTCTAGAGCTAGAGTGGGGAGCTTTGTACAAGCTAGATATGTACACTGGCGCATTGTTGGTAAGTGTCCTATACATAAAAACACCCTTGTTGTAGTCCAGTTGTTTGTGAAGGCTCAATATTCCTATCTTATTCAGTTTCTGGTCAGTGGTTAGATTTTTATCTGGAAGGATTAGCTTTCCGGCTCTTCTTAGTAGAGAATTTAATCGTTTTTGGCGGAGAGCATCACTACAGCCGTCCCACACTACGGATGCGTAATCAATGTGGGATTTAATGTGGGCATTGAAGAAAAGCTTTAAAGTATCAGTGTCAACAATGCACGTTAGTTTAGATAGAAGGAAGACACGCTTAGAGAGTGTTTTGCACAGTGTGTCAGTATGTGTATCCCACCGAAGTTTGTTGTCTATAATTATTCCTAAAAGTCGGTGTTCTGCCACTTGTTCAGCTTTCACTCCATGTAGTAATAGATCAAGCGATAAAGGTAACAGCTGATGCTTCTGCCTTGTAGCGATTGTCATAGAGTGGGTTTTCTTTGGATTGATTACCATAGAATTATTGTCGCACCAACATGAGACCTGGTCTAAGCTTTCCTGTAAGGTGTGTTCTACATGCATAATATCTTTTCCGGATGTGTGGAGTGTTGTGTCATCTGCTAACATGTCGCAAGCAACAGAAATATTCGTTACATGCAATGGTAGGTCATTGATAAAAAATACTAAACAGAATAGGCCCTATGACAGATCCTTGTTGTACCACAAACTTTACAGAGCCTTCAGAAGAATATGAACCATGGAGGAAATCATGTTGCGTTCTGCCTTCAAGATACGATTTGAAAAAAAGGGGCGGGGACAGCTCAGTGGTTAGAG
This sequence comes from Alviniconcha marisindica, assembly GCA_018857735.1. Classification (NCBI taxonomy): domain Eukaryota; kingdom Metazoa; phylum Mollusca; class Gastropoda; family Provannidae; genus Alviniconcha; species Alviniconcha marisindica. Next base: position 119,027 of record JABMCL010001533.1, on the reverse strand, counting down.
CGCCGGACTCGTGATCGAAAGGTCGCGGGTTCGAATCCCTGCAGGAGCGGCGGGAGAATTTTCTTCTCCAGGGTCAACTTTCTGTGCTGACTCTTATTTCGGTATCCGTTCCACCCCGTGTTACCGCAGTAGCACGCAAAAGACCCCGGTCATTCTGCCAAAAGTGCAGGTGGCAGGTTACAGCTAAACACCTTACGTATGTGGCTTTGCATGAAGTGACATGGCGCATGGTTGTATGGTGTACACAGAACGCGCCGAGATAGCAGCAGTTTCATGTGGCACCAGCCATGCCAGCGCTGTAAGTACACCACTTCGGTGGATATTCAAATGTAATGGTGTGGAGTGGTAGAAGGACAGGACACAGGCAGCGGAGTCAGTCAAAATGGAGACCACAGCAGGCGGCGACGGCAAACAGGCTTTATTCTACAGCAGCAGACAACTTTCTCAGCACACCCAAAATCCTCACGCGCACGCATAGATAAGAAACTGCGCGGGCCGCAAGGAACACACGCTATCGCTACAATGAAATCGGCCCTCTGGACCACAAAATGGCTGACAATTGTGTTTCCTTGGCCCGCACAAATACAGTTTCCTCAACAATAACTAAACTAATTAAAACATGAAATACATCAAATAAAAGCTACAGTTACAACCTTTCAGTTAAACCGTATAAACAAAATGTACACACATGACTTATTTTATTTACAACAAGAGTGGGAAGCGTGGCTTGCACCTATCTATAAGCAGATTCGTACAACTAATCACAACTAACACAATGTACAAAATATAACTGTCAATAAAACTTACATCAGAATAAAGAACACGCTCCCACGGTTAAAATGGTACATAACAATTACAATACAACGCTCTATAAGAGAAGCAAGACACACTCAAAGACTAGCACTAAAACAATCGGTGCGAACTTTCGCCTGGGGCGCGTTATTTTAGTCGCAGCAGCGCTGATAGTGATACCAAGTAGTCTATGAATACAACTTAGCTTCTACAGTACACAATACTTAATAAGTTAATTTCAACCCAAAATAAACACTAAACATGAAGTCAGCTAAGCAAAATACTATACAACAAAGCACTGATCGACACAGAATTACTTATAATCGAGCCAAAACAACGATTCACTACTATTCACCAGTACTAAACAGAGAGAACGCGCCATGCAGACGACGGCTATAAAAAGAATGGACCTAGAGAGGCATCGACTGTCCGTCCTAACGAGCCTTCTGGTTTCCGTGGACGTAAAGATTTATTGCACCGTGCTTCGGCATTGGTCACAACTTGTCCCTAATATGTCAACTGACATCTGAGGACATAAAGCATCACTCATCAGAGGCATCGGCTACTGATTAAGCTCGATCCCACGTCTAAATAAACGTTGGATAAACATTCTAAGATACCAAATTATATTACACATGGCTTAGTGCATAAAAGGACTAGGTAAACAAAGAGTAGGAAAACAAACAAGCGGTCAAAATATTAAGGGGGTAAACAGATTTGAAAATGGGCACACGGCGGCTTCCCGGTGTGTGAAGGCCATGGGGCGTTACGCAACACGCAGCGCTCCAAAACAAAAGCGTCTGCTCCAGTTCTCGGGTTACTAACAGTACAGTAATGAAATTGCATGGATGATAACCGGGGCGGGATTATTGTAAAACGTACAAAGAGCACTGCTTCACACAACAAAAACGCGCTGTAAAAAGCTATTCACTCATGTAGCGGCACATGCTAGCCCTTCCCCTTTCCGCCCCATTTTCCGGCACGCGCTGTGGTCACCAACAACCGTTGTTCATTCCGTTTCCCGTCCCCCCGCTCCCTACAACGGTGGGAACAGCGAGACCCTTCTTTCCGCCACGTCCCCTTCCCGCCCCCCCCCCCACCCCCCCCCCACCCACAACCCTCCCCTTTCCATCCCCGCCCCCCTTCCCCCGTTACCCCCTTTCCGCACCTCCCGTTCCCGCCCACCTCCCCTTTCCCGTTTCCCCTTTCCCATCCCCCCTTCCCCTCCCCCCTTTCAGCCCCCTCCCATTTCAAAGCCCTTTCCACCTCCACGCCCTTTCCAAACAGACACAGACAGTCACGCACACACACAAACAGTCCACGCACACACACTCAGTCATGCACGCACACATAGTCACGCACACAGTCAAGGCACACAGTCAAGCACACACACACACACACACACACCACACACACCACACACACAAATCGCACGCACGCACGCACGCACGCACCGCACGCACGCAGCACGACGCACCCACGCACGCACGGCACGCACGCACGCACGGCAAACACACACACACACACACACACACACACCACACCGGCAAACCTTGTTTTAATTTGAATGTTTAATCACACACACAGTTATTTTGAATGTCAACACACACACACACACACACAACACACACACACACACACCACACACACACCACACACAACCCACACACACACACCACACACACACACACACACAACCACACATCCACATGCATACACAGTCACGCACACAAACACGACGGACAAAGTCACAAAGTCACAAAGTACCAGCAATAATCAATCAATCCAAATCTGTAATGCCACGTGCAAAATAAGACATATGAAATGGGCATTTACAAATAAATCATAATAATCGGTTCTAACAAACTCTAAAACTGTCTCCTGATCTGTCTTTTCTTTTTCTTTTTCCTTCTTTTTTGTGTGTGTGTATGTGTTTTGTTTTTTCTTTTCTGTTATTCTGCTTTGGGGGCGGGGGGGGGGGGGGGGGAGGGGGGGGGGATTTTGTTGTTGCTGGTTTGTTTTTTCATTTTGAAACCTCAGGTGCATGCCAGGACCTATGACTCACTTGTGTTTTTTAATCTCGTGAGTCATAGGTCTCTTTCGCTGTTTCTTTGTGCATATTTGTGTGTGTCTCGGGGGGGGGGGGGGTGGGGGGGGGGGGGGGGGGGGATTGTAGTGTTTTTTTTTTTCAACCTCAGGCGCAGCCATGTTATTTCGCTTTTTGTTGTTGTTGTGTTGTTGATATCTGTCCCCTTTTTTTCTCCTTTTTTATTGTATTTTTTTAGGCATGGTGTTCATAATCATGAACTGCCCTGCATTCATTTATTCTTTTTTCCAATAATTCTATAATAATCAGCGTGATAAAACATAAAAGCGAAGACTTTCCGGGACCAGTTTCCTTTTTTTGTGTAGTTTGTTGTTGTTTTTATTATTTTTTTATTTTTTTAACTTTATGTTTGGGGTGGTTTTTATTCTTTTCTTTTTGTTTGGTGCTCTTTAACATCAAAAGGTCTTCTTTTTCTTCTCTCTTCTCAGTGCCTGCGACCTATGACTTTCACTGTTATATCGTTGTTAAGTTCGTGATTCTTTCTGATTAAAAAAAAAAAATCTCTACTCGTGATCATAGGTTTCAATTGGTCGTTTGTGAGGTTTATGTGTGTGTTTCAGTCCGTGGAGAATCATGTCTGTGCTAAGACAATATCTGTCTGTCTGTTCTTTTTTGTCTTTTTCCTTTTTTGTTTTGTTGTTGGGTTTGTTTGTTGCTTGGGTGGTGGGGCCCCTTTTTCGAACGCGTGTTTTGTGTTTGTTTTTGTGTGTTTTTGTGTTTGTTTTTGGTTTTTGGTCGTTTTTCTGTTTTGTTTTTAATCAACATACAAACTATGACTCCCCTTTTATCTCCCCTTTTTCTCCTTTTTCTCCATCTTTTTTGTTTTTGTTTTGTTTGTCTTCTTGCTTTTCTAAGCACGTCAGCGAAGTTGTTATACTTTGCTGGAATCGAATGAAACCTGGGGGGTAATTTTTTTTTTTTTTTTTTTGTTTCATTAATTTGGTGCTTTTTTGTTTTGCTTTGTTTCTTTTCTTTTCAACACACTTCTTGTGTTGATTTTTTTTTTTCGGGGGGGGGGGGGGGGGGGGGGGGAAGGGGGGGGGGGGGATTGAGTCTTTCTTCTAGTTTTGCAAGCTCATTCAGTTCAGTCATTCTTTTTTCCTTTCTTTTTTTTCTTTTGTGTTGTTTGTTGGGTGTCTCTCTTTTTCTTTGCATGTTCTGGGGGCGGGGTCTTTGTGTTGTTTTGTTTTCTTGTTGGGTTTCTATTTCTTCGGTGTTAAAATTTTTTTTTTTCAGGCGCTTTGTGGTGCTTTTCTTTGGGGCGATTTTTTTCTTTCTTCTCTGTTTTGTTTTGAACCTAAATGCAAGCAGACCTATGATCCTGGCGGACTCGGACATAGCATGATGGCGATATCGCGGACATGGAGATCAAGGCTAGACAGCTTTCTCCCACGGTTCAGAGTCTACGCACAAGAATGACATCGTAAAGACATTCACTCACACAGCATTCCATCCACCCATGCACACTACTAAAACAAAGAGCAAAACCCATAACTCACAAACATAACTCAGGTTAGTTGTCCTCTCCTGTCCAATGTGGTGGTGGGCGACGACCAGGAAGCTTGCACCTGCTCCTTAGGACTGCTCCACGTCGGAGGCCGTCTTGCCTAGGAGTACTGACAGAAAACATTAGTAGATGTGTCAACAAATACTCAACATTCGCACGGAAAACAGTGCCCTTTCTACCAACTCCACAAAACCGTTTCCTAGTCTGGCTTCAGTAAGCTCCCCAGGCTGACTCCTGGTGACGCGGACACGTGGACTGATGATGTCGTTATCGCGCACATTGGAGGTCAGGCCCTAGACATCTTTCTCCACGGTCCAGAGTCTGCGCACAAGAATGGCATCGTAAAGACAAACATTCACTCACACTTCCATTCCCATCCACCCATGAAAACCTCTGAAAGAAACAAAGAGGAAAACTCTCAACTCACCAAACATGACGCCTTCGTTTATTTGTCCTCTTCCTGTCCAATGTGGTGGTGGGCGACGGTCAGGAAGCTTGGCCACATGCTACTCAGGACGCTCCACGTCGGAGGCCCCCTTTTTCGCCTAGGACATACGACAGAAAACATTGTAGATGTGTTCAACAAAATCTCCAACATTCATGGAATCCCCTTTCTAAACAACCTCCACAATAACCTTTCCTGTCGGCTTCAGTAGAGCCCCAGGATGACTAATGGTGATCGGACACGTGGGCCCTGATGATGGTAGTTATCGCGACACATTGCAGTCAGCCCTAGGACATCTTCTCCACGGCCAGAGTCTGCGGCACAAATGGCATCGTAAAGACAAACATCACTCACACTCCATTCCCTCCACCATCAAGCACACTCCTAAAAGAAACAGGAAAACTCTCAACTCACCAAACATGACGCCTTCGTTTATTTGTCCTCTTCCTGTCCAATGTGGTGGTGGGCGACGGTCAGGAAGCTTGGCACCTGCTCCTCAAGGCTGCTCCACTTCGGAGGCCTTGTCACCTAGGACAGTGCTACAAAAAACATTTGTAGATGTGTTCAACAAATACTCCAACATCACCTGGCAACAATACCCTTTCTAACAACCTCCAGAATAACCCTTTCCTGCCTGGCTTCAGCAGCTCCCCAGGCTGACTCCTGGTGCCCTAGACATCTTTCTCCACGTTCCAGAGTCTGCGCACAAGAATGGCAGTGTAAAGACAAAAAAATTCTATCACAATCCAATTACCATCCACCTCATGCACTCCTAAACAAACAAGAGAAAAAACCTTCAATCCACCAAACATGACGCCTTCGTTCACTTGTCCCCTTCCTCCAATGTCGTGGTGGGCGACGGCCAGGAGATGGCAGAGGCTCCTCAGGGGGAATATTTTCCACGGTCCAGAGCGGTGCTGAAGAATAGCATCGAAAGACAAACATTTACTCACACATCCATTCCCATCCACCCATGCACACTCTTAAAACAAACAAAGAGCAAAATCCTCAACTCACCAAACATGACGACTTCGTTTAGTAGTCCTCTTCGTGTCCAATGTGGTGGTGGGCGACGGCCAGGAAGATAGGCATCTGCCCCACGAGGCTGCTCCACTTCGGGGGCCTTCTCGCCTAGGACAGTACTGACAGAAACCATTGGTAGATGTGTTCGACAAATACTCCAACATCGCCTGGCAAAAATGCCCTTTCTACCAACCTCCACAATAACCCTTTCTGCATTGCTCAGCAGATCCCCAGGCTGACTCCTGGTGACTCGGGACACGTGGTGCCTGATGACGTCGTTATCGCGGACATTGCAGGTCAGCCCTAGACATCTTTTCTCCACGGTCCAGAGTCTGCGCACAAGAATGGCATCGAAAAGACATTCACTCACACATCCATTCCCATCCACCCATGCACACTCATAACACAAACAAAGAGCAAAACCCTCAACTCACTAAACATGTGGCCTTCTTTTTGTCGTATTCTTCCTGTCCAATGTGGTGGTGGGCGACTTTCAGGAAGCTTGGCAGATGCTCCTCAGGACTGCTACACTTCGGAGGCCTTCTGACCTAGGACAGTACTAACAGAAAACGTTTGTAGATGTGTTCAACAAATACTCCAAGATCGCCTGGCAACAATGGCCTTTCTAACAACCTCCACAATCCCTTTCCTGC
>JABMCL010001533.1:80000-107500 GCA_018857735.1 Alviniconcha marisindica | reverse complement strand
GCCCTTTGTAATCTTTTGCACAAGAAGTCGCGAAAGGTTGCAGCGTCACTTCCAGGCTGATTTCTGAGTAGGCGTTGCTTCATGTTGTGTATAACAGTGGAAGTGGAACCTAGAATTGCAAAGCAGCACAAATGCCAGTACTGTTGCAGTTGCAAAAATTACCAGGGAAAGGAGATGGAGGGTGGAAAAAAAGTGTTTTGGGGCTAACTAGAAGATCACGCGTTCATAGAAAAAATGCGTTTTGGGGCATCCTATAGCACAAGCAACAAGTTATTGCTTGTTGCCAGACACATTCTGATGACGGGCCTCCAGAAATGCCTTTAAAGTTGGCAATGTAAAATTCGCAAATTCACTGTCACCTCCTTCCATTGTGAAGTAAGTACACACTGGAAGTAAAAGCAGCCAAGGGACTTAAGTGATGCCGGGCAAAAGTCAAGGGAGTTAACAACCCCACTTGAATCGCCCAATAGCCTTAGACTTTGGGGTTGGGGGTACAGAGCCACTGACTGACTAAGAGCTTCTGTAGAGTCTACCGTTTACTATAATGACTGTTTTAATTATACTATACAGTCACTTTCACTTTCAGTAAATTAGCCATTAATTTTTGTTCAAAATGCAGGGCTTCCCAGTCCCATCTTACCGTAGCCAGATGGGTATTAGTACCCTCACATCAGATGTTTAGACTATTTATAAATGGTTAATAAATAATTATAAGGCACAAATTATGAAGTACTTAACTTACCCAAAAGGTTGCCAGTCCATTTTGAGGGTATGGCCTTCTAACAACTAGAATTCAGATTTTAATTTAACATATATTTCTAAATCAGTAAATGTCATAATTTGTAGTCTTATTGATCTGATTTCTAGTTATTTTAAGATCTGGTTCTGTGTACAGTGTAAGAACTAGGATTTCTCAATTAGATTTTTGGTTTCACTTTCAGACTTACAATTAAAAAGTTACATGCCAAATCAAATGATAAAACATCATTAAAATCATTGGTGATAGTTAAACATCCAGCCAGCTGGCCATCTGTGGTAAAACCATTAATGTTGTGATAGTCTTGACTTTGACCTTATTTTAGGGTCTTAATCTTTACGACTTTAGTCTTACACTGTTACAGTCTTAGTCAAGTTAGTGGCATCAGACTGTTAAAACATAAAGTTGCATTAGTTTTCAGAACATTCTCAGTCTCATCCTCTTGTTTGTGTTAAATTATAATGCACATGAAACAAAATCATGTGCATAATGGTGATCACAAAGTATTTACTGTTTGTCACTTGGGCAGGCATTCAGCTTTAAGGGAGACAACTGATGCATTTCTTACTAACAGTAGTGTGTTTAAGCTGTTATTTTCTGATGAAACAGCACAGTGCATAGCTAACACAAGCACTGAAAAAAAGCACTGATCAGTCTGAAGGTCAAACTGAATAAATTTTGAGAGTGTTTTGGGCAGAGGTTTGAACTTTTGGTTCATTTTACAATTTTAGGGGTTCTTTTCAGTAACATTATTTATATTTTATACCCTAGCCTCCCCTGACACACACACACACCAAGTATATTTCACCCCAATGGACTGATTTGGGAAGATGTTTCATTGACTGCCTATCATAGTTCAGGAGCTGTGTGTGAGTTGAGGTGGCCGTCCTGGGCTGTCTGTCCTAACGAGCCTTCTGGTTTCCGTGGATATAAAGCTATATTGAACCATGCTTCGGCATTGGTCTCAGCTTGTCCCTAATATGTCAACTGACATATGAGGACATTATTCAACACTACCTACCAACCGACTGCTTATCTTGGTTTTATTCAGTATTATATATTTCACCCCAGTTGACTGATTTGGGGAAGATGTTTGAATGACTGCCTATCTGTTTCTTCTTCACCCCCCCCCCCCAACCCCCACCATATTTCACCCCTTTTCCCTTTTAACTGATTTGGGCAGAAGTTTGCATGACTGCCCATCTTGGTGCTTTTTTTCCCTCACCAGTATACTTTACCCCAACAGCACAGCATTTATGTGAATGTGCATCATGGACTAAAATAACTGAGATAAAAATAAATTCTGTCCCCCTTTTTTCTTTTTTTCTTTTTGGTACAGGCTATTGACAATGCACCTGGAGTGCTCTGTTCTTCAACAAGTAATTAGTGATGCTTTGGGAAGGATTTGTTTCAGTTTTGCTAGTTTGGTCAATTGATGTAATTGGACGTAACATGCGACCCTTAGATTATATAATACATTTTACATGACCTAGTTTTGTGAAACTGAAAGGGCTCCCCAGATGCTGCATTACTGATTGATTTGATTTGGTTGTGAAACTGAAAGGGCTCCCCAGATGCTGCATTACTGATTGGTTTGGGCAGAGGTTTACATAATTGGCAAGTATGTCTCATTGTCTGTCCCCCTTTTTACACTTACAGCATTATTTATATTGTTGTCAAAATTGTCATTTGTCTACTTTCAGGCCAGGGCGTGGTGATGGAAAGAGGGGTCTTTTCACAAATGGTTTTCCATCATGTTCTACGTAGGACGGGGCATCTCTCTTCAAATGGTACATCTGCTATTTTAAAATGCTAAATGTTGTAGCTGTGTGGAGATCAGAATATATTGTATTTTTATTCTTGTTCTTGTTTTGGTTTCCTAATTCCTTGCATTTAAAAAAAAGAGTAATGTGTCATGTATGTGTATATATATATATATAATATAGTGTAGGTAAGTAAGTATTTAAGACTAGATATTTTCTTTTACTATACATTAGTAATACTTTATCAGTTTATGTAGAACCTACCAAAAAAGTTCTTTGGAGTTTTTCTTTTGGTTCTTGCTGTAGTCTCAAGTTTGTAAGTTCAGACTGGATTTTTATGTCCTCTTAACTAGTGAACTACTCAGTGACTGCAGGACAACTTTTGTATCAAAAATCAAAGTGTAAACTTCTAGTTCTAATACTAAATGTGTAATCACCTTTGTGCACCAATTTCAGCAAATAATACTGTATAGGCTACACTTGAAAATCTTCAGCTCCTTAGCAACGGTTGTTTTTGTCTGGCCACATTTTCATGTATTTGGATACATGTAGCAGGGAGCCTTTTACTTTACTGTTTTAGTTTGTCTTGATGACTTGAAAAGGTGATACCATCTTTATCTGAGTTTCTGATTAAACTAAGTTAAAGCACTGGAACTGTAGAAGGTGTTTCTTATTTACATCTGTGGTGAAGATGTTTGACACCAGGAGTTGGAACTGTAGGACTCTGGGTCGACTGGGAATGGGAGGCAGGGTTTTTACGTTAACCAGTCATTTCCAGTATTTTACCGGTTAAGATCAGCATATGCTGCATTTGTTCAGCAGTTGGTCAGATGTACCGGCTGTTGTTTTGATGGACTGATTCTTAAAAAAAGAGGGGGGGAAAAGAGAGATGTCAGAAAGAGAGAGAGAGTGTTGTGTGCGGTGTGTACTGTGTGTTCTAGATGGGAAAAGGAGGAACAGGGGAGGGATAAGTATTTGAAAATTGCATAGTGTGAATAAGCATTGTATTTGTAGTGAGCATTCTGGCTGAATGAAAACTACTGTTGCTACTAATACAGACATGAATCTTTATTGCTGCATCGAGGGTACATCATATCTTGTTTAAAATTGACTTCCACTGTCAGTTATGAGTAGTTACAGTTCTTGATTTGATAGTTCAGCTGTGAAGACTGAGCCGTCCTTGTTTTTCCTCCTGACGTTGACTTGGGCATACTTTCTGTTTCAGCTCTGAAATACCTGACATACGTGTATGAGAACACTGTCTGTGAGATGTGGCGCCCACACCTTGTCATCTACCTGGATGCCCCCATCAAATTTGTGCGCACCATGATCAATAAGCGCAATGTTGTGAGTACACTACCACCACCCCTCCTGCCCCCATTCCCACCCCCCACCCCCACCCCTCTTTTGTTTGGTTTTGACTTGAGTGAAATGAACAGAACTAACAATGGTGATCTTGAAATCTAAGGGGTTCCATTGTACCATTGAAAATATTACATATTTGTGTTTGGAAGTGAAGTGGCCAAAGGTTCTCACCCTGCCACTCTTCAGCTGGTGGTGTGTGTAGCACTAGCAGGGGTCCCAGGTTTAGTCCTGGCTCAACCCTGGTTCACTTTGTTCAAAAGTTTGCTAGTATTTAGAGTTCAGGAGCTGCGTAAAAGTAGAGGTGGCTGTCGTGGCCCCCACCCCTCCCTGTCCCTATTAGTGCTTATGGTCTCTTTGAACATAAGGCAGCACTGAACTTGAGCTTGTTTTCAAATTCAAGAATAGATTGTGCTAGTTGCTGTGCCCCTGGAGAAAAATCTGTTTTTTGGGATTCCCAATATGTCTGACACCCTGCTGAAATGCTGTCTGCAGAACCTCTGCTATCTTGCAACATCATTAAAAACAAAACAAAAACAAAACTTGAGAATGAATTCATTGGGCTAAAACTTAAGGATTATGTGCTGCAGTGTCAAGTGCTAATCGTTATATCCCTGGTAGTATTTTTGTTCCTTGACCTTGTATGCTTAACAGACTTAATGGGAGCTAACCCCACCAGTTCTATTACCATATTCCTGTGGAGATGGCCCGCAGCAGTACATCCTAATTTCATGCAATAGACAATCTTTGGAAATCCAGGGGACTGCACTCAATAGTGCCTTCGGGTGTAGCGCAGAGTAGGCACGCTTTTGTTGGGGGTACAATGAACCCGTGACGAAGTTGGACAGATACTGGTTTTAAAAAAAGCAGAAAAGGCATCAGAAATGCCAGTCAAGCACTGTTCATGGGGTACATGCAGCTCTGACAGTAGGTTCCCCCAGTTTTGTGAAGGCATCGGTTTTGCACTGTATGCCAAACCAACGTGATCACTTGAAACATGCCTGTGTTGGATCAAAGCCTGCGGGCGTCCCCACAGCCAGTCCAGTGTTGGCAAAATTAAAGAGCACACGAAAGGAACATCTGAACCAGTCAAATGACCATTAGCAAGCGAAGTGATGTGCCCAGTTGCTTTTTGTTTCTAGTTGTTGCTGTTGTGTGTGTGTGCGCACGTGTGCATGCATGCATGTGCGTGTGTTACTGTTAGGGAGCCAGTTGTATGTTTTTGCTTTGAGGATGGAATAACAAATGTATACATAAACACTGTATAAGATATTAAAATCTTCGGTAATATCCAAGGAGGTGGTTGGAAATTCCTGGGACATTTTAAATGCCATTTTGAGTCACAGATATCATTCAGATTGATAAAAAAGCTTCATATCTAATGAATGAAGCCAAAATTTGCAACAAAAGTGAGTTTTAGTACAGTCTGTAAAAGGTGAGTTGTCAGTACACAATTGTTTTGCAGACATCAGCACTGAGGAAGCCTGCAGGGCGTTACTCTGAAACTAGATCAAACATCAGTGGTGAATAAGCATACTGAAAGATCATACAAATGTGATAAAACTCACTTTTCAGTCAGGGCTCATGACTTTTTTTACACCCATCCCCAATAAATTTTGGGTTATATGTTGTTATTATGTTTGCTTTGGTCTGCTTATGCAGATTCTCTGGCAGGTTATTCTGCTTACTTACATGAGTTACAAGTTAGTTGCACACTGATCTATCCTTAGATCTATTTCAGGGTGTTTTCTGAATTTCAGTGAATATTGTATTAATTAACAGTACACACTTCATGTGCTGCTGAAGTGCATGTAAACAGGGTGTAGTTTTTTTGTTTTTGTTTTTTACACTATCCTCCTGATATCAAATGTCCTGATGGACATATTGCTTCAGACTGACACACAACACAGAGCTGTATTATTACTATTAATTATCAGTTTATATGAAAATTATCAACACCTCAAATTTTCCCATATTGGAAGCAATCTTTTGGTGAAATGTCTAGAGAAGATTGTCGATTGCTATCCACAATCCGATGCGAGTGATGGATTCAGTCCTCTGCCTGCAGTGATCAGCTTTTTGTAAGCCATGAACGTATGAAGCACAACCGATGATGCAGCAGAGGCTACTGATGATTTTTTACATTTCTTCTTAATCAAGAACACAGAGTAAATAATGAACACTCGCAGTTGATTCAGTCAATCCGCCATTCCAGACTGACACACTGCATGTGGCCCCACCAAAAAGACTAGTGCATGAAAAAAAAGGGTTTCTCGTGCATGGTGTGCAGCTGGCAGTCCAGTATATATAGATCCATGCTTGAAGGTCTGATACTGTCACAGACCAGCACTTTTCGACTGCCATTCTGAAATATGGACCAATATATGCCAGTATCTCATGCCAGTGGACGTAGCTCACCCCAAAACAATCAAGTCCATGTCTGAAATGGTGTACCTTCAGGGGACTTCACTCTTCGTGGAGTAAGATAACATTGTCAAATTATCGCTCTTTATTTCTGGAAATTGTCTATTCTCCAGTACTTATTTTTAGTTGACTATGACTCAAATGCATTCATTCAGTGCAAGATTAATCCGTCAGCAACACTGTTTTGTTGACAGAGATTGATGAAAAGCTGATGAAGAAAACATGCTGGGGGGTGGAGGTGGGGGGCAGTACATCTGGTATGGAAATGTGAAGGGGTACAGTAACTAGCGCCTATACTCTAGTATGGCAGTGGTACCATACTGAATGTTTAGTCCCTCACTTGAGGACAAAAAGCCTGTCAGAACCCTGTGCATCTGAATTTGCATGTTATAAGACTTATCAAAAGATCCCAAGGCAGTTGGAAGTCAAAAAACAGTAGGGGAACTTTTTAGTTTTAGAACTGGGTAGCACTGCTTTTGCAACTGTTACAGCTTTAAGCAGGTAAGGTGGCCAAAGATTCCCACAAAGGATTAATTAAGTGTGAAATAAATATGCTTGACTAGCCTGCAGTTTGAATGAAGTACGGTGTTCTTTTGTTAACAATATGAAATTAAATTGTGTGTGTGTAGAGTTGGGAAACCAAGAGCCCCATCATCACAGATGAGTTTCTGGCAACTGTGGACAAAGTCTACAAGGACAAATACCTGCCATACATGAAGTGAGTTAACTGTTGAAAGGTTGGTACTATAATGGTAGCTAGCTAACTGTAAGCAAAATCTGCAGCCAGAAAAACAACAACATCTTGCATGTTATTATCAAATAAAGCTGACACAAAATATTTGTATTATAACTATACATACTGCACCAAATAATATAACTTGAAATGTTCTATACCCTGTGAATGATTGTGGACAAGAATTTATGTTTGGTAAGAATTCAAGGGTGGGGGTAGTTAAAGTGGGGTGGGTTTAATAGTGAATATTTAACTTCAGTCAAATGTGTAGTTTTTTTGGGGGGAGAACCACAGTATAAAAATAACTTTAGAAAGCAATGTATTAAAAGGAATAGAAGGTAAAGTGAGCAGTGCTCACACGTTGTAGCTACAAAATTATCACTTGGTGGAAAGGTGCACATACAGTTTCTTGAAGATATGGCTGCATCCATGGCTTTCCCAAGGTCAAAGAGTAATGGAATCAGTCACAAGCAGACACCTGATTTACTGTTCATCTTTGTGACAAACTGCTTTGCATTTGAAAAGAATGGGGGGGGGGGGGGGGGAATTAATTAAATGAGAAGGCCAAAAAAAACTAAAAATGGACAGGCAGAAATTTTCTGGCAGCAAATGAAGCATGCAAGCCTGTTATGTTCCAAAATCTGAAACAGGAATAACTGCTAGTGTTCTAAAACAAGATTCAGACACATGAAAGGTTCAGAATAACGTTATTTATTAGGACAAAACATAACATGCAAGTTTTAGGGGTAATCGCCTTTATCAAGCTACAAAACGACACTTAACAATTAAACAGTGAAAAATGAAAAATGAGATGGAGAGCCAATCCACTTACATTTTTTGGGGTGAGCTATGTCCAGTGGTTGAAAGAATGCTGGAAACAAGGCAAGGCAAGTAGCACCCCCTGCCTACTTGCAAGGGGGTACTGTAGATACAAAATCAAAGAGTGGTCGCATTCTTCCAACCACTGGACATAGCTCACCCCAAGAAGATAAGTGGATTAGCTCTTCATCTCATTTTTCACCGTTTGATTGTTGTTTAAGTGTCGTTTTGTAGCTTGATAAAGGGGATTACCCCCAAAATGTTCATGTTATGTTTTGTCCTAATAAATGGCGTTATTTTGAACCTGTTTATTTCAGTTTATTTAGTTTGGATCCTGTTATATTCTGACCTACTCGAGGCTTATAATAACTTGGATAGCTTTGATTCTCAGCAGAGACCATAATTTTTGTATCTGCAGTACCCCCTTTCAATGGGGGGAGGGGGGGGGGGGGGGGGCTATGTGCTTTGCCTCATTACCAACATTTCTAGCATGGTGTTATTTTGGTGTTATTGTGATAGTAGCTGCATATATAATATATATATAAACATCCAGACCACAGTGAACGTAATGGTCCAAGAGTGATCCGGAGTAAATGTTATTAAATCAAAATGGTCACAGGTGGAACTTCTTCTTTTTCTTTTTTTGCACGTGTATGTTATGACTCGGGCTAGTAAAGTTCTGTACATGCTGTGTGAGTTTTTGCTCAATCTTAGAAGAAGAAAGAACCCCAGAGATGTGACACTTTTCAGTGGTTCAGGGGTGAAAACTCATCAAACTGAAGTTCATTCTCTCC
Organism: Alviniconcha marisindica; assembly: GCA_018857735.1. Classification (NCBI taxonomy): domain Eukaryota; kingdom Metazoa; phylum Mollusca; class Gastropoda; family Provannidae; genus Alviniconcha; species Alviniconcha marisindica. The sequence continues at coordinate 98,848 of JABMCL010001533.1, read as the reverse complement.
CGTTGCAGTTTTCCTCCGCAGTGCCTAGATCAGTTTGGGGCATAAAATCAAAATCCTCTGCCAAGGTCAACACTGTTTTAGTCATTTATTTCTGATTAGTTTTGATTTTGTCTTGCTGTTTTGCATGCAAGTTGCTGAAGCATTAGCTCTTCTTTGTAGTATTTCATTTATGCTTGTCATTGTCTCCATACCTTTCTATTTTTTATTTTCAGGAAGTACAGCGAGGTTGTAACCTATGATCTGACAGAGCTTCCTGACTGGGAAATAGTAAGTACATGTGCTGCAGCTGCACCAGCATGTGTATATGGTAAAACAGAGTTTACCTACCCAAAGTTGGCATGAACATAAAATAATAACATTTTAGTGTGAAGGTCCAAAGCAGAGCCAATATGGGAATTTAATAAACTTCAACACCTTGACTTTCACGATTTGACACAAACAAAATACCTCCCCCTCCCAAGATTTGACACAAATATCTCCCCCTTCCACAATTTGACACAAACAGAATACCTCCCCCTCCCATGAAGCATATGTATAAGGTGTGCATTTCAGCATCATAATACCATAATACGTTTTTGTTTGTTTGCTTAGCACAATCATGCCAGTAAGTGTGTCTGCAAAGAAATGGAATGTTTCCCAAAGCTAATGATATCTTGTTTATCTATGTCAGAACAAGTCTTTATCTAACCTGTCACTTGGACAGAATGAGGATTGTAATATGTGCATTCATTTTGAGGCCAGTATGAAAACATTACCTGAAATGAAACAAATATTGGTTGACCAATTATCAGCTATGAATATCTCTTAGGTCATTCTGAAAAATATTGTGTGATTCGCAACAGACTTTTTATAACCAAGCAAATTAGCTTGTACCTGGTTAAGATGGGCAGAGGTTCTTTGGTGGTTTTTGATCTGTGCGCATCCTTCAGAATGAAACAAACAAACAAGAAATCTATGTTTCTGATTGAATTGGGGCTTTTGTTTTCTGTTTGGTTTTGTAAAGATTGTGGAGGAGCTGGAGAACCTTGACCTTGACAATCCACCCTTTGGCGATGAGGACAAGTTCAAGGACTGGCAGTCAGAGTTTGAGGATGACTACAACCTCATGCGCATGAAGTAGGTGCCTGTTTGTATTTTGTAGTGTGTGGGCAGCTGTCTTAAAACCACTAGACAGTCAGGTCACCTGCAGTGAATGCTTGAGAATAAGAAGAGCAGATCTAATACAGACCAGGGTTCACGTTAATCAGTAATTTGCAGTATTTTACTGGTTAAGATCAGCAAATACCGGAAACAGAATCAACAATCGGTTAGATGTACTACCTGTTATTTTTGCTTGACCAGTAACACAGCAGAGAGAGAGTGTTTGTGTGTGTGTGTGTTCTAGACAGGGAAAGGAAAAGGGTGTTCACTAATAGAGCTCTAGTAGTAGTATCTACTTGATGTCACACTGGTTTGAAAAATGTCGTGTGACCTCTGACAAACTGAGGGTGCAGTACATTACGGCCTGGGCCTGCACTCAGCTTGCTGCCTTAACGCCTGGCTGACCCTGGACAGACGTGAGCCGCCCTCAGCTTGAGTTCACAGCAGGGCTGAGAGTGGCTCACCTCCCAAAGTACTTCATCTGCTGTCTGGAACACAGAGCATTCGGAGCAAGCACAACATCAAACAGCTGATGTAAAACTGGTCCAGACTGCAGACAGAAGCAGCAGCCTGGGCCTGGCCTAGAATTTTTTAGAAGTATAAATGCCCTGGACTTTGCGTGGCAAAGACAGAGCTCAGGAGCTGTGTGAAAGTCGAGGTGGTCATCCTGGGCTCCCGTCCCTAATAAGCCTACGGTTTCTGTGGACGTAAAGCCACACTTCAACAACATAGCAAAGTTCATAGCTTTACGTGTTCTGTGTTTTGGACACCCAAATGGATTAGACCATATCTGTGATATAAATACAAGTATAAATGGCCCCAAACTTTGTGTGGCGAAGTTTGTAGTTTTGCCTGGTCTGTGTTTTGGACACCCAGGTGGATTAGACCATATCTGTGATATAAATACAAGTATAAATGGCCCCAAACTTTGGGTGGCAAAGTTTGTAGTTTTGCCTGGTCTGTGTTTTGGACACCCAGGTGGATTAGACCATATTTATCATATAAATACAAGCATAAATGATTGCATACTTTGTGTGACAAATTTCATCATTTGACCTGTTCTGTGTTTGGACACCTAGGTGGGTTAGACCTGTGTTTGGACACCTAGGCGGATTAGACCATTTCTGTCATCAATTTAGTTTTTTGACTGTTTATTTTACTTTGCTTGTGTTAGTGTAGACCAGCAATGGCAAACAACGTGTCATTGTGTTCTCCTGACAGTGTTTTCTCAACACCAACACTGTAAGTCCTTCCCTGTCTCCCCTCACCCCTTCAGCTGCATGTAATTTTGTGTGTACCGTCACTGCGTGTTTCATTTCCAGCCTTGCAAAGAAGTGGCAGATCAACAACCTGTTCAGCATGGAGGTACCCTGGGAAGCGCCAGAAATGATGCCCCATCCTGATGACAACGCTCTCATCAAGAGAATTGTGGATGAGGTCAGATCTAAGTTGTTGGTCACTCTTTTCTTTTTCATTAGCGTAGCAACTGATGGGAGCTTGTGAGAGGATGAATGTTCCAGAGAGGGGAAGGAATAGTTCAGTTGGTAGAATGTCTGACTGAAAAGCCAGGCGCAATACTGACACGAGTTTGAGTCCCTGGCCCAGTGTGGCAAGGGATTTCTCTCCCAGAGTCAGCTTCCGGTGCTGACCCTCTTTCAGTGTCTGTAGAGCCCTCATGTGTTCAGTCGCATGCATCAGCATCTGTGTGCATGTTAAGAATCCTGAACTGGGGCAGCCAGACCAATGTTTCAACACACAAAAATACTACACACACTGATAGGAATGGGTAGCACTGCTCTTGCGGCTGCTGTGCCTTACCCAGGTAAGGCAACCCGAATTTCCTGCAAGGGACAAAGAAGTACTAAAAAAAACTAACTCTTTTTATCTTTTTAGGGAGGCTAACCATGGCAACAGTTTTAATGTTCGTTGTTTCACAAAGGCTGTGTATGAGGTCTCTCAAACCTTGTGTGATAACAGTCTCAGCTGAAATATACACTTTCTTGCCAGTTTGGTGACATCAATTGAGGTTTTTTTTTAAAGGGAGAAGTGTGCCAGAGGTAAATAATGTTCTTGGTAAGCTGTTATGTTCTTGGTAAGCTTGGTAAGTTCACACTTTGTGATGTGGCGTGTACCAGCAAGAAAGCAGAGAAAACATTTTTCATGGCTGCCTTGTGTTTCAGAGGAGAGAAGTTACACAGTTCTGGAACTGACAAAACTTCTTTATTTCTGCTTTTTTGTGGCTGCCACTTGAGATCTGGAAACTTTTGCATGATGATAACCTCTGTTGTGCTTTACACTTTCTTAACGTGAAAGTGACATGTGTCATGAAAAGGGAATCGGAGTTCTGTTTGTGATTTGTTCAGCTTTGTTTTTCATAGCTCCTTTGAGTTTAAAAGAGAGACCACTTTATTTAGAGTTTTCATGTTGTGATTTTGTTTTGTTTTCATAAATGAGAGAGGAAAAATTCTTTCAGTTTGAGTACCACATACAATGTGTCAAATATGTCTACCAAGTACCATGTATGTCTGCAAGGCTAATGTTAAACTGTATCTCAAAAGTGCTTTAAGCAATAATAGTATGCACAAGTTGTGTAATGTATCCATTAGACCATTTATTTCCCCCCCCAGCTTTTAACTGAAAGTGAACCCTTCTCTTTCCAGCACCCAGAGGTGGCCTACAGACCTGGCTTCAACCCTGAAAAACACAATGTTCTGCTGAAGTGGTGATGTGCGTGTTTCTAGCTGCCATCTTCATTTGTTCAACATGTTAGCAGCAGCATCTTCTGCTGCTTTCAGTCCTGTTCACCATCTGAAATGCCAGCGTCTGGCTTTTTGTGTTGTCACTGGAACATGTGAACAGTCTGATGTATAACTATAAGACAATTGTTGAAGTAGTCTGCTGTGTAACCATAAGAGTAGACTGTGAGCCAGTTTGAAGCATTGCAATGTGATTGTAGTTTCTCATGAGGTTTTAGTTTTGTTGACAACATAAAATGCCAGCAGAACTAATATTTCAGACTGAAAATTGAAACATTTCTGTTATGAGACCACCAAACACATTTTGACTCGGATATTGAATTATTGTGTTTTCTGGTCTTCATCCGTTCTTTTTGTTTGTTTGTTGATACTATATAGGAGATAGGCAAAATATGGCTCCTCAGTTCACTGTGGTTCTGATTTTATCAAGCCAGTCCTTTTCATGCTTTTTTTGTTGTTGCTTTTCTCTCAAACACTTTGTAGTAGATTGCATACCACTGCATCTGATACCCAACCCCACCCCACCCCCACTCCCTTCCCCCTTTACCCACAACAAAGTTTCAGAGATTGGGAAGTAAATATTGAAATCACCTTGTCTGTGAATCTTGCTTTTTCTGAATGAAGTGCTGAACCTTTCACAAGTAAACTTCATGTGCTGGTGCATCATCATGAGCTGCAGCCTCATGGAAAAAAAGGTTGGATTGCTGTCTTCAAGGTCAAGGGTAAAACTCCTCACCAAAAAAAAAAAAAAAAAAAGATTGTGAAAAGACCGATACCTACTGAACCTTCCGCAGGCAAACCTGGCATGATGGTCCATTATCATGAGCTGGAGTGTCCTGCAAAAAATTTGGACTGGGCATAAGTGTTCAGGTCTTCAAAAAACAAACCCCAAAAAACTTTTATTACATGATAATATCTTCTGAATTGTTGCACCTTTTGCAACCAAGCTAATTTATTAGGTTTTGCTGACATTGTCATGCATCCCAACTAAGAGAATGTATTTTTATGGTTGAATAAAGTACATACATACAGACTGTTATGTTTGTGAGTTACATATGTTCAAAAAGATGTGTTCTGTCTATCTGCCTCTCTCACATCCGCCCAATCACACACACAAAAGCAAGCATCATCACCAATATTTAAGATGTCAAACACATGGAAATATTCTGGAAAAACTTTTCCCAGAAATGCATCGTTTCAAAGCGACCTTCGTCCAAACTCGAATGCAAAACGAACCCGTGATACATTCATTTTGATACCAGTTTGTTTATACTGTTGAACAAGGTGATCGCTTACATCATTTCTAAGCAGACCCATCGGGTCTAGGCAAATGGAACTGCCTTCTCATAAACCAGCTCCCTGTTTCTGTTCCGTCATGAAACATGTCCAGAGACATCTGTCGGTCCTTTCAAATCTTATTTGAAAACCTTTCTTCAAAAACCTTTTCTTCAGTCCCATTGCCCTAAGATACGAGTATGTGTGTCGTGTGCATTGAATCAGTCTTTGTTGCCAAAATGTGTACATTTAAGGAATGTGTAAGCGCTTAGGGACTGTGCAGGTTAAGCGAGCTAAGTACCCATTATTATTATTATTATTCCCATTTCATTGCCAATGGCACATATCGATCATTTGCAGGTGAAATCATCATGGGTTTGAATTTCACTCTCTGTATGTGTGTGTGTGTGTGTGTTGTGTGTGTGTGTGTGTGTGTGTGTGTGTGTGTGTGTTCAGCTGTGCTCATTATTTGTGTGCTGTCAGTCTCGGACTAACAAGAGGTAAATGCAGCGATATTTGATTCCTCTTTTCCGACAGGCCTACATTTTGGCACCGCAAGCACCCATAGCGCACGCGCCCGTCTGTGTGGTTTCCTCTTCCACCACACTGAACCGACGTGGACATAATTCTGGAACCGCCACAGAGTGGGCGAATTAATATGGTCAGTTCCTGAGTGAAGCGGCAGATGCCTGCGTTCCGTCCCTTTCGATCACTGCAAGAGTCTGGCGTAAAAACAAAAGAAAAATCTGTATGAGATTTTGGCCGGCAGAGGGGCATGATCAGTAAAAAGACAGCAGCAGAGGCCGCGCGCCGCGGCACGCGACCATAGCCTACAAAAGACAAAAATCCAGCGCGAACTAGCCCACTCGCACCACACACAGGGTTCCAGAAGAGATCATGAGCAGGGAGGTGGAGCTGGGCTGCGAAAGTTGAGACTTCTTTCGCTACGGGTTGTTCCTCAACAGCAGTGCAACGGACATTGTCAGTCCTTGCGACTGCCCAGCACGGCAGTTGAAACAGCAATTGCGCAGTGCATTCGTCGCTGCACAATGGCGAGGGGACACCGCCTTAACACTTCCATTGTTCAGGCGGTGGTCCACGGTCTCTTCGGTCTTTTTCGGGCGGTATCCGCGGTCGAACCTTCACTCTCTCGTCCTCTTCCCCCCATCCCCCCCGTCCCCGTCCTTAATAAGCAACCTCGCTTCTGTGGACGTAAAGCAACAGGGTCAAGGTCAAGCGAACTACCCCCCCCCCCCCCCCCCCCCCCCCCCCCCCATATGATGGCAGTGACTGAAGAGGACAATACCACTGATACAGACGGAGCGTTGCGGGCGCTTGATTCGTAATTTATGGGAGTCTGAGTGTGAAAAGATTGAATTACTGCTGGGGGAAATTAACAGCCGTGAAAGAAACACAAAACAAACAACAACAAAACACAAAACAAACAAAACAACGACAAAAAACTAAAACTAGGGGGAAAATGACGAAAGGCAAGAATGGTGATGAAAAGAAGACGGTTGAATTCCAGTCAGTTAGGGAATCGAATGACCTCAACTCCTCAGATGACGCCGAAGTCTCGCAATTTTTTTAATTTTTTTTTTTTTTAAAGGAGCAACAAAAGATCAGTTAAACCCTACGCAGACCACAGTTAGTTTTGGTTTTGTTGTTGTTGCCTGGACTTTACACACACACAACACACACACACACACACACACACACACACACACACACACACACACACACACACACACAGAGCCTCCTACACTCGGACTGGGCGTCAACACAAGGAGTCTTTTATTCCTAAGAACAGTGGGTGGACCATTCACTCCACAACGGCCAACAAACACCGGCCCCCGTAGCGTAGTGGTTAGCGCGTCGAACTGCGGGTCCGGCGCCGGAATGTCTTGGGGTTCGAATCCCATTAGAACCATGTGTGATTTTTTCAGCCCTGGCCGGCTCCAGAAGCTGGGAGTGCTATGGTCCCAATGGGAAGGCTGGAAGACCACACAGCCGAGCTTCATCCACTTCACGTCTTTGAGAGAGTTGCTCTAATTACTTGACTCGGCAACACTGCTGCAGGTGCCGCAGGTCTCGGGCCTGGTTAACCCCGGGATAATTATGACAGTAAGCGTGGTCTGCGGCCCTGTCAAGTAGTCTCAAACCGAAATGGACCTCCATAGCATCATCACGAGTTATCATCCTCATCCTCATCGATCACTAAATAAATAAATTAATTAATTAAAGTCTCAGTTTCTGTAGCCTTTCAAGCCATGCTCTCGTGGTGGCCTCAGTCTCGGTGTTCCTTCCTCCTCCCTTGCCTGAGGCAGTTCTGATCAAAGCCCTCAGCGTCAGAGAGTCCACATAGGAGGATTGGTGGAGGGGCGTAGCGGCGGTATGCTCTCGGGGGGGGGGGGGGGGACGCTGCACAGTCTGACTCCGCGAGCTTAGCGACGTCAGTAGGGGGCACAGTAGGTGGTGTCCTGCGTATGTTCAATCAGAACAGGCACTACTGCGGAACACCACCGAAGTGACTCGGCAGCAGTGCAGTGTCTCCTTCGGATGGGAGCCCACCCGGCAACGATCTGACGTCACTTCCTGTGGACCTCTGGGGGTGGGGCCACGATGCGGAATGAGCCCTGGGTGTGGCGGCCGGAGGTGGGATGCCGGGACGAGCGGCACAGGAGCTGTGCCTCTCAGTGAGGTCGGCACAGATGATGGGAACACACACACACACACACACACACACACACACACACACACACACACACACACACACACCCAGAGCAAAACACACCACACACACACAAACAAAAACAGTCAACAAACAGCGAATGACGTGTGGATGATTACGCATTATGAATTTCGTTATGACTCTCACGGTCGCCAAGCGGCATTTCTGCCTGCAGTATGCAGCCAGCAGCAGCTGAAATATCTACTGGATACAGCGAACGAGATAATGCCTTCATTCTATCCAATGATTCTACCGCAGCCACTGAGCTACAAAAACAGTGCACACTGAGTTCCTAAGGTCGTGTCTGGGGTGAGAGTGGGTTGAAGGTCAAAAAAAGGCTGCTGCTGCTGCTGCTGCGCTGACCCAAGCCACGACTGATAGGTCAAAACTCCTCGCCACCGTCCGGACATATTTTTATACACGTGTCGGAGCCTCGCGTGTAAACTGTTCCTCACGCGTCACTGCCGGTGCCGAACAGGGATTCTATCCAAACATTTTCCCTTACGCGATAAACAGTCTTGTGTTCTCCCTGCTGGGCCAATGGACACTGAATACCGTAGTTCTCATTAAAAAAAATATATAAAAAAGTAGATTAAAAAAATAAATAAAAAATATATATATATAAATGCGCCACGCGTTACTTCCCTTATTATTTATTATTATTGTTGTTTATTACCATCGTTTTGTAAAGATTGTATGTCAGCATGACTATGTGTCCGTGTGTGTGACAGTTCAGGGTCTCAGTAGGTGTTTCTCGTCAGCCACTTGAAAATTGACTGTCCTCAAAAATCTGAAACAGAACGAGGCCCAGAGCGCTCGTGCAGAATCAAAACACAAGGGAGATAATCAGCGCTAATTAACTTCCGAGCTTGCGTGTTTATTGTCCCCAGTTTGTCACATGTCGATGATACGCCGTGCCATCATGACTCTCACGGTCGCCAAGCGGCATTTCTGCCGGCAGTATGCAGCCAACAGCAACTGAAATATCTACTGGATACAGCGAACGAGCTGATGCATTGCTTCTATCACAGCACAAACGTGTGGTGCTAGGGGTGAGAGCGGGTCAAGTCAAAAAGACGGCTTCGCGGACCCAAGCCACGACGGATAGGCTAGGTCTAAACTAAACGCTGAGCATGCACGGTACAGCCTCCTCGCCACTGTCCACACGCATAAATACGCCCACGTATCATCCCTTGCATACGTGAGCCGGTTTGGCCTAGCGGTAAGGCGTTAGGCTGGTAAGCAGAGGGACCTCGGTTCGAATCCGCTTCGGCTCTCCTTTCTCTTCAAAAGTTGTGGTCTGTGGACACTGTCTTGTAACTTTGTCCCTCACAATTAATGAAACATTAAAATGGCTCTCATCGCTGCCCATCTTAATGCAGGAGTCATTCTGCCGGTGGTGACAGTGTAGCGATAGGTATTAATCTCCCTCTTCCCCCCCCCCCCCCCCCCACCTCCATACCCCCTCCCCCTTCTCCCCGTCCTTAATAAGCCTTGTGGTTTCCGTGGACGTTAAGCACCATGTTTACTTCCCTACTTCCCTTGCATCCTCACGCATCCCCCATTCTTCTTCCTCTCTCTCTGCCTCCCGCTCTCAGCGCTTTCCGGACGGACCACACCGACCATCGGCCACTCCCCCCCCCCCCCCCCCTCCCCCTCTCCCCCCCACCCGGCTACCGGTCTGCTGCTGCGTTTATGTTAGCAGCAGGGGGACTCCCGTTTGTTGCCCCGTTCAGCACCGGCACTGATACCTAAGGAACAGTTTACACACTCACGGCTCCGACATCTACTCCGGCTCGGAACACAGACAAAACTGGGCGAGTGTTTTCCTACTCTTAATAATAATAATAATAATAATAAAGAGGATTTCTAGAGCGCCCATCTACCACACAACGTGGCAGCACAGGGCGCTTTACAATAACACTAACCACACACACACAACACACACACTGTGACAACACACACACACACACACACACACACGCACACACAGCATCGAAACGAGGGGATGGGCACGGCTGTGAAAAACAGTTTAGACTGAATAATTATTAAACAGGTGCGTCTTGAGGGCGGCTTTGAAAGAGGAGGTAGAATCTAAAGTGACTTCCAACTACTCTTAGACTGTATATAATACGTAATATACTTCATCACACCACTCACAAAATATTGAATAACCTAGTGACGATAACCCAAATGGAATCAGGTAATTGCATTTTCCTGTCGGTTTTGAAGAAAAGCGCAATTTCGCCTGCAAAAAGTTTGAAATTAACTTGAAAAAAAAAGAAAAAGGAAGAAAGTGTTGATTGTGAGGCGTACAAGAAACCAAAGGTCAAAAAGATTTACATCAGAGGGCACGTCCAAAGCATCCCCTTTCCAGCCATGATGATCATACGGTCAGAGGTGGAACACCTACGTTTGACGTAAATCGGTAGTTTACCTGGCCGAACGTTTCGCCCCCTGCCTGCTGAGGCTGCATCGGAACGGGGATACACGGCGTGTGACCGGATAATTAATTAGCTTCTCAGTCTCTGCGCTGCTCAAGCATGGACAAAAAAGACGGCTGTGCACCCGTGACCTCGGCCATTATGAAACTCGGTCACGCTAGGACCAGGGTCAAGAGGAGGTCAGCACCCTGATGCCAGAAGGCCAAACTAAAAAAAATATAAAAAAAATAAAAAAAATGGGAGGCTTTGTGGGAAACTTGCTGAGCTAGAAAGATAGATGGAACACAGCCAGTGAAGCTCGCCGTGCATAGCCATCGCACCGCCATTGTTTTTGTTTGTTTGTTTGTTTGTTGTTGTTTTTCTGGTAATGGAGCCACTGGCTCCAGCTGCGCTGCGTATTTGTAGCTACACTCCCGGCCGTGTCCGGTACCGTGTAAACAAAGATGCATCAGTGTCCAGTACCGTGTAAACAAAGATGCATCAGTGTCCGGTACCGTGTAAACAAAGATGCATCAGTGTTCGGTACCGTGTAAACAAAGATGCATCGGTGTCAGGTACCGTGTAAACAAACATGCATCGGTGTTCGGTACCGTGTAAACAAACATGCATTGGTGTCCGGTACCGTGTAAACAAACGTGCATCAGTGTCCGGTACCGTGTAAACAAACGTGCATCAGTGTTCGGTACCGTGTAAACAAACATGCATCAATGTTCGGTACCGTGTAAACAAACGTGCATCAGTGTTCGGTACCGTGTAAACAAACATGCATCAATGTTCGGTACCGTGTAAACAAACATGCATCGGTGTCCGGTACCGTGTAAACAAACATGCATCGGTATCCGGTACCGTGTAAACAAACATGCATCAGAGTCCGGTACCGTGTAAACAAACATGCATCAGTGTCCGGTACAATTTTGTATTTGATTCATTCAGAAATTGGGAGCCAGTGGAGTTGCTGTAAGAGAGGTATGCGGTTTTGATGATCAGTAAAGCTAAAAGATATTCAGGCGTTATGAACGCTACCAGTGAAAGGATTTTCCAGTTTTAGCAAACGCCAGTGGTAGAAAGTCATTTACGAAGTAACACTATCAGTGCATAATAATTATTATACATAAATACTAGTACTTATATTGTTATTTTACTTAAGTTATTATACATTCATTATTATACATAAATACTAGGACTTACCCTCGTCAGCACTTATTCTCGTCTGTGTAGTGTGAATCTCAACCCGCACTGTCCTGCGTTGATTTATCATTTCTGTAAATAAACGGAGCCTGCGCTGCTAGCGGATTGGAGTGGCTCCATTTCAAGGCGCGCACGTCACTTCCGCTGACGACAGCTTTCGCGAGTCTTGCTCCCTTCGACATTTTTCTAGCTTTCTAGCTCAGTGGGGAAACTAGACTGCCGTGCCGGCGCGGCTGGAGGTCAAGGTCAGGGTGTCCGGAACGACAGCACACGTTCACACTACAGCTACAGAACGGACCGAGCGCACTGACGTGTTCACCCTACACGCGACAGTCTGCGAGCGGGCTGATCTCATGCCTAGACCCTAAAAATCAGGTCAAGAATGCGGCACTGAGTCAGATCAGTGATGATGATGTGGGGCTTCATGTCCTCGGATGAGACTACTGAGTCAGTTCCATTGACTCTCTTCCTTAAGTACTTTCCCAATCTGTGCAAAAATTAACACATTTCTCAGTCACGGCACCGTCAATTTTTATAATTTTTTTTATTTATTTATTTAATTTTATTTTAACTGATTCGTTCTGCGCACACTTCAGTGAGCACACTCATTCATTTCTCCGTCAGCTCAAACCACAACCTCTCACCTGGTCAGACATCATTAGAAAGGGAGCGTCTGCATCCTTTTCGTTGATGGCCAAGCTTTCCCGCGGCCACAGCGAGAGTTTCTGGAGGCTCAGACGGAGAAACGGAATACGTGCCGCGCTCGGCCCTGCGGGTCAGCCAGAAGCATGCGTACGGCACGGTTTGGGCACGTCAGTTTTCGGCCGGCCCAATGAGCGCTCGCTCGGCACGGAAAATGAAACAAATTTTATAGTGCTAGTGTAGTAGCTAGTGCTAGTGAGTGAGAATTTCTGCACTTAGAGTGCAGCAGCTTACACTCCTTTGTGTATTTACAATACTCTCTGTGGAACTGATTTGGTCAGTCATGAACGGCCCCCTAAACTGACAAAACAACAAAACAACAACAACAACCCCACAGTGGACCACTTCACTAAACATGTACAGAAAAACAACAACCTACAGTGGACCACTTCACTAAACATGTACAGAAAAACACCACTGATAATGGACCACTTCACTTCACTAAACATGTACAGTAAAAACACCACTGACAATGGACCACTTCACTTCACTAAACATGTACAGTAAAACCACCACTGACAATGGACAACTTCACTAAACATGTACAGTAAAACCACCACTGACAATGGACCACTTCACTAAACATGTACAGTAAAACCACCACTGACAATGGACCACTCCACTAAACATGTACCGCAATGGACCACTCCACTAAACATGTACAGCAAAACCCGGGCCACCACTGACAATGGACCACTCCACTAAACATGTACAGTAAAAACACCACTGACAATGGACCACTTCACTAAACATGTACAGTAAAAACACCACTGACAATGGACCACTCCACTAAACATGTACAGTAAAAACACCACTGACAATGGACCACTTCACTAAACATGTACAGTAAAAACACCACTGACAATGGACCACTTCACTAAACGTGTACAGTAAAAACACCACTGACAATGGACCACTTCACTTCACTAAACATGCACAGGAAAACTACCATGAAAGGACCAGTTTCGCAAGTCTCGCTCAACTGAAGCACTTTGAAACGTTCGCTAGGTAACTCGAAGAAATTGAAGCGATCGACCACACAATGTAATCATCAACCAGTAATAATTATATCTTTTTGTAGATCTAGTCAAGCATCAGAAATCTGTGTGTGACTGGCTGGCAATGGTGTCAGACTGAACAAATGCAATACTAAAAGTAGTGCATTGTTGACACGATAAAATTGTGAACGCTGTAGGCCTAGTGGTGGTGGTGGTGGTAGTGGTAGTGTATCACTGTCGTCAAGTTATTAATTTTGAAGTATCTAATAGTATTACATGCTTGCACAACACTGGCATCTGAAACTGAATGTGTACATGGTTTTGCGTGCGGCCACAGAGAGAAGGAGGTGGGGAGGGGGTGGGGCGGGGTGGGGGGGGAGGGGGGTGGAGGAGGAGGGGGGGGGGAGGGGGGGGGGGGGGGGGGGGGGGGGGGGGGAGAGACAGAGTGTGTGTGCCTGTGCGCGCGCGTGTATATATAGTGTCTGCGTGAGTGTGTTGGGGCGGTTGTGGATGTGTAACAGCTTTCATACTTTAAAGGACACGCCGTGCTTCTATCAGTATAGTTGATGACTGCTTGTACTGAAACGGCGTCACTGAGAAATTAGCATGAGCCAGACGTAACTGGATCAAAACAACGCCAGACTGACAGGGCCTGCCTTGTGCTCGACTGAGTCGTCTGACGTTTTGACGACAATTTGCCATCTTGCCATCGTAAATGTCTGTGAGATTATCATTTTATCTATAGGTAACACTCAAATAAGCATATTGCTTTTGTGTTTCCTGTACTTATTTGTTGAGCTTATGATTACGATGAATGAATAAAATTTTGTTTAAACCACTGAGTCGTCATTTCAGTCTATGACGGTCAGTCATATATTACTGAAAGTCTTTAGCCTGAAGTATTGATCTAAATAGATGCACCATATAATGTTATCACTGCACACACACACACACACACACACACACACACACACACACACACTAACTGACACGACGCCGTGGATACACGGCACATCAGTACATACCACAGACACTGAATAATATTATTCAATGTCTGAGGTAAACACGCGCACTCAGCTTGTGTTACATACATCTTCCGACCCTGGAACTTTTCAATGCGCGCCATAGCGAGAAAGAGAAGGAAATAAAACTATTCAAAAAAAAAAAAAAAAAAAGGGGGGGGGGGGGGGGAGGGCGGCGGCAGAGATGACGCAGAGAGCAGACAAGTTCAACAATACGCAATATTCTTTTCGCAAGTTTTAATGCACGCGACTTTCCAGTGTCAAGGACATGTCTGCGCTCCATTTTTTTTTTTTTTTAATAAAAATAAATAAATGCGTTTGCTGCACATGGGGCGGAGTTTAAAATGCAGATTATGCCTGATTTCTGTCAACAAGTGCCGTCGCAAACACAGTGACGACTGATGCCGCTACAGCCCGGCACGGTCGTCGACCGACGTAACTGACAAGTCAGACCTTAGAACCTGTGTATGCGTGTCATCATTCAGCTAGAAAGATTTCTAGCTCAGTGGTGTGTGTGTGTGTGTGTGTGTGTGTGTGCGCCTGCCTCTTTACTGCACACATTCAGTTATGTCGTCACGGTGAAGTCGCCTCGTGGATAACTTCTTGGCGGCCGCGGCAAGCCCTGTAAGACGGACTTTGGTTAAACTTGAGGCGTGTTCGTAGAGGTACCGGCAATCAGGCGAGCACGAACTAAGCTCGAAAAGTTGGGCTGCAGCGAGCGAAAGCGCTATTGCCCGAAACTGTATTATACCGATGCGTTGCGAGTAAGTTCAGTCCCGTAGGCTACAGGCTTTTTTGCTCTGGCTTGATCTGCTGACCACAGAGACTGACCGTCGACCCGACCGGGCTCCGAAAGGTCTTGGCCGGGACTGATTCACGGGCCAGCGACCGATAGATAGCTAGACCATCAGCTGTTTGCTAGGCTGGAATTATAGATACCATCGCTTTAGTTGAGGTGAACGGTTTACCGTCTGTTTCAACAGTCTTCACTGACTCGCGTTTTGCACTGATACTGCCCTCAATTTCTGGGATTTCAACTGCTTCAGCCGCTACAGCAAACCCGCAACCATGTCGGCGTCCGCTGACGACTCGACGATGGTGGGTCTAGAATCAGGCTCTCATTTCTCTGAAACACACCCGTTCCAAAAAAAGTCCGGGGCAGGAGTGTGCACAAAGAAGCGCCTGGCTATCCTCGCCATCGTCTGCATCGTCGTCTTCGCTGTCGTTGTGGGGGTGGCCGTGGGGATGAGCAACAACGCCAAGATAAGCGAGGCTCCACTGCGGGAGCGCGTAAAGCGGGCCCAGGAAATCTTGGACCAGTACCCGCTGGTTGACGGGTAAGTCCGGGGTTCGGCCTCGATCAGTCTTGAATGTAATCATAATTATAGCTTTGATGTGACGTACAATTAACGCATGTGGCTGCAAGCAGTTACGTTCTCAGTCTATTCCTCCCTCCCCCCCCCCCCCCCCCCCCCCCCCCCCACTCTTATTCGTCTTTGGTTGTGTGTGTGTGTGTGTGTTTGGGTGTGGGGGTGTGTGGGGTGTGTGTGTGTGTGTGTGTGTGTGTGTGTGTGTGTGTGGGGGAGAGGAGAGAGAGAGAGAAGAGAGAGAGAGAGAGAGAGAGAGAGAAGAGAGAGAAGAGAGAGTGTATGTGTATGAGGTGTGTCAATGTATGCCGCGGCGTGTGTGTTTTTGTGTGTGGTGTGTGTGTGTGTGTGTGTGTGTGTGTGTGTGTCAGTGTGTGTGTGTGTGTGTGTGTTTGTGTGTGTGTGTGTGTGTGAGATATCTGAGCAGCTCAACCTCACGGCTTAGATTTGATGCATATCTTTCTGCTTTTGGTATAACTGGACTGAAAACCCTACCGGTATAATAAAAAATAGATGCCGTTGTTGTACTGGTATGGTTTTCAGTAATGGCATGCGTATGTATGTGTCAGAGAGAGAGAGGAGAGAGTAGTGTGAGTACGGCGTGTGTGGGGAATGGGGGGTGGGGGGGTTGAATGCGTGCATGTGTATGAGTGTGTGTGTGTCCGAGTGCATGAGTCAGTGGCGCAGTTGCGGCTGCAGTAAAAAAATAAAAATCAACAGTCAACGTACAACCTAACCTTGTTTCTCGTAACAATGCAACCGAGGAGCCCGGTCATACTCTGTCACGTACCTAAACCTCTGCGGACAGCAAACTGACGAGAGTAAAGACTTTCTAAGTGTTACAAGGCGCTCCGCGCTTACACCGTCTTCCCCCCAGAAGTGTATTTGGTTTTCTCATGCCTCGGGGGCCTCCAAGGCAAACAATTGTTCGACGTGTCAGTGTTGACGTGTGACCAGTTTTAGATCCGCACGAAATCCATCATCTACAGGTGACAAGTCGATTCTGATGCTATGTATATATCACTACATAAAAATTATGTGTGTCAGGGTACATATCACAATATAACAGGATTTCAGATTTTACCGGTAGAAATCAAAATTGCGATTTCTGCCGGTAGGATTTTAAATCTTGCCAGTACAGGCTTCAATCAGTTTTGATTTCTACCCAGTTCGGATGATTATTGACATAGATTCTAATTTTCACTTGACCCAGACGCATGAAAGGTTGAAAAGAACGATATTTATTAAGACAAAACACAACATGCGATTTTTAGGGTAAAGCCCCTTTTTCAAGCTGCAAAACAACACTTAAACAACACTTAAACGGTTGAAGAGAGAGAGAGAGAGAGAGAGAGAGAGAGAGAGAGGAGGAGGATACTTATCTGCTTTTGGTTGAGCTGTCTTATCTTTGAAATCGGTAGAAATCGACTGAATTGCAATCTGTACTGGCATAATTTACCTCAGAGATCGCAATTTTGATTTCTCCCGGCAGAAATCCCAATTTTAGTTTTACCGGTAGAATAAATTTGAAATCCTCCCGGATTTTGATTTGTACTCTAACATAATTTATATACCTCACTACACTGACAACAATAGGCGCAAACACCACCCTCCCCCAGTCCCCACCACTCCCACCATCATGCAAACACATGCGCGCGCACCCTCGTCACCCCTTCACACTCACACACGCGCGCGGGTGCGCACGCACCTACTACACCCACAGATATTATTCAATGCCTGTAACTACACCAAGTCTATGGGGGTTCACGTTACAGTGGGGGATGTTGTCAGTTTTTGCATTCTAATGTTTTAGCCTACACTGATTTTAGACCCACATCCGTCTAAGCTTGGGCTGTGTCACAAAACGTTGACACCAGCCGTTGACTGTTGCACTGGACGTGGCCATCAACACAACAAGGCTGACTTTTTTCTTTCTTTTTTTCTTTTTTAAGAGGGAACTTGAGACAGTGTAACAATTTAAGGACTTTTAATGTTTTTTGTTTGTTTTGCGAACATCCCCCAAAGTGCCGGAATAATCATCACCATGATTGTGGGCATTTAGAGAAGAAGAAGAGAAAAGACTTTAGTGTGTATTCAAGGGAGATAAATGATCCCGCAGTTCCTGCCTCGGGGGAAAAAAGAAAGAGAGAGAGAGAGGGGGGGGGGGGGGGGGGGGGGTGGGGGAGAAGAAAAAAACACACACACAGCAACAGTGATATCTGCGTTGCTTAGATTCAGTCAGACCTTGTGTCAGTCGAGGATACAAGGATACAAGGCTATTTATTCGCCAGTGACATTAAAATGCACACAGGAATTTCAAGCGTCTCGGTAGTGACAGTCCGTTTGGGAACTGCACGACAATAACCGCCATCGAGCTGTTTACTAGCTTGTACATTCAGTGCCGACATCAGCGACTTGGCCCCTTGGCTCGCGTTTGGCAGGATCTGATAATTATGTCGAAAATCTCCGGATAAGACACTACCCGCTTGCACAATGACTAAGCCAAGGAGATATCACCGTCGATCGCCTCCCATTGGGGGGAGGGGGGGGGGGGGGGAGTGAGACACTGACGCTATTTTACTGATATAAGGCCATAGCCCTTTTCAATGGGGGGGGGGGGGGGGGGGGGGGAGGTACATGTTCAAGGCATTCATATCGATTATTTGAAAAACCCGTACTCTCTCTCTCTCTCTCTCTCTCTCTCTCTCTCTCTCTCTCTCACACACACACACACACACACACACACACACACACACACACACACACACACACACACACACACACACACACACACACACACACACACACACACACACACACACACACACTCACTCACTCGCACACGCGCGCAGCACTCGCTGACACGAGCGCACACATGCACACGACACAAGCACACTGACAACAAAAAACAAACAAAACAAAAAAATCCTGTGGGCACGCACATAACAAATTTAGTATGAAGAAATCATACACATACCAATATCAAGGAAAACATTCAATCAATCCTTGACGTAACAGAAGTCATCAGGAATTATCATTTTTTAACCAACTTTGCCATGCCAAGTATTGATTCTTGTGTTTTTGCCATTCATGTAGCTAGCAAACCACTTTTCTTGGTCAGATATGTTCCTGTTGTAATTTACCAAATATCTTGTTCTAGACTGGACAATGCAAAAGGAAATGAATTTCACTCTCAGGTGTATTTTCTGTGCTTGTGTGTGTGTG
>JABMCL010001533.1:70000-72500 GCA_018857735.1 Alviniconcha marisindica | reverse complement strand
ACTGCAACTCGTCCTACAAGGATACCGTGCGTCAGACCCTTGGCCAGATTGATGTCATCAAGAAGTACGTCAAGAAGTACTCGGACACCTTTGAATGGGTCACCACTGCCCAAGGTAAACACAACCGACCGTCTTTTAATTCCAACGGCGTGCAAGTGCCTCAGTTCAAGTCTGAGTGAATGAATGAATGAATGAGTGAATAACAGTTTAGATATAATATGTAGCGCGTGAAAACTTCCACACGAAACCTTGCGTGTTCAGAGCGCCAGATGCACACATGCAGTGCATACATGCAGGCTCTCAGAAGCTAAAACAACCAAAGACATTCATACCAGTGTAGTACCCAACAAGGCTGTATACAGGCTATCGTTGCCTGCTTACCCTTCCTCACAAACTCCTAGCGCTGGTTTACGACATCTTTCCTCTTGGAGGGAAGTGCCGGAAAGCGAGGTTTGGAGAGTGACCTCTCCCCCACTTGTCGGGACGTCGAAATCCCGTTACTGACTACTAACCCTAAATCTTGATTTCCCCCCCCACCCCCCCCCCTCCTCCCCCCCCCCCCCACTCCCGCCTTTGTGTTTCACTGCATTCTGGAGATGATGGCGTTTGTGACGTACCGCTGTATCCATGATACTGTGTTGACTTAAGTTAATATCAGCTTCATACGGACAGTTTACAACTACGTTAGGTACCCGTGCGTACATTTTACTACATCATCAAGTTTATATGTTATTGCTTCCCCGCTCCCCCACCCCCCCGCCTCCCCACTCCCCAGCCCCCACTTTCAGCCCACCCCAACCCCCACCCACCCACCCACCCACCCCCCGCCCCCCTCTCGTTCCCCGCTTTTCTTTTCTTTTGTTTTCTTCCCTTCCACTAAGCGTAGGTTGCAATGGCGGAGACGCTGTGTTTATCCAAGATATCAAGTGTCGGGTTCGTGGCATAGGCGTTAAATGTTTTTGCCAGTGAGTTAGGGTGGGTGAACTATTGCCATCCGCTAGAACAGCAGAAGGCCAGTCGTAAACCTCTTACGAGCCTTACTTACGAGCCTTACTTACGAGCCTTACTTACGAGCCTGCGGGGGACCAGAATGGACTACCGCACTGACCAACGAGAGGACAGAGAATCCAAGGAAGCCACCGGCAAGACAGACGCCGGACCGGATGGTCACCGGTGTTGTTGAGCGACTCAGCAATATGACTCGACAGGGCCCATCCATTCAATTGCCTTGCCACTCGTGTCAAGGCCAGGGGGATCAGGGTACGGAGACAAGCTCATAATTTTTATTGTGTGAAGCTGCGAACCGCGTAAAATATGCCTTTTGCAATACAACGGCCCCCTACTCTCCCCTCCCCTCCCCACCCTCCTAACCCTCTCTGTCTTTCCTTACGCCTCCAAATAATGATGGCCCTCCCCTCCCCACCCCCTCTCGTGGTTCTTTCTTACTCCTCCAAATACTTTGATGGCCCTCCCCTCCCCACCCCCTCTCGTGGTCCTTTTTTACTCCTCCAAATAATGATGGTCCTCCGCTCCCCCGCCCCCCCCCACCCCCCCCCTCTGGCCTTCCTTACGCCTCCACTGAAATAATGATGGCCCTCCACTCCCAACCCCCTCTCTGTCCTTCCTTACGCCTCCACTGAAATAATGATGGCCCTACCCTCCCAACCCCCTCTCCGTGTCCTTCCTTACGCCTCCACTGAAATAATGATGGCCCTCCCCTCCCAACCCCCTCTCTCTGTCCTTCCTTACGCCTCCACTGAAATAATGATGGCCCTCCTCTCCCAACCCCCTCTCTCTGTCCTTCCTTACGCCTCCACTGAAATAATGATGGCCCTCTCCTCCCAACCCCCTCTCCGTGTCCTTCCTTACGCCTCCACTGAAATAATGATGGCCCTACCCTCCCAACCCCCTCTCCGTGTCCTTCCTTACGCCTCCACTGAAATAATGATGGCCCTCCCCTCCCAACCCCCTCTCCGTGTCCTTCCTTACGCCTCCACTGAAATAATGATGGCCCTCCTCTCCCAACCCCCTCTCCGTGTCCTTCCTTACTGCCTCCACTGAAATAATGATGGCCCTCCCCTCCCAACCCCCTCTCCGTGTCCTTCCTTACGCCTCCACTGAAATAATGATGGCCCTCCCCTCCCAACCCCCTCTCCGTGTCCTTCCTTACGCCTCCACTGAAATAATGATGGCCCTCCCCTCCCAACCCCTCCCCCTCTCTGTCCTTACGCCTCCACTGAAATAATGATGGCCCTCCCCTCCCAACCCCCCCCCTCCTTCCTTACGCCTCCACTGAAATAATGATGGCCCTCCCTCCCAACCCCCTCTCTGTCCTTCCTTACGCCTCCACTGAAATAATGATGGCCCTACCCTCCCAACCCCCTCTCCGTGTCCTTCCTTACGCCTCCACTGAAATAATGATGGCCCTCCCCTCCCAACCCCCTCTCTCTGTCCTTCCTTATTCTCCACTGAAATAATGATGGCCCTCCCCTCCCAACCC
>JABMCL010001533.1:20000-62500 GCA_018857735.1 Alviniconcha marisindica | reverse complement strand
CCCCCGTTTTTCACGACTCCGGAGGTAGACTCACCCTTGTACTGCAATTTAAAAGGGCATTTTCACCCCAAAAAAAAAAAAAAAAAGCAAAACTATATCTAAGGGGTTGTTTCTCGTAGTTTTTTTGCTTTAAAAAAATATTATTATTTTTTTATATATATATTTTTTTTAATCTTTATTTTTCGCTCTCTAAATTTAGGAAGCTTGCGTGTCAGGGCTCCATTTAGTGTGTGAGTACTTCAGCATGCATTGAGGGCACCACATTTGTAATCGGAGACCTCGTACGCATGTAAACGCTGCAGTCACTGATTCACGATGACACTGCGTATAATCTCGCTGTTTGTTCAGCGTTGTTTTGCACTCCTTGTCTGCACTGGATTGTTTGTCTCGGTGAAAAACCGGTGACGTCGTCACGCGTTAGGCAGATTTTCAAGGGATATGTTCATGCCTTACTACTGATTTTAAAGAGTACATTTCACGCACAGAAATAAAGTTTAAAGGGTGAATTTGAGGGCCTTCTGCGTGAATACGCACAGATTTTTTTATTTTATTTTTCGGGAGCCCTGGCACTGTACAGAATACTGCGTTTAGGTTTATATGATTGGGGGTTTTCGGGAGCCCTGGTGTGTACAGGTAGGTAGGTAGGTAGTGTTGCTTAATGTCCTCAGATGTCAGCTGACATATTAGGGACAAGCTGAGACCAATGCCGAAGCATGGTTCAATATAGCTTTACGTCCACGGAAACCAGAAGGCTCGTTAGGACGGACAGCCCAGGACGGCCACCTCGACTCTCACACAGCTCTTGAACTATGTGGTGTGTACAGAATACTGTGTTTAGGTTTATATGATTGGGGGGTTTCAGGAGCCCTGGTGTGTACAGAATACTGTGTTTAGGTTTATATGATTGTTTTTTTCTTTCTTTCGGGAGCCCTGGTGTGTACAGAATTTTGTGTTTAGGTTGGGGGTTTTCGGGAGCCCTGGTGTGTACAGAATACTGTGTGCATCATGTCGTGTGAGCGCCCAGGGCGTCGATGAGCGCATGATCAATGTACATTTTTGTCATAATTATTAATGTTTCTGGTTTGCCGACCCGACAATTGATACAAATTTCCCTGGCAACAGGGAAAGGGTTAACATTAACCCAGTGTTGGTTCCTGTGCGATAGTCACAGGGGAAGGCGGTCAGAAATTTGACAGTTCACTTTTTATTCTTCTAGTTCTAAATTGTAAAGTAGTACACTTACTTTAAAGGACATGTGCTATTTCTAAACGTCACAGTTGACACTTACAGACAGCTCTTCAAAGCTTACGAACAATTGCTACTGTAATCTAGTTTGTTGGTTTTCTTCTTCTTCTTCTTCTTCTTCTTCTTCTTCTTCTTCTTCTTCTTCTTCTTCTTCTTCTTCTTCTTCTTCTTCTTCTTCTTCTTCTTCTTTTTAAAGAAGCAGAAGCAGGGAACGTACCTTTTAGGCATTTTTGCACGGAGAAAGCTTTCGTAAACAAGTGGGTTTTGAATTTTTTGTTTCTTTGTTAGTTTTTGTTTTTGTAGGCTATAAAAGATTTTCATTTTTGTATGATTTGTTTTTGAAGAAGTATTATTTTGCTTCACGTCTTGGCCGTGCTGTGAATGCACAAAGCTAAGCTTCTCCCTGCCGAAAGTCGATATGTGTGCTCAGGCACTGTAGGTGTGTTAGTCATTTGTTACGTAAATGTTCTTGAACTCAGGGTTAGGTTATTCATACGCATCGGTAATGACTGTGCTATTTACACTACATTTACTTCACCCGTATTTTTGTCACAGATAATAAAAAGAAAAGAAGAGAAAGAAGACCAAAAATTAAGAGCTGTCAAAATAAAATCAACAGACAGGAAAACAAACAAGGGAGCAAACAACCGCTCAAAAAGACGTCACACAAACGCAACAACAAAGACCTGAGTGGCCCACAGTAACTCTCACCCGGCCTGCGAGTAAATGCAAGGTAGATAAATTCCACTAGAGGTACGCACTCTAAATTACTCTCTGCAAAATTAAAACTGACACGTTTAAAAACAAAAAAACAAAACAAAAACCAAATTAATGAAGACGGTATATACCCTCCATTTGAGGCACACTCGTCGACACAGACTGTAGAAGACAGAACCTTTCCTTTTTTTTCATTTTCCCCTAGACGTCTTCAATCTTAAAGTGAAGCGTGTGTCAGTGACTCGGACTCAGACTCCATACATCGGTTTACGACATCCTTCCCCAGTCCGGTCAGTGCCACAGCTGGTTACGCCGGTCAGAAGTCTCCGAAAACGGAAACGGTCAGCTAATGGAGAGTTTTTCGTTGGTGCCGAATAGCAATAAGTAAATCATACCAGACCGCGTTTCTCTTACCATTCACAACACAAATTACAATGCCTACTCCGGCACAAATATAACCTGGAATCGTTCGAATCAAGACAGACCCGTCCCTAAGAAGCCATGCGGTTTCTGTGGACGTAAAGCACCGTGTTTACCTACAGTGGGTATCAAGACGGAACAAAATTCAGTTACAGAGGGCGCTGACAGCGTGGTACTCATTAGGGGTGATATCGGAATACTGACCCGCAGAGACAAAAACGGCATGTAGAGATTGCAGGAAGGGTGCCGGAAAGCGAGGCCATGCCACTCGGACTTTGACCTGCTATTGGGAGTTGATGAAGAGAGACACTAATAAGTGTGACATGTTTCAGGGTGGAAACCTGGCATGTTGACGAGTCGAGCAATGACCTGAAGTTGATGAAGAGAGACACTGATCAGTGTGACTGACATGTTGCAGGACGGACAACTGGCATGTGGATGAGCCGGGCAGTGACTTGCTATTGGGAGCTGATGAAGAGAGACACTGATAAGTGTGACATATTGCAGGGCGGACAACTGGCATGTGGATGAGCCGGTTAATGACTTACTATTGGGAGTTGATGAAGAGAGACACTGATAAGTGTGACTTACGTGTTGCAGGGCGGACAACTGGCATGTGGACGAGCCGGGCAACAAGCCAGTAATCGGCGGAATTACCAACTTCGGACAGGCAAGACTGAATACAGACTGTAGAATTAACTGCTTCAGTATTGGCGTGAAGGGTTTAATGGCGTGCATATGTAAACACGAGGGAGGCTGGTGTTACGTGTATGTGTGCGTGCGTGCGTGCATGTGCTACGTGTGCTTGTGTCTGAGTGTGTAAGCGTGCATGCGTGAATGACACGTGTATTTGTGTGCAAAATGAGTGCAATCGTTTGTGGTGTATGTGTGCGCGCGCGCGCGTGTGTGTGTGTGTGTACCACTGCGAGATTGTATTCGTGTGTGAGTGCGTGTGCGCGCGCGCGCACGGGCATGCACACATTGTTTATAACATGTGTACTTCTGTTTGTGTGTGTGTGTCTGTGGTTGGTGTTTGTGTGCGTGCGTGTGTGTATGCGTTTGTGTGTGTGTGTGTGTGTGTGTGTGTGTATGTGCGTGCGTGCTTGCGTGTGTGTGTGTGTGTGTGTGTGTATGCGCGCGTGCTTGCGTGCGTGCGAGTGTGTGTATGTGTGTGTGTGCGCGCGCTACATGACCCCGTTCCCGCTCATTCACACGTATTAGTCACGGCTCCTGTTGATGTCCACCAGATGGTAATCAAGGAGATGAACCGTCTGGGGATGATGGTGGACCTGTCTCACGTGTCTCACGGCACCATGGTGGACGCCATCACTGTCTCACGCGCCCCTGTCATCTTCAGCCACTCGTCCGCGTTCGAAATCTGCAAACACTACAGGAACGTGCAGGATGACGTTCTGGAGCTCACGGTCAGCAGCCACACACACACACACACACACACACCACACACACACACACACACACACACACACACACACACACACACACACACACACACACCGTTTAAGTTTGCTGTTTTTTTTCTTCCGTTTTTTTATTTTTTTTATTTTTTATTGAAGCAAAATCTCGCACGTGAATCACTTCGATGAGAACATTCGGAGAGCCGGGAAGACGTCTATAGTCACACGTACGGAGTTAGTTCTTGGATTTTAACTTGACGTCTTGTCAACCTCACAAGGTCATGACATTTCGGGACGAGAAGAAGCAGAATGAGGAAGAAGAGGACGGTCGAGAGATAGGGGGGGGGGGGGGGGGGGGGGGGGGGGGGAAGAGAGAGGAAGGAGAAGGTGGTGGGGTGGTAGGAGGAAGGAGTTGTGTAGGGTGGTGTGTGTTGGTGTGGATCAGGAGGAAGAGAATCAAAAGATTGTGTAGTGTGTGTGTTGGTGTGGATCAGGAGGAAGAGAATCAAAAGATTGTGTAGTGTGTGTGTGTTGGTGTGGATCAGGAGGAAGAGAATCAAAAGATTGTGTAGTGTGTGTGTTGGTGTGGATCAGGAGGAAGAGAATCAAAAGATTGTGTAGTGTGGTGTGTTGGTGTGGATCAGGAGGAAGAGAATCAAAAGATTGTGTAGTGTGTGTGTTGGTGTGGATCAGGAGGAAGAGAATCAAAAGATTGTGTAGTGTGTGTGTGTGGTGTGGATCAGGAGGAAGAGAATCAAAAGATTGTGTAGTGTGTGTGTTGGTGTGGATCAGGAGGAAGAGAATCAAAAGATTGTGTAGTGTGTGTGTGTTGGTGTGGATCAGGAGGAAGAGAATCAAAAGATTGTGTGTGTGTGTGTGTTGGTGTGGATCAGGAGGAAGAGAATCAAAAGATTGTGTAGTGTGTGTGTTGGTGTGGATCAGGAGGAAGAGAATCAAAAGATTGTGTAGTGTGTGTGTGTGTTGGTGTGGATCAGGAGGAAGAGAATCAAAAGATTGTGTAGTGTGTGTGTTGGTGTGGATCAGGAGGAAGAGAATCAAAAGATTGTGTAGTGTGTGTGTGTGTTGGTGTGGATCAGGAGGAAGAGAATAAAAGATTGTGTAGTGTGTGTGTGTGTGTTGGTGTGGATCAGGAGGAAGAGAATCAAAAGACTGTGTAGTGTGTGTGTGTGTGTGTGTGCGTGGATCCAAAAAACAAAACAAATTTTTTTTAAGAAGGAGGAGGAAGAGAATCAGTCTATGGAGAAGACTTTTGTTTGTTTTTGTGTGTGTGTGTGCGTGGGGGGGTTAGAGAAAGTCATTGCAAGTTTGCATTTTCTCTTCATCTCAGCCGAACAGAAATGGCAGTATGGTGTCCGGCATAATTATACAGATCTTTGTGACTGTGGAGAGCTCATTTGTTCCATTTTTTTTTTTTTTTCAAACAGGAGTTTGACTTTCATGCATTGAAAACGAACGTTTACTTTTAACCTCAATGCCGAATCATTTAAGTCTACATGCTGATAACTGTTTGCCAGACCAGCCATGGCAAAAACCATGATAGTTCACTTTTTCTTCAGTAAGCACTTGAAATCTGGCAAACAGTCCACGATGGTGACCTCCGTTGAGATTCACCCGTCTTGCCAGTGTTCATAACCGTGACCATGTGTCAAGGTCATACTGTCTGACCATAAATTATAACAACTTAGTTTTTGCAGTTTTATACATGGTTTGGCAGCCAGTGACCTTGATCGCATTAGAAGCTTTCATTGAAAGTATTGAGAACTGAAAATCGTAATTTGTTGACAAATCCAATCTTTATTCAGCCATGTTCAAATAGTATAACTGTTGCAGGTACGGATACAGGCCAGATGGATTTGTAACTTCTGCATCTCTGATGGGAGATAACTCACACATTTTGGATGTCGGTTAAGTCGCAGAAAAACAAACGAATAACAAACAAATAAACAAAAACGCTTAATTTTGGTGTTTCTCAGATGCCGCCTGATCTTGCGAGATATCTCAAATTCTGCATAATACAATCCACTTTCAGGCTGTACACATTCAGGTAACCGTGATCCAGTTTAGAGCATTTATTTCCTGAACAATGTTAGCACAGCTAGGTCCACTGTCAATTTAAACGCACGTAATAATTATTACATTATGGCAGGGGGTGGTAATTTTTGTTAAAAAAATAAATTGATTTCAGAAAACGAAGAAAGGAGTGGTGATGGTGAACTTTTACAGCCGTTACATCAACTGCCCCCCAAACAACATCACTGGCATCAACGGGACTCTCAATCAGGTGGCAGGTTAGTAAGTGTACACGTATACTTGTACAGTAGTCCACTGTCAGCCGGTTTGGCGTAGCGGTAAGGCGTTAGGCTGGTAAGCAAAAGGGCGAGACTCAAACTCAAACTTTGTGTACGTTCTGTGTGTGTGTGTGTATGTGTGTGTGTGTGTGTGTGTGTGTGTGTGTGTGTGTGTGTGTGTGTGTGTGTGTGTGTGTGTGTATGTGCATGTGTGTGCGCATGTGTGTGTGTGTGTGTGTGTGTGTGTGTGTGTGTGTGTGTGTGTGTGTGTGTGTATGTGTGAATAAGCCATGAGTAAAGGCATCGAGAAATGCTTTTTTTGATGTTTCAACTGTTGAAGTAGCTATAGCCCTCTCAAAACCTGTTTTGTCCAAGAAGCCTGGCCTTTCACCAGCAAACAGAAGAGATCAGGATAAAACCACACGGTCAAGATTTTGTTTTTAAACTTCTTGGTCGATTTTATTTTCAACTTAGAATCCTACTTTCATCAGGAATGATTAGCGGAACAAGCGGTAGAAAACACCATCAGTCATCACAGTTGGCTTAAAGGCTTCCCACAGCTTCTGTGATCTTGTTCCTTGGGTGATGCCTGCATGGATCTCTAGTGCCTGCCATTACAGAGGTGGTTCGTGCAGCAGACAAACTGGGACATGTGACATTGTTTTGTACAGCTAGAGTCCATCTGATCATTACAATGAATGTGGGATTGTATACATTCAAACTAAATTAAATGATGGCATTATTTTTTATATATTTAAATGTTGATTTCCAGAAGTTTTTTTCTTTGATTTTTCTTCCTGTCGGGCAAAACGTGTTTCGACAAGGCCAGGAACTTTAAGGAAGCGTTTCGATCCAACTGCCTACCTATCTACCTTTAATTCCTTAAAGGTATTCTGCATTGTGTCATGTTGCTGAAGTGAAATGTAACAGATAGTTATGGTACAGTCACTTTTGATTTCCAGACCACATTGACTACATCAAGGACAAAATCGGCATTGACTACGTTGGCATTGGTGGGGACTACGATGGAGTGACTATGTACGTATCACTGAGTAGAAGTTTGAAGGGGTAGGATAAAAATAAAAAAAAGCAATGAGTAGAACTAGCAAAACGGGTGTGTGTGGTGGTGGGGGGGGGGGGGGGGGGGGCAAACTGAAGAAGCATTATAGACCCTGTCAGTAGAAAGAAGAAATATACACATGGCAGATTATTGCTCGATTTCTTATCCTGTTTGTTAAAAATCAACATGTTAAAAAGTACAAAAACACGGACCATGAGTACTGCCATTTTGCGCATGTCATAAACGAGGTTGACGTGTGTAGCAGAAGTATTAAACACGTCACAAACCAATCTTTTTCTGCTCTTCATTGGTAAAGAGCTAACCAACATGGCTGCACCCTGGAGTTCAAATTCAAAACAAAAATGTACTTCTTGTGCATAAATTTTGATAGAAATTGATCGAACAACAAAATAAAGCAGGCAGATAAAAAAAAAAAAAAAAAATCTATTGTTTTTAGGGCCGCTGGTGTCTTCAGTTCAGTTCCCTCCCTCTTTAATAAAGTTCAAGAAACTAACCTCAAAAAGTGTTTTGTTGAACGTTTACAAAAACACAACAACACACACACACACACACACACACACACACACACACACACAAATAAAACTCATGAAAGTGGTAATCTGTCTAAATTTGATATAAAATCAAGTCATTTTGAAGAAGAAAAAAAACTAGCAGTTATACTATGTGCACACACATGCACATGCACACACACACGATGTACACATCTGAAGACTGATACACTGACAGGCAACAACTGATAGACTTGTTAGTTGGAAGACATGACCTCGGTGGATTTTTTTTGCGGGCGGTGAAGGGAGGGGGGGGGGGGGGACATTTTTGTTGTTGTTATGATCTGTTTTGTATTTAGGCTCCTTGTGTGCCAGGTGATAGCTCAGTGGTTAGAGCGCCGGACTCATGACTGAAAGGTCGCGGGTTCAAATCCCTGCAGGAGCGGCGGAAGAATTTTCTTCTCCCGGGTCGACTTTCTGTGCTGACTCTAATTTCGGTATCCATTCCACCCCCGTGTTACCGCAGTAGCACGTAGAAGATCCCAGTTATTCTGCCAAAGGTGCAGGTGGCAGGTTACAGCTAAACACGCATACACCTTACGTATGTGGCTTTGCATGAAGTGACATGGTGCATGGTAGTATGGTGTACACAGAACTTGCGCCGAGATGGCTGCAGTTTCATGTGGCACCAGCCATGCCAGCGCTGTAAGTACACTTCGGTGAATATTCAAAAAACGCGCTATAAAAAGCTTGTCACTCATGTAGAACCACATGCGAGTGCAGTGAGTCTGCTTGAGAGAGTGGAGAATAGCGCTATATAAGTGATCATCAATCAATCAATCAATCAATCAATAACTTCTTTCCCATATTTTGTGCTTGACATATGCCAAGTGCTGTTGGTCTCTTGTGGGTTTTTTGTTGGTGCTGAAACTGTGCTAGATCTGCATCTTTCACCCCCAGCCTTGCCCAGCCAGCAGGCAAGTTTTCAGTTGGCAGTGTAGCTATAAAAAAAAAATCTAAAAAAAAATCCATAATATCTAGAAAACAGAACCACCACATCTGTCCAGATATGATGTGGTTTCTGGTTTTTAATGTTTCCTCAAAATGTCAGTTGGTGTAACAATGGATACAGGTTTGTCAGTGTCGCTTATTTCCTTTTTCTTTTGCGTTGCAGTTACCTGCATAACCAATGTTACTTAAAAAATACTGCGCGTCTCAAACTCAGGGGAGAGAAACCAGCAACCCTGCAAATGAGAGCTCAGTTCAGTCTGCTGGGGTTGTCTGTCTTTGGACCACTGTGCCTAAGTCCATCAATTGTCCAGCCTACATTGTCATATATTTTGTGTGTGGGTGTGGGTGGGCAACGCGCGAAAGGTGTACAGTTACCAAAGGCAATCTCTTCATTTGTATTGACTGTCTTTTTTTTCTTCTTTTGCATGGCATTTCCTGCCCTTAAAATATACTTGGTCTCAAAAAATAGTTAAGCAGATTTTTTTGATTTTTTTTTACAACAGAGCAGAAATATTTGGACTCCCTAAAAACGTCTGCTGGTGGAAGGCTTATTTGCTGGTCTACTTCTATCCAACATGCAATCAGTTTTAAGCATACTCTACACTGCATGGAGGACATGCAATAAATGTACCTGATGTGTGTACAAATTACCGGTTTTGCCAGTATTAAATACAAATGAAAATTTTAGGTTCTGGAGTCGTCATTAAACTGATGCCACCAGATGGCAAAGCCTCGGCTTAGTCCAGCATGCAGCTGCTAGACATTTTTGCCAAGTATACAGACAAACAGCTAGGAATTTATGTGAATGATATCCCCAAACGTGACCGTCCACACTGTCACTGATTTGACAAATCATTATCAACATTCTGAAATCATTATCAAATTTGATTTGATGAGAATATTGAAACCTATTACACTCCTTCCTTCCCTCTTAATTTGCTCACCTTTTGGGCTCAAGCTTTCCTTTTTACTTCCTAACCAAGCATTTACCATGGCCACAAGCGTTGTGTCGTGCTTTCTCCAATGCCGCACAAGTTCTCTGATGCTCAGACACGGGGTTGATGCTTGTTCTGTCATAATCAGCTTGCCCGTGGGCCTTGAGGATGTGTCCACCTACCCAGCCTTGTTTGCCGAGCTGCTGAGACGCGGCTACTCCAATGAGGACCTCATGAAGCTGGCTGGCAAGAACCTTGTCAGGGTCTTCAGGGAAGTTGAGAAGGTACAGTGGAGGGCTGGCAGTGCCTGCGATGGGAAGGGAGAGAGAAAGAGAGACATGATGGTGATGATAATAATGACAGTTTATTACACAAGGTTAAAAATGTCAGCAAATGTAAGCAGATTTTATATTTCTTTTTTTTGCAAATCTGTCCCTGATGACAAACACGGAAACATTCAACATGGCAAAATAATAATGGTGACAAAGTCAAATAGGAATAATTATAGCAAACATTAATGAGAGAGAGAGATGGGGGGGGGGGGGGGGGGGGGGGGGCAGGGAGAGAGTGTGTGTGTGGGTGTGTCCAAAAGGTGCTGACAAAAAAGTTACATTTAAAGTAAATGAAACTAATCAACAACAAAAAAACATCACCAAATTTTCTTTAAAAAGCACGTCTGCCAGGCATGCGAAAAAGCTGCGGTTCCGTGAGCCTAATTTATTTGATGGCCTTCTGCTGACTGCCCTAGTTTACACACAATGAAACGGATATGAAACATTTTTTTTTTTTAAATAATTTCCTTTCTGTTCTCTCTTTTCCAGGTGCGAGACAGTCTAAGCACTGAGGACCCCTATGAAGCCCTCATTATGGACGTGGATTCGAACTACAATGCAACCCTATACGTGCCACACTGCTACACTGATTTCTAAATGCTC
Source organism: Alviniconcha marisindica (assembly GCA_018857735.1). Taxonomy (NCBI): domain Eukaryota; kingdom Metazoa; phylum Mollusca; class Gastropoda; family Provannidae; genus Alviniconcha; species Alviniconcha marisindica. The sequence goes on along the minus strand of JABMCL010001533.1, from coordinate 51,944 downwards.
CTCTCCAATGCAAATGCAGATTTCGAAAGAAATCCTAACATGAAGTAAATGCAGTAGAAGAATATCAACTGTACTTACACTTCTAATGGGTAGATCAAGTTTTGTCATCCATTGAATTTTTTAAAGTTATGTAACTGACCTGGCCTTAAAAAACAAAACAAGGAAAAAAAGGTATGTATGCAACGGACTAATATGTACAATCTAGAAATGTTTTCTTACTTTTTAAGGTCATTTGTGAGTATACTCGTGCACACGTGTACTGACAAATGACATTAGATAACTTTATAATGTTGTTTGCAAGTACATGTGTGCATGCACATTTGCGAGTATGCATGAGCATGACAGTACACATATAATTATAATAATAATAAAGAGGATTTCTAGAGTGCCCATCTACTGCACAAGGTGGGAGTGCAGGGCACTTTACAATAACATTAGCAACACACACTCACACACATATATACTCACAAATGACTGTATGAATTCCAAAAACATAGATTGTGCAAAACCCTAAATGTGGCCATGTAAGTGAGAAAAATATTTCACATCAAAGTTTCTTTCATCAAAGACCGTGTAGCTACACAAATGTGCCTAGCTGTACAATCTTTCCTTTTTACTTCCTAACCAAGCATTACCATGGCCATAAGGTGACCAGTACCATATAATTATGTATTTTTAGAAACCAGCTGACATATTTTTTTTGCAGCATTGCCCTTTTTTGTGTGAAGCATTTTTATTTGGCGCAGATTTAAAGGAAGACATGTAAGGCGTGAAAATTATGTCCGGTGTAAAATTTGAACATGGTGGCTGGTTTGCCAAATGTTTGAACAACAATTTAGAGACATGGACACAGATGCACATGGCCGTCTACAGTGATCACACGAGACATTGTTCAACCCAGTGAGACTTTCATAAGGTGGTGAAAGTGGTTCCACAGAACTCGGTCACACAATTACTGCAACCGGTCAGATACATGGCTGTCTGTACTATCAGAGCTCTGCTAGCAAACACCCTTCTGCCTTCCCCATCTAGAAAATGCACACACATACATGCACACACACACACACGCTCTCTCACTCTCTGTGTCGCGCTTTGTGTGTATGTGTGTGTTTGAGAGCTGGTCAAACAAAATAAGAGCCTGACAGTTTACTGATATTTTTCCGGTAAAGCCTGATCTTAACTGGTAAAATGTTGGAGATTACTGGTTAACGCAAACCCTGCATCTACTTCACGTTCTATTTCTTTGTTGCTGATGAAAAGATGTGCAGGTAATGTGGATAGATTGGCTTGTGTGTTGGACAGTTAAATGTTTAATAGTAATAATACCCTAGCCATTTATCTACATGCCTTTGTATTCCAATTTCTGTGTAGCATGTCATGTACTTTGTATAATATTTATACAATAAGCGGGGCTTTTATTCACATGTAAGTAAGGAGTTTTTCCCATGTATTCAGAATGCATTTATTCAGATATCTTTCTCTGACGCAAATTTTTGTCCGTTTGTGGATATTAGTTTTTGATTCCCATGTAAAAATGTGTCTGTGTAATTAGTGATCAGTGGTATGACATGTGACATGTCAAGGCAAGCTTTAACTTTGGGATTTGCTTGGACGCTATAAATCTTATTCATGCCAAAATTGGCATGATGGTATGTTGAAATTTACCCATTCATGCCACTGTCAAAACCTTGACCTCAGTGGCATGAAACAGTTCAAATGGGAAGTTGTGTTTCTCAGCAAAGTTTTACTTGATTGAATTCATGATTGTTAAATGTTTGGGTAAGGTCACGCATGTACACACATTCAAGGGAGATACTAAACACTTAACCTTATTGAAACTTTACAACTTAGGCTTTTTTGTACGCTGCTTATGGCCAGCACAGACTTAGTTGATGTGCCGCAGATGTCATGATGTCACTATTCCTACCACAGCTCCATTGCCCACACAAGTGACAAGCGATTGGCGATGCAAGTAAACCTTGACCAACAACCTCACATTTATCTTCCAACGTCTGTCTCATCACCGTAGCAATCATACTGATTGTAACACACAAGGATGTGTATTCTTAGTGATTTCTCGGTTTTAATACGTCAACTAGTCTCACCTTTTCTGAACTGGAGAGCTATGCTCAGTTTGCCATTGTGTAAGCGCAAGCAGAATGTTGTTCTGCGCTTTGACTGGCTGCAACAGCTCTTCAGCTCAGCCAGTCAAAGCACAGAACAGCATATCACAACTGTAACAACAATTAGAACAGATCTTATCCTTTCCACACATGTTGCCTGCTGCCTTGCCACAGCCAGGCAGTGTTAAGTGGCGTGGCTTTATCTTCCACACACAGTGAATCCACAAAAATCTTGGGCAATGTCCACTTTTAGCCCCGTCGGTTTGCGGTCCTCAAGCGGTATGAGAATGTATGCGTGTCGCAGTGTGTGTGTGTATGTTTGTGTGCGTGTGTGTGTGCATGCATGTGTGTTTGTGTGTGTGTGTGTGTGGATGGAATGAACTTAATGTATACGCTACGCTGACATATCCACGTATCAGTTCATTCCGTGCTATGTACACAAGCACACACATGGCACAGCCTCAAACCATTTGAGGACAGTGAACTGACGGGGCTAGAAGTGGATATTGCCAAATCTTGACTCTTTGCTGTTACGAGGCCTGCATGCTGTGGCGTGTCACCTACGTCTGCGGAAGCCTTAAATTGAAGGGTTTCAAATTTTGGACAGTTACAAGCTCCGTTGAGCTCTGCCTGTCCACAGCACTTTTGATGACCTAAACTGTTTTCAACAAAATCTGAACTATATGTTGCATTTGCTTATTCGTTTTAAGTTTTTATTTTGTCTATTACAAAATTTGATCTTACACTGTGGGTTTTATTTGTAGATTGCATTCATGGGAGATACGCATCATGCTTCTGGATTCAGCAAAAGGTTTACTGTTGGTACTTTTTTTGAGGACTGTTTGTGCGACTGTTTGAAACTTTGTATGATGATAACCATGACCAGAGGCTTTTTTCATGGTAGGATTGATGACTGAATGAACTTCAAGATGCAAGTAATTTTTTTAGTTCCATTTTTCAACAGATTCTTGTGTAAATGAGGTCAAACTTTGCGCGAATTTTGTACACAAATAGATGGTCAAAATTGTAATTGTAATAGACTGTCATATATGCAAAATTGTAAAAGCAATCATACTCAAAGTCATGACATCATTTCTGGCTTTTCCAGCCTGCTGACATTAGGTCATCGCCAGTCTCATCTGTACTGCTTGCTGTGACAAGAAATATAGCAAACATTGTCAATATAATCAGCTGTATGGGAACAAAACAGATCGGGTGCAGTTTGTCCCTACTTCAATTTTAAAATTCCTTTCAGATCGGGTGCAGTTTGTCCCTACTTCAATTTTAAAATTCCTTTCAGCTGTACAAGTTAATTTCAGGAAGAAAAAAAGATGATTATTAAAGTAAAATGACTTAAAAATCAGCTCTTACTTTTTGTTGTTTGTTTAAGAACAGATTTAGTATCAGTAAAGTTCTGCACTAAGATTTTTATTTAAACCATAAAAAAAGGAGAAAAAGATATCGTTCTATTTTACAATTATTCAAGGACAATGATTTTACAAATTAGTTCCTTTACATTTTCTTCTTGTCATTGTGCATAATTTTGTTCTTTGATTCAGGTCAGTTGAGAGTTTGCTCTTTGTTCAAGGATTGCTTGTGAATAAATGTGTGCTTCTTGAAGATTGCACATTTTGGGTGCTTTCCATGTCTACATTTGAGATTTTCAATCAATAAATGTTTCAAATTATTTGTACGGTGCTGCCTTGCACTCATTCATCAGAACACTGCAAACACATACACATTTTTGTTTCTTATGAAAAGGAATTTATTCTTGGTCAGCCTTGAGTATGCAAGTCTCTGTCTATGCAAGTATGCAAGTACAAGTTTTATCTGATGGATAGCGGAGATCAAAATAAAACTTTACAGTTTCAAAAAAACACTTTTATTTTTATTCAATGCACTGGATGTCTCCAACTCACAAAGTGTGCACACCAGGCAACACCACAAAAAAACCTACTCTCCCTGACACTCTTTTCTTTTTCATAGCATCATTTAAATCTGCCCTCAAGACTCCTCTTCTCCCTTCTGAACACTGAATAGATTGCTGCATGGCTTACCTGTGTGTGTGCACATGCAGATGTGTGTCTGTGTGTGTTGGAAGAGAATGTTGCACTCATTGGGAGAGGCAAAGTTTGTCGCATGGTAATGTCCATAAGCTGCAAATTTTGAAGAGAAAGGAGAGCTGAAGAAGACCTGAACTGACATCTGTCTGCTTGCCAGTCTCACGCCACGCTGCCAGGCCCAACTGTGGGGTCTCCTGCGGCAGCAGCTTTTAGGGGTGGGGTCAACTGCACAGGTACTCCTCCACTCATCCTGACATTGTGAACGTTGCACCTGCGAGTACATCCTCCCTGACCTCAATACTCCTTACAATTAACGGTCCTATCTCAATGATGTCATCAGTCCACTTGCACATATTTGTTTATACTTGCCAGCACATTTACCACACACACAAAAAGGCAAGCAAGTGCAATGTGGCTGTCATGCATGTGCTGGCATCCGTATCCAACCGGGCGCTTCCAGGTCACAGGGGTCTGCGATACTTGCACTGGATCCACACTCGGTACATCTTGAGTTGCCTGCCCCTGTTGACCTGGAGTCGACGATCAATGAGATTCTGCACCTCCTCCAGGCCAGCCTTGTGAAACATGGCACGCAGCTCCTCTGAAACAGGGAGTACCACCACTGTAACGCGAGTAGGCTCCTCTGAAACAGTACGTACCACCACTGTAACACCAGTAGGCTCCTCTGAACAGTACAGACCACCACTGTAACACCAGTAGGCTCCTCTGAAACAGTATGTATAACTGTTACACCAGTAGGCTCCTCTGAAACTATGTACAACTGTTACACCAGTAGGCTGCTCTGAAACAGTATGTACAACAACTGTTACACCAGTAGGATGCTCTGAAACAGTATGTACAACAACTGTTACACCAGTAGGATGCTCTGAAACAGTACATACCACAGCTGATGTACACCAGTAGGATGCTTCTGAAACAGTATGTTGACCAACCAAACTGTTACACCAGTTAGGTGCTCTGAAACAGTACGTACAGTATCCACAGTAGGATGCCTCTGAAACAGTAACCAATGTATATGGCTCCTCTGAAACACATACCACAACTGTTGCTCCCAAATTCTTATTAGTGCTCCTCTGAAACAGTACTACCACAACTGTATCCACTAGCTGGCTCCGCTCTGCAACAACGTACATACCACAACTGTATCCACTAGCTGGCTCCTCTGAAACAGTACATACCACAACTGTATCCACTAGCTGGCTCCTCGAAACAGTACATACCACAACTGTATCCACGCTGGCTCCTCTGAACAGTACATACCACACTGTATCCAGCTGGCTCCTCTGAAACAGTACATACCACAGCTGTTAAACAGTTGGCTCCTCTGAAACAGTACATACCACAACTGTATCCACGTGGCTCCTCTGAAACAGTACATACCACAACTGTATCCACATGGCTCCTCTGAAACAGTACATACCACAACTGTATCCACTTGTTGGCTCCTCTGAAACAGTACATACCACAACTGTATCCACTAGTTGGCTCCTCTGAAACAGTACATACCACAACTGTATCCACTAGTTGGCTCCTCTGAAACAGTACATACCACAACTGTATCCACTTGTTGGCTCCTCTGAAACAGTACATACCACAACTGTATCCACTAGTTGGCTCCTCTGAAACAGTACATACCACAACTGTATCCACTGTGGCCCTCTGAAACAGTACATACCACACTGATCCACTTGGCTCCTCTGAAACAGTACATACCACAACTGTATCCACTAGTTGGCTCCTCTGAAACAGTACATACCACAACTGTACAATACCACTGGCTCTCTGAAACAGACTACCACAACTGTATCCACTCGTTGGCTCCTCTGAAACAGTACATACCACAACTGTATCCACTAGCTGGCTCCTCTGAAACAGTACATACCACAACTGTATCCATGACCTGGCTCCTCTGAAACAGTACATACCACAACTGTATCCACGACCTGGCTCCTCTGAAACAGTACATACCACAACTGTATCCACTCGTCTGGCTCCTCTGAAACAGTACATACCACAACTGTATCCACTTGTTGGCTCCTCTGAAACAGTACATACCACAACTGTATCCACGACCTGGCTCCTCTGAAACAGTACATACCACAACTGTATCCACTAGCTGGCTCCTCTGAAACAGTACATACCACAACTGTATCCACTAGTTGGCTCCTCTGAAACAGTACATACCACAACTGTTAAACAGTTAGGCTCCTCTGAAACAGTACATACCACAACTGTATCCACTAGCTGGCTCCTCTGAAACAGTACATACCACAACTGTATCCACTTGTTGGTTCCTCTGAAACAGTACATACCACAACTGTATCCACTTGTTGGTTCCTCTGAAACAGTACATACCACAACTGTATCCACTAGCTGGCTCCTCTGAAACAGTACATACCACAACTGTATCCACTCGTTGGCTCCTCTGAAACAGTACATACCACAACTGTATCCACTCGTTGGCTCCTCTGAAACAGTACATACCACAACTGTATCCACTTGTTGGCTCCTCTGAAACAGTACATACCACAACTGTATCCACTCGTTGGCTCCTCTGAAACAGTACATACCACAACTGTTAAACAGGCTCCTCTGAAACAGTACATACCACAACTGTATCCACTTGTTGGCTCCTCTGAAACAGTACATACCACAACTGTATCCACTAGCTGGCTCCTCTGAAACAGTACATACCACAACGGTATCCACTTGTTGGCTCCTCTGAAACAGGACATACCACAACTGTTAAACAGTTAGGCTCCTCTGAAACAGGACATACCACAACTGTATCACAAGTAGCCAGCCATCTCTGAAACAGTACATACCACCACTGCAACACCAGCGTCAGCATAAACCCGCACGATCAACTTTTTGTCATTTCTGCTAAGCTCCTCCCTCTGAAATACCTGTTCTCTTCACCACTTTGATTTCTTGATCCATCCAGTTATGTCAGTGACTGCCTCAGTGTGTGTGTGCATCATGGGCATGGCTTTCTTGTGGATGTTCAGAGCACCCTACAAACTAACATTCACCAGTCACCACCACCAAGACCTACTGACTGGAGAAGGCTAACACAAAGCTCTGGCCTATTTTCAAAGACGACCACCACACTGACAAGGACCCCACCACATCCTAAAAAAAGAAAGAAAAAGGAATAAAAAAAGAGAAACCCAACATACATGTGCAACGAGTGAAGTATAACAATCCTATCATCCGAATCACAACACTTGCCATGCAACACTTGTGCGAAGTACTTAGGTTAATGTGTATGATGTGAGCACTCAGAGTGTTGATGAGCGCATGATAAATGTACATTATTATTAACACCAGAAACAAATTTATTTAGTGCGAAAATATTTCTCCGGTCCAAACCGTTCCAGTCTACAATGAAAAGAGCCAACCCAGTTCCCTCGGGCAAGCTTACCCTGTGTGAAGAAGTAGACCCGAGTGCCATCCCCTCTCACGTAGAAGTTTTCAGAAAGACAGCGTCCTGGTGAAGAAAGCAGAAAATTTGTTATTGTTATTGATTGATTATCACAAGTAAATAAGATGCACCTCATGTTTACATGAGCGCCTCAACACTACACTGCTCCCAAAGTCTTATTAGTACCCAAATCTATCAGAGGGTGCTGACGGCATTGGTGGACAGATGCGCAGAGATAAGGAGCGCCTCTTCAGAAGCGTGACCAATTACGGCAGAGTTTAGAAGAAGGGTGCTGGAAAGTGAGGCTTGGAGTGTACTGCAGTGGGTCACCTCAAGGCAACAAACAAACAAACAAAAAAGACGACAACAAAAGATCAAAAAGATCTTTAAAAATATATAAAAAACTCGGAAAGAATCCCCCTCACCTTTCTTAAACCTTAGTTGCGCCATATCGTAGCGACCATAGTCCCTCAGCAACACTGTCCCTCCTGGCTTAAGGCAGCTGGCTAGTCGGTCAACTGCACGCTGCATCCTGAGTTCAACAGATCACTTTGCAGTACTGACAGTTAATAGTAATCAGACCAAAGGGATCCATGTACAAAATCTAAGGGCACTGACACTCTCAGTCTCACCCACAGATCTGCAAAAAATCCTTAAGGAATCAAAAGCACTTACTCAGTTACTGTGAAGTTATTTTCCAGTTCATTCAGAATTGTGCTTCTAAGTATGTTCTCTCTCTCTCTCTCTCTCTCTCTCTCTCTCTCTCTCTCTCTCACACACACACACACACACACACACACACACACACACACACACACACACACACACACTGTTGTCTCTATAGGACTTAAGAAAGTATAAATTATCAAGATTTTTCTCCATGCATACATACAGTCATGGATAACATTAATTTTGTACTTTAAAATTATTACAACACTAACAAGCTGACAGGTCTGCAGAAGTTTATGTGACGTTAATTCCCTTGCAATTCTCAAAATAAAACTTTGTCGCAATGCCAACTCTTTTTTTCTGACATAAAGATACAATTCAGCAGAAAGATCAACATGTATGAATATTACTAAAAGATTTATTCTATTTTATTAAACACGTTAACTTTAGCCACAGCCAACAAATCATGGTACAATGGTTTAGGAATATATATATTATGCATGAACGGCTTATAAAGATATACATATGCACAACACTCACTTCTCTGGATGTAGGGCGCTCAAAACAAAGATCATGATGACAATGTCCAGACTTTCAGGTGGGAATGGCAGCTCAGACTTTTCATCAGTGATATCCCACACAAATGCATGGCATCGCTTAGTGTCATAGTCTCGATGATCCTAATCAAAACACAAACAAAAATGCATGACTTGTGACATTCAGACCCTCCAGAGCAAATGACAATTTATGAAGTCTCATCATTACTACATTAGTGACCTTGTGTCTAACCGAACTGCCTGTTACTGTGTGGGTCAAAATCCGAGTCACAGACCCACAAGACAACAATCAAAACTGCAATATTGTAATGTAACTCCCTAGGGAAGAAAAAAAAATGCGTTCAAGAATCCTCATTGTGATATGATGCATCACATTGTCACAGGAAGACATGAACCTGCTGGTCACTCACAACACTTCAGAAAAGCAGTGTCACTGCCACAGTCTGCAACAGATTGTTCTAGCTTTTGGACATTACCTAACATTATGTAACAAACAGAGTCTCTGTTGGTCTGTCTGTTTCTTTCAGTGTCTGTGTAGCCAATGCTGTGATTAGGCACTAGACCTGCTGAACCTGTTGGTGTTAAGAATAAGATAGCTTCAAGGACATGAAGGTGGCTTGTAATCCACAGAAGAAGAAAAATACTATTTCTTTAGTCAGGGATACCTTTTGTGTTGAAATGCACGAATTTGGGCTGCAACTTTGCTTAAAATGCAGCTGGACTGTGAAGACAGAGTTGCACAGCCAATGATACATCACCAGGGCTGAGAGCGTTCAAGTTAAACTGGTCTATCAAAACATGCACAGCGGCATATCAAATCAGAGAGCATTCAAGTTAAACTGGTCTATCAAAACATGCACAGCGGTTTATCAAATCAGACTTTCAGAGCTTATGCAAACTGCTGCAGTGACGCATACAAACCAACACACCACAGGTACATACAAAAAGAACGACATATTAAAGAAGCAACAAAGAGTCAAGCTGAAGAACACTGCCTGTATTACCTTCACCAGCTGAACAGCTGTGGAGGAGAAATCACAGCAGTATACCATTAGCCCTGGGTCACTGCAATTGTAAAACAAACAAAAATGGCGATAAAATGTATATATAAGTCAACACTGTAAAATCTAAGTAAATAACCAGCAGAAAAACACAAAATGACAATAATATACTGAAAAAACAGTACTGATCAAAAAGAAAAGTGACGATTTTTTTTCTTTTTGTTTTTTCAGTGACATATATATATAATACAAATGAAATTTTGGTCAGACCAAAGTTTGGAAGAATGCATACAGTACTGTTATGTAATTCTTAAGTGCTTGATTTAAAGATGATGACAACAACAAACCATATCTAATCCAATACAGCTGTAACAATGTTGTGCACACTGAATTTGAACTCTTTACATTATCCCACTATTACTAAATACTAGTATTAGCAAAGAGTTTGTCAGTACGCTGTAAAGCACATAATAATTATGTTATATCTCTCTCTCCACAGATCTGAAAATCACCATGAACATGAAAACTGCCATTAATTCTTCTTTCTTAACTATCTGAACAATAAAAATTACAAACTATTTCTTCTTCTTCTAGTTTTCCATTAATCATTCAGCTAAAAACAAAACAAAAGAACTCACTTGTTGGTGTTCAAAACTGGAAAAACTGTATTGCCAACACCACAGCCAACCTAAAATGAAACAAGGACATCCCCATCATTGTTAAAGCTGAAGACCTTCTTTTCATCTGTCTTGTTAATTTCTTACAAAAGAAGAAAAATGACAAAAAAAGGCCACCACATGGTTAACTCACTTTGTTTCAAGAATAAATTTGTCCTGAAGAAATTTAAATTAAATTAGTTCTACAACATAAAAATTATGATATATTATGTAGATAGACAGTATGGTCCATATAAAGAGGCACACAAAACCCTACAGGGATCACTGCCCATTTAAATCTTCTGGTATTGTTTTTTTTAATTCACTTGTGCGGCAGACTTTCTGAGGCTCAAAATGAAGATTAAATGGGCAATGACATTTACTGTTTCCTTATATATATTATATATATAAGAGTAATGAAGACCAAATTATATCTCAGGTGCTAACTTGGGGATAGGGTGGGGTCGGGGGAGTCAGTGGGGTCAGTGGTTGGTGGGGTCCAGCACACAAGTGGAAGTGTCTCTATCTGAGTCTCTCTCTCTCTCTCTCTATCTATCTATATATAAATATATATATATATCATAGATGATAAACTCTTAACTCCATTACCTCATGCAATCTGCATAGCATGCCATCAATATGAGCATAAACATAATATAAGACTGGTGAACCAGACTCAAAAACAAAAATACAGCAGAATCCTCAAAAAGGGGCACCACAAACCCCCCCCCCCCCCCCAATGTGAAAAGAAGGGGCTTAGCAGGGGAGGAAGGGGTTGGGGGGGGGGGGGTGAGGATTTTCACGAAACAAGAAATTTTTGCACAAAATTGTTAGAAACAGGGCAGTCTCTCATTCATTTCACTGTGCATGTTGCCTGCCTACCTCTAACACTCTGAAGGTTGCCGACTCTCCAGGATAACTGTCAGAGGCAGAGCCGCTACTAGTGCTGTCTTGTGTGCAGACACTTTTAGCGTCCTCTCTTGCATCACCCGAACACGACACCTCTTCCATCACGGGCCCTTTATGCATCTGTGAACCATCACTGGACCTGATCTTATCATTTTCCAAACACTTTTCTGGAGACTCGTGGCTTGAAGAATCAAGAGTGCCACACGTTCCCCCACTCGAATGACTGTCCTCTTTCAGTAATGCTTCAGAGTTGTTTGTTGGTAGTCTTTCTGTGTTGGTGGTGGCAGGTAGAGTTGATGTTGCTGCTGCGGATGCTGTTGCGGATGAGGCCTGTGAGTTAGTGGAGGTTTCTGGGTTGGTGTTTCCCTGGGACGAGTACAGCTCTGGGAATTCGGTAAAGAGCCAGTGCCGGTCCTTGAAGAAACGGTTCTGGTGTTGGTTGTAAAACTTGTCCCAGAACAGGTCGGCCTCTCTTTCATACTCCTCTGCAACAACAAAGCCATCACTGCAGCCATAAACTCCACCAGAAGAACCCACATTCATATAAATGTCACTTTTAAATGTTTACTGTTGGCATTATTTGAAACTGCAAGGTTGCCTTTACAAAACAAAATAGCAAACAAAGAAACAAAACAAAAAAAGACTACATTGGCAATAAGTACAGTATACACACATGTTTATATGTACTATACAAAAAAAAAAGGAAAAAAAAAAAGGATGAATATTAAAGACTGGGAATAACTTGAATATTCCTTAATCCCAAGTATAAACCATTAAGTTCCATCCCACTACTTCAGTACAAATGTCTACATGTACATTCATACACAATAAAAGTGTAGAACACTCTCCCTTATATCTTCTCTATCACTCTATGATGAAAAAGTCCATCCTAAAAGAGTCTGTACTAAGTCTAAGTTGGGTCTAAACTCTAAGTCTAACTGTACCTTGTTTTTCAGCTGACGCTGCATACTGTAACTGTTCCAAAGTTTTCTGTTGCGCTTCAGCTTCCTGCTCCTCATCCCACACAACATTATCCCTGAAAAACATCCACATCTTACTGGTGCTGCTGACAGTAACATCCACACATCTTACTGGTGCTGCTGACAGTAACATCCACACACCTTACTGGTGCTGCTGACAGTAACATCCACACATCTTACTGGTGCTGCTGACAGTAACATCCACACATCTTACTGGTGCTGCTGACAGTAACATCCACACATCTTACTGGTGCTGCTGACAGTAACATCCACACATCTTACTGGTGCTGCTGACAGTAACATCCACACATCTTACTGGTGCTGCTGACAGTAACATCCACACATCTTACTGGTGCTGCTGACAGTAACATCCACACATCTTACTGGTGCTGCTGACAGTAACATCCACACATCTTGCTGGTGCTGCTGACAGTAACATCCACACATCTTACTGGTGCTGCTGACAGTAACATCCACATCTTATCTTACTGGTGCTGCTGACAGTAACACCTGCAATCTTACTGGTGCTGCGACAGTAACATCTACACATCTTGTTTTTCTAGTGCTGCTGACCCAAGTAACAGACCACACCATCCAACATTTGCCAAGAGGCTGTAAGAACAAACATGTTACCTGAAATAACAGACGAACAAAAGCCAAAGCATTTGTTAGAGCCCAAACGACACTGTACCTGAAATCAAAGAGAAAAAAGAAAAGATTTTGTCCGACTGTATGGATATGTGTGTGGTGTGACTTGTGTGTGTGTGTGTGTGTGTGTGTGTTGTGTGTGTGTGGCACGTGTTGGACTGCGCGTGCGTGCATGTGCCTGCGCGGGTGTGTATGTGTATGTGTCGCACCCCAGGTCACGACCCACCCCATCCCACCGCACCTAAACGCACCAGCTAAAAGCAAAACTAATCCCTTTTGCATCATCTCTCACTCTCAGTGTTGTTAAACCTGTATAAACGAAAGAATGGAAAACTGTAGTCATTGAAGCAAACATTATTAACTTTGTCTCAACTATCTGAAACTGATCTACAAAATGTTTGTACAATAATATCCTTCTTTCTAGTTCGTACCAAGCATTGTGTTGGAAGACGTTTTGTGGATCTGTCAGAAACCGTGTTCCAAACTGTGGTTTCTTTCTGGCCTGATCATCTTCAGCTGCATCTGCACACGAAGCCTGCTGCTGTTCTTGGTCCATGTTTTTACTTTTGCTTTTGAGAGCTTCAAAATGTTTGGCAGTATTCGCTGTGGACTGCCACGAAGCTAAATTTCGCGACCGATGAGTGTGTCTTTCGTCCCGAGTCAGCAGACGAACTAAAATAAAACGGATAAAAACTTCATCATATCTGTTACACGCAGAAATCGTAAATTTCAAAACCCTCATAGAAACCAGAGACAGTATTACAACAATTACGTCAGCTTGTATCTGCCACAAGTATTGTCATGGAATTTCCTTCTAGACTAGCACTAGCAGCAGACAAGGTCTCGCGTTTGTTTTCAACACGTGGGTTACCTCAATGACTGAAGACTGCGACAGGGGGAGCAACTCGATACGCGAAAAACAAGAACTGGGCGGCCCGAGCGGCCAGCCACACTTCAGGCTATCATATATATATATATATGTGTGTGTGTGTGTGTGTGAAAGAAGAAAACGCCAACGACTCAGTACACCACTACCGCCGGTTCAACCCGCGGCCGCTCAGCCGGCGCCGGATCGGCAGTAACTGACGGGTCAATAGCCGCAAGTGCGGGGCTGATCCCTGCGACAGCCTAATACTAATGCCACTGAAAAACACCTGAAAGACAAATAAGGCCGAAACTGAAATCAGAACTGAGACTTTAGGACAACAAACACCGTAAACCCGGCGATTAGCAAGAAAGAACACTAGTCGCTACGGCTATGCTGCAGAAACACTGCCGGCCAAGACAGCTATCCGCTTCCAGTCAGAAACACTGAGGCTTCAGTCAGCCGGTTCTCACGTTCAGTCGTAGACATTGATTTTGTTTCAGTTGTAACTGAATGTTCCAATTTTTTATTTTGCAGATATCCCCGCCCAGTCCCTTACGAAGCCCCCGCGGGTTGGGGCCGGCAAAGACTGAATTTGCCGGACAGCCCTTCCTCCCTTTCTCATAGTCATCTTCATCAATAGTCTTAAAAAACAAAAACAAAAAAAACGAAAACCCAAAAACTATGGAGCAAACACGGTGCTTAACGTCCATAGAAACTATAGAGAAGACTGGACTGAGTTTTATAGAGAGAAAATCAGTCAACACACAAGGGAGTCAGTAATTCAGTAGCGTTCGAAAGACGTCACACAAACACAACAACAAAGACTACCTGAGTCGCCTGCGGTAACTCAGGCTCACCTGGCATAAAATCCACTGTTTGGTGTGTCTGTGCTCTATTTGCATGTAGTTTTCGATGACAAACACGCAGTTATTATGCGCGTGCGTGTGTGTGTGTGTTTACCCCAGATATATATATATATATATATATATATATATATATATATATATATATATATATATATTATATATATATATATATATATATCACGCATTATCGAATTTTGTTTTCCGGATTTTCTAGTGCCCATTTTAACATGGTTTGTGTACTCAACATATTGTAGCTCATCGTATCCTTAGTTGAGAGTAGTTCCCTCATGGGCAAGGGCTGGATGCAAAAAAGACCTCGAGTCTTCTCCACTACCTTCGTATGATAAAGTTTATTCATTCATTCATTCTCTCTCCCTCTCCCCCTCTCTCTCTCCAGATATGTACATATATACAAATAAAAATGACACCAAACATCTTGATCATGAACTGATTCCACGTTTTTTATTTTTTTATTTCCAGTTTGTCTCGTGCCAGAGTCATATTAATTTGTTTTGTTTTTATTTTTGTCAAGACCGGGCCATTGCTGCGTAGCATGCATAATGTGCCTCCGAGTCCTTGCTGGTCCGGGGCCGGGCTTGGTGCACGTGCTACTTGGAACAGACAGCGCACGTGACGACCTTTCCCTGGATGTAGGGGGGGCAGGGCAGACTGCCACACTGCGCGGTCACGAAGTAGAACATATAACCGTTATCATTTCTCGCTCCGCTAGAATCATCTTCAGGGGCTGCCATCCACGCACACGTACTCCGTGGCGAAGTAATCTTTGTACTGTGAAGTCAGGTGGCCCGTGTACTGTGGCGTCCATCCAGGGGGGCAGGTGCGGGTGGCGGGCACCATGATGGTGGTGGACTGAGGGGCCCGGCACACGGAGCAGGGCACGTCGTGGTCATCGCCGTGACTGCCGGGAAATTCATAACTCTGCACCGTAGATAAAACCAGGCCATGATGGTGTATCGATGGCATCGTCAAACTGGGGCGTCTTTGTGAGACACAGAGAGGGTTGGTACCGCTGCCTTTCTGGCTGTGTTGTTTTCCTCCTGCTATTCCTGCGCAAACAAAATGAATAAGGAAAAGGCAGCTTAGATCAAGTCGTCACCTCCAGGTATGTATGGATATGTGGACAGCGAGGTGATTGGCTGACCGGTGGAATAATTAATAGTTATTGGCTATTTTGGTTAGATAGTTGATCGGTCATTGCATTAGTTTCAAAGGGAAGCAAGAAAGAAAAGAAAAAGAAAGAGGAAAAACTAAACAAAAAGAGACAAAAACATCTTTGGGTGTGTTCTGAAGGTGAGGGTCATCTGTCAGGCATGTGCACTCTTGTTATTGCTAGTGCTTTTATTTGTCATTGTTGTTAGTGATGTCATTATTATTATTAACTGGTATTCTTTATCTCAATTGTAAACAAGGTCCGGGGGAAATATTTTCGTCACTAATATTAATTAGGCTTGAATATTAGTAGTAGTAGTAGTAGTAGTAGTAGTAGTAGTAGTAGTAGTAGTATAGTAGTAGTAGTGGTGGTGGTGGTGGTGGTGGTGGTGGTGGTGGTGGTGGTGGTGGTGGTGGTGGTGGTGGTAGTAGTAGTAGTAGTAGTAGTAGTATAAATGAGGCTTGTGGACTTATTATCATTGTTTTAAATGATACTTGTGGTGTTTTGTTAAAATATATGAGGCTATGTAGAGCAACATTAACTAATAGCAGGAATCTATAGACCTTAATCAGAAGTGCTCAAGCAACACCAAAAACACAACGAAACCAAAACAAAAACCAATAAACAACAACACATATATACCCCCACCACACACACACCATACACCACACACACACACACACACACCCACACACAACCACACATCATATCATCACACAACACACACACACACACACACCCCCACACACACACACACACACACACACACACCACACAACACACACCACCACACACACACACACACACACACACACACACACACACACACACACACACACACAACACATACACACACACACACACACACACACACACACACACACACACACACACACACACACACCACACCACACACAACACAACACACACACACACACAACACCACACACAACCACACACACACACACTCACACAACACACACACACACACACACACACACACACACCCACACACACACACAACACACACACCACACACACACACACAACACACACACACACACAACACACACACACACACACACACACACACACACACACACACACACACACACACACACACACACACACACACACACACACACACAGGATTGCGCCAACACATTGCCAATAACACACACACTGACACGCACACACACGCATGTGCGTGCAGTCGATAAGGACATGGAAAATAAGTTATACTGGTTTAACAAGGTCAGGTTTAAATGTAAATGAAACTTCATGATTAGCAGTAGCAGGCCTAGTATAAACAAGGCGTGTGGGATTATTGTCATTATTATAAATGAGGCATGTGGGATTCTTGTTATTCTTATAAACGAGGCATTTGGAATTACTGTAGTTATTGTAAACGAGGTATGTGGAATTAATTACTGTTGTTAATGTCAACTATGGACGTGGGATTTCTGTTGTTCTTACTGAAACAATGCGTGTGGAATTACTGTTGTGATAAATGAGGTATGTGGAATTACTGTAATTATCATGAGCGAGGTATGTGCAACTACTGTTGTTATTGTAAAGCATACATTTGGGATTACAGTTGTTACAAGGCATGTGGAATTACTGTTATTACTGTTGTTACAAGGCATGTGGAATTACTGTTATTATGATAAACGAAGCATGTGGAATTACTGTTATTACGTTGTTACAAGGCATGTGGAATTACTGTTATTACAGTTGTTACAAGGCATGTGGAATTACTGTTATTACAGTTGTTACAAGGCATGTGGAATTACTGTTATTACTGTTGTTACAAGGCATGTGGAATTACTGTTATTACAGTTGTTACAAGGCATGTGGAATTACTGTTATTACAGTTGTTACAAGGCATGTGGAATTACTGTTATTACGTTGTTACAAGGCATGTGGAATTACTGTTATTACAGTTGTTACAAGGCATGTGGAATTACTGTTATTACAGTTGTTACAAGGCATGTGGAATTACTGTTATTACAGTTGTTACAAGGCATGTGGAATTACTGTTATTACAGTTGTTACAAGGCATGTGGAATTACTGTTATTATGATAAACGAAGTCTGTGGAATTACTATTATTATTGTTAGAAATCAGGCAAGTGGAGTTACTGTTGTCATTATTATTATTATTATTATAAATAATGAATCATTTAGAATTACTATCATCTTTAAAAAAAACTGGGTATGTGGAATTACTGCAGTTATTAAAAATAAGGCTTGTGGAATTACTGTTGTTATTGTAAACGAGGCGCATGCAATTCAAAACGAGGCATGTTGAATTCCTGCTATTATTATAAACGAGGCATGTCGGAAATTATTGTAGTTATTATAAACAAGGCATATGGAATTACTGTAGTTATAATAATCGAGGCATGTGGAATTATTGGTGCTATAAACGAGGGATATGGATGGACTGAAATTACTGTTGCTATTATTATAAATGAGGCCTGTGAAATCACTTTTGTTAGTGTTACAAAAGAGGCTTGTCGATAAAGTGACCTGCACGCTCGTCAGTTTACCTGACTTTCCCGCCATGACAACTTTTTGCATTAGAGAAAAAGAGAGAAAAACCGGAGGATGAAATGTAATCCATTGTCATAAATAGCAAAGAATATTATCCAACATTGTACTTAAAGTCAAACCGTCTATAAAAATGTTTAATAAATCATTCAAGTTTTCCAGAGTGTATAGCCATGATGTCTTATTACCGAAGACGTTTTTGGAAGGATACTGACCACTTCACACAAAGAACTCATCAGAATACCTGACCACCTCACATATAAAACTCCTCAGAATACAGGACCACTTTACACATAGAACTCACCAGAATACACGAGTGTGGTGCTGGATGGACGGTCATGTCCCCAGGGAACACTGGCCACCGCACACAAACATTTCACTAGAATACATGACTACTTCACACAAAGAACTCGCCAGAATAGAGGACCACATCACACAGAGAACTCGCCAGAATACATGACCTCCCCACACAAAGAACTCACCAGAATACAGGACCACCTCCCACAAAGAACTCACTAGAAGACAGGACCACCTCACACAAAGAACTCTCCAGAATGCAGGACCACCTCACACAAAGAACTCTCCAGAATGCAGGACCACCTCACACAAGGAACGAACTCACCAGAATACAGGACTACCTCACACAAAGAACTCACTAGAAGACAAGACCACCTCACACAAAGAACTCACCAGAAGACAGGACCACCTTACACAAAGAACTCGCCAGAATACAGGACCACATTACACAAAGAACTCACCAGAATACAGGACCACCTTACACAAAGAACTCACCAGACTACAGGACCACATCACACAAACAACTCACCAGAATACAGGACCACATCACACAAACAATTCACCAGAATACAGGACCACATCACACAAACAACTCACCAGAATACACGAGTGTGGCACTGGATGGACAACCCTTCCGTCCCCAGCGAACGAAGGTCGAACCTGCGACAAAGGGCATATGTCTGATGACACGTACTGAGTGAAGATCGTTGTACACAGAACTCGTGCACACGCACCATACACACACGCACATGTATACACACATACACACTGACCCATGCACGCATGCACGCACTGACATTTTTGGAATTTCACCTTCTGGATTTTTTTTTCTTCAAATACAAACAAATGAGAACAACAGGGCCTGATCATAAAAAATATGGACCAGTCATTAAATTTGATGAAGCTGCAACATGACTATCAGCATGAATGAATTGTAAAATCGATTAATCAGCCAATCAAGTAGCAAAATACTGACCCACATTATTGTAGCGCACAGATCCATTTACTGCTTGTTTGCTTTCGAAATCTGTCCTGGTCGCCTGTAGCTCTGTGTGAAAATCTGTTTTGGTCGTCTGTAGTTCTGTCTTTGTCGTTTGCAGTTCTGTCTTGGTCGTCAGTAATTGAATTTCTATGGCCTGCAGTTTGTCCTTGAGCAGGGACAGTTCAGTCGCCAGTTGAGCTACAACTGCACCCAGTCCTTCCCCACACGTGCTACGGAAACAGATACACACACAATTATGTATCTACTCCATGGCATAATAGGAATGTACATATGATACCGATGAGCATCTATGTACCACCTGGACACCGTACACCACAATAATTCAGTATTTAGGGTGAAGGTATGTTTGATGCTTTAATTGTAGCGATGATTGATATTGATCCTGGCACATTGCAAATCCACCATCCAAAGTCTGCGGTCACCTAGACAGCATCTGGAAATAGACATACTACACATGGCCGACTAAACTTTCAATTTAATAAGTAACTCTTTTTGCCTAAAAATAGGTAAAACATTACTTACTTATCTTGGAGTAGTAACAGAAAAATCTTCTCTTTTTTTCTTAATAATAACAATAAGGTTATTTTATAACAATAACAAAACAAAAACAAAAACAATAACAAAGAACTAAAACAAACAACAACAACAACAACAAAGAAGAAAAGAAACATTCTTCCAGATACTCCAGGCTTTTGCACAAATGGCACGGAATCATCATTTTACTGTCGTTTTTGTCGCTTTACAAACGGTTTTACCCCCAAAACTTGCACACGTTTTGTATTGCCCCAATAAATTATCGTTTTTGTTTTGGTTTTTGGTTTTAACTGTTTGTGTGTTTGGATTTCGCCGTTTTAAAACGTTGATCCGGGTGCGGCAATGACAATTAATTATTCACATAAAATTACAGAGACCTACGAAGTGAAATCTTTCAAATAATTGTCGTTTTTCACAGTCCTTCTGATGAACGTTGGCCACGCAAGGTCTCCTTAGTCTCACGCAGCTCGTCCATCAGTCGTTCACCAGTCTCCGTGGACGCCGCCGGACTGAAACCAACGGCGCTGCTCTGGAAGGCGAGGAAGATGCAGGTCAGCGCGAAAAGCCAGCTCATCATGAATTGACCTTGGTCGCTTATTTATATATATATATATATATATATATATATATATATATATATATATATATATATATATATATATTATATGATTATCTTAGCAGTAGGTCTTCAGCGGAGGACACTACTTACTGCCTGAGGTTGCTCAACGGTGAAGCAGCTTTGTGGCAAAAGCAAGGCAATTTAGGCTTCAAGGACTGAAAAATGAAACTCAGCAGTCAACTCTCACAGCCGGTGGATGGTCAGATGAAGCGTGCCGTTCAGACTGACGACAACCAGGTAGGTAGTGTTGCTTAATGTCCTCAGATGTCAGTTGACATATTAGGGACAAGCTGAGACCAATGCCGAAGCATGGTTCAATATAGCTTTACGTCCACGGAAGCCAGAAGGCTCGTTAGGACGGACAGCCCAGGACGGCCACCTCGACTCTCACACAGCTCCTGAACTATGACGACAACCAGTGATTGCACCGGTGTTATATCAGGGAGATGTGTTGCATCCTGGTCCCTCTGTAACGCCTATATGTTTGTGTGTTGCACGTGCATGAAATTGCAAATAAAGAAAACGTGTCATTAGGATAAAATATACCGTAGTATATCTTCTTTTGTACATGGCAAGGGGGATTTTTGGGGACAAAATGTTTATAGTGTGTTTTGCTTTGACATACAAAATGTGAGTTTTTGCTGCTTAACGTCCTCGGAGGCGAGAAGGCCTATTAGGGACGGGGACCAGTGGGAAAGGGGGGATAGAACAGTGAAACCTCGAAACAGGCGCCAACCCGGAAGACCAAGGCTGCCGTGGACCGCCGCCAGAACAACGGAATGTTAAGGCAAGTTCCCTTGGTGAGTGATTACGGAATATAAATAGGTATCAAAACGTGTGTTATTCTGCATTGATGGATAGATAGGTGGTTGGTTTTTGACGTTGTAACAGTGATTTAGACAAGCTTGTGATTTAATGACTTGTTTTTTGAACTGGCGCAAAAGAATTTTGACTGTGTGATTTGTCCTGAGGTGTCTATGCTGTTACCGGGACTTTAAAATCCAGGGACTAACTAACTTAAACTAACCCCTGTATTTATCGCTGTTGACGACCAGCGTTATTGTTATGAAATTATTATTACATATTTATTACCATATTTTTGTTCTTGTTGTTGTTCTTGCTATTGGTTATTATAATTATCGTCATTCTTGATCAGAACACTCACAAGGTTTAAAAATGAGGAGGAGAAATACACACACACACACACACTACTTAAACAGTTTTTGCCCAACATGGCAACTGAGCGATCAAGTATTGCTTTTCGTTTCCATGGTGACGCGGCAATCGAGTCCATGCATCCAGTACTTCTCTTTCATCTGCTTTTCCGGCTTTTACTTTGCCCATTTAAAGGTGTTGCACCATGCGGAATCTGTATGGCAGGAAAGTGATCCAATGAGGAAGCGAAGGGCGGAAGAGTTCTGCCCCTTATGTTAGCGGCCCAGTATGGTACTGATTTGTGTGTGTGTGTGTGTGTGTGTGTGTGTGTGTGTGTGTGTGTGTGTGTGTGTGTGTGCGTGGTGCGTGCGTGCGTGCGTGCGTGCGTGCGTGCGTGCGTGCGTGTCATAGTGTGTGGTAAGCAGGTTATCATTATCTGCATGATTCATTGCGTCTCAGTGTGGCGCTTGTGTATTTGGTCATTGCAAATGTTGTTAGTAATTGTAAAGCGCTATGAGCTCCTGTGTGAAAGGGCGCTTTATATATGTAAGTTATTATTATTATTATCATCATTATATACCCTCTTGCTATCTGCTATGTCGTATCCCTCTAAGAATTCAAAGTAAAATCAACAGACACTTTGAAACAGAATACTTGGCTTGATTTTACTTGTTTTCTTAATCTCAGTCTTGTACAAGACCTGTTTTGAGAAAGATAATTAAATTTCGTTTAATGAGTAGCATGCGCAGTTCGTTGAAACAAACTCTTGACTAAAAACAAAGCTTGGAACACTAGCTTTGTCTGTCGAGTTCGACATCCGATCCAGACTTCACACGATGAGTTTAATATACCCATGGATAAAATCAGTAATTACACCACTGTGCCAGTAGGATCCGGCTTTATGTAGCAGAGGCTGTTGTCAGATTTCAGTTATGACTTGCAAACAAAGATACATGAAGCATATGCTAGCTAGGCTATTTTCAATCACTGTTCAGTGTTGCCCGTTTGAACTTTTGCTTTAAACCAAAATCTATTCGAGACAAAATAAAGACACAAAGAATCATTATGCGCTCGTCAACAAGCTGTATAGCTATAGCTTGTACAGCTATAGGCGATGAAAACCTTTTCGTTCCTACCGCTGTTCACTGACGCGACCGTGCTGAGAGGTATATCCTTTTTATAGTTTGGTTTCTGCTCTGTTTTTGACACAACCGTCATGGTTGCCTGGGTGTAAACAACAACAACAACAACAACAACAACAAAAAACACAAAAGTTATGTGTCTGTTTTGATTTCTGATTCCTCCAATGTCAAGTCAGTTGCGTCCTAGGTCTACACCAGGCAGCTCAGTTGATAGGCATCGGCCGTTTTTGTTGTTGTTGTTGTTGGATAACATTAGATTAAGATTTAAATGGAACAGAAAACAGCTTGGCATACTGACGAAAGGTGTAGCCTCTTTCATGTCCTTTTAGAACAATATTTTTTTAATCGCCGCACAAAAATGGCATGTTCGCTATGTTCGCAGCCGTTGAAACTTTGGGGGTGAACGTTCAGGGGACATCACTCGGCGCAGTCGCTTCGAGTTAAGTGTTCCTACAGTAAGAGTTACCAGTTAAGCAGTCAGTGTCTGTGTGGGTAAGGCACAGGCGCAGCCGCAAGAGCAGCGCTACCCATTCCTCTCAGTCAGTGTGTAGTATTTTCGCGCGTCCAAACAATGGTATGGCTGCCAGTGCTCGGCCGGGATTCTTAACGTATGCACAGATGTTGATGCATGCTATTGCATACGGGCGCTGCCGTCCGGACACTGTAAGAGAGTCTGCACTGGAAGCTGACTGACAGGGAGAAAAATCCCTTGCCGCACCCGGCCGGGGACTCGAATCCGCGTCATATCAGCATTGCGCTTGGCTTTTCAGTCTGTATCACTTGTCCATATAAAAAGATCTCGAGCTCCCCCCTATATCCACCTCCCCGATTTCCAGAGTATCATCGACCAGCAGCACTTGCTGGCTTTGACAACTGATCCGAAACCTGAGAAAATAGTGGTTCCTAACACCAGCTGTGGATTGTGAGCCGGTTTGGCCTAGCGGTAAGGCGTTAGGCTAGTAAGCGGAAGGACCTCGGTTCGATACCGCTTCGGCTCTCCTTTCTCTTCAAAAAGGTTGTGGTTTGTGGACACTGTCTTGTGACTTTGTCCATCACTTCCTACTGAAACATTGAAATGGCTCTCATCGCTGCCCATCTTAATGCAGAAGTCATTCTGGTGGTGACAGTGTAGCGATAGGTATATACTCTCCCTCTCCCCCCACCTCCATACCCCTTGCCCCCTTCTCCTCGTCCCTAATAAGCCGTACGGTTTCTGTGGACGTTAAGCACCATGTTTACTTGCTTACCAGCTGTGGCATAGTGGCGTTCCGTTCGGCCGGCTACAGACACCCTGCACTAGTTATGTGTGTGATATATATATATATATATATATATATATATATATATATATATATATATATATATATATATATATATATATATATATAATACACCACACACAAGGATGAAGCGGACCAGTGACACGTATATATCTGGGCCGGCATCTGCGTATTCTCGTCTGACTGAATAGTCCATACAGTCTAAGTGGGCGTAAAGCAACATTAAAACGGCACCTACCGCATCATTTGTCCCATAGTTCAGGAGCTGTGTGAGAGTCGAGGTGGTCGTCCTGAGCTGTCCGTCCTAACGAGCCTTCTGGTTTCCGTGGACGTAAAGAATTATTGAACCGTGCTTCGGCATTGGTCACAACTTGTCACTAATATGTCAGCTGACATCTGAGGACATTAAGCATCACTTCATCATCACCATTTGTCCCTAACATGTCAGCCCGACATCTGCGGGGAACATTGAACCCCACCTCATCATGCAGTGCCCGCATTTTCCGTGCTGAATAATTAGGTTCAGCACGACCTCTGAGAGCATTGAACCCCACGTCAGCATTTGCCGCACGTAAGTTTCTGCTGAATAATATAATTATGTCAGCCCGACATCTGATGACACCGGCTAAGCCCCACCGCACACGAGTGAGCCGGCTTGGCCCAGCGGCAAGGCTGTGCGTTGCGCTTATATGCAGAAGGACCTCAGTTCGATTCCGCTCCAGCTTTCCTCTCACTCCCAGTCTTCAGAAACTGTAGCCCGGCTGTAGACATTGTCTTGTGACTTTCTCCCTCATAATGAATGAAACATTAAAATGGCTTTCCTCTCTGCCCGTCTTAATTCAGGAATCATTTTGATGATGACACTGCTGTAGCGCTAGGTATTGTCTACTCCTTCCTGCCACTTCAGTCTGGGATCTCGGTCCCTGCCGGTACCCCCGCCAGTACCTCTTTGACAGACGGCACGGCGTTAACCGTTTGAGTCCTTTGTCTACAGTGGCGGTGCACATCTCGGTGCCCAGCATTGCAGCAGAGTCTGGCACCATTGCCATGGTTACCCGGTTGAACCCGAGCTTAGTTCTCAATGCTTTCTGCTTCGATTTTTATGATTCAGTGTGGGCATGGTTGTTCAAAACTGATTAGGCTACTCGTAATGATTGTGTATCGTTCTGTATCAGTTTGTTGTTGTTGTTGTTGTTGTAGTTTGGGGTTTGTACAGTTAAAAATACCAAGGAAGTTGGAATAGAGGTACGGGCATAGTCGTACCCAGGCACCGGGATGCGACCGCATGGCCGCGGCGGCACATGGCGGTGTGGTACAACACCAAGGACACAATACCAGTTTAACCTAAACAAACCTCAGTGCCACAACTCCATTCAGTCGCGTTTTCGAATAAGCGGCCTACCGGGCACAGCGTTGGTAAGCCAGATGTGTGTTCATGGCGTCACCTAAAGAATACGAAAAAGTGTGTGTGTGTGTGTGTGTGTGTGTGCGTGCGTGTGTGTGTGTGTGTGTGAGTGTGTGAGTGTGTGTGTGAGTGTGTGTGTGTGGTGTGTGTGTGTGTGTGTGTGTGTGTGTGTGTGTGTGTGTGTGTGTGTGTGTGTGTGTGCGTAGCGAGGAGAGGGGTGAGAGAGAGAGAGAGAGAGAGGAGAGAGAAGAGAGAGAGAGAGAGAGAGAGAGAGAGAGAGAGAGAGTGTGTATGTGTGTGTGTGTGTGTGTGTGTGTGTGTGTGTGTGTGTGTTGTGTGTGTGTGTGTGTGTGTGTGTGTGTGCTGATGTGGTGCGAGGGGGGGGGTCGGAGGAGAGAAGAGAGAGAGAGGAGAGAGAGAGAGAGAGAGGAGAGAGAGAGAGAGGAGAGAGAGAGAGTGTGTGTGTGCTCTCTTCTACAAACCTTGAATATGAGCTTCCTCTTCTCCTCAAAACACGGTTTTTCATTTGATATCCCTTGCTGTTGTTGTTGCTGCCGCTTCTGCTTGACTAAACATTGGATTCAAACCACACAATAGAACTAGCCTAAATCCTACCATTGTCCAAAATGGTGTCAAAATACATTTCCTCTGTTTGATTAATATTATTGATTAGCTGGTTGATTCAGTTCCCGCACATCAAGTCTGTGTGACTAACGTCAGTTTGACGTTAACATTAAGTGGTTAGTTGCTTGGTATACTGAAACGCCTAGTCAAACTGACGAAGGTAATATTCATCAGGGTTAAATGCACAAAGTTCTAGTCACAATGTACAGCGTCATTCACTGTTCACGATACACAACACTTCATATTATGAAGCAAGTTGGGCAAAATGAAGTTGAATGAGCTAGGAAAGCAGAAGTCCGCAGAAGGCGCTATTCAAGTGGCTATCGACAAATTTTAAAGCTGTCATAATACTTGTAAACTCTTGCCTAAATAAAGGAATGGATAAACAAATGAGAAACACAATTTTTTAAATTGTTTTATCTGTTTGCGTGCACTCATGCATGCATGCATGCATGCGCGCGCGCGCGCGCGCGCGCGGCCGCTGTGTGTGTGTGTGTGTGTGTGTGTGTGTGTGTGTGTGTGTGTGTGTGTGTGTGTGTGTGTGTGGTGTGTGTGTGGAGGAAATGAATGGATGTATTACTTTAAGGGGTGTTTTTTTTATATGTTGAAGCATGTTGTCATCCCTCCCCCACCTTCTCCCACACACCCACACACCCCCACACCCACACACACACACACACACATATATTCTAAAATTTAGAGCAAGGAATTCAAGACTATTTTCCGTCGTCCTCGACTCGACTGATACCAAAGGTGGTAACAAAACGAGTTTTTGGTTTGTTTGTTTTGTTTTTCTCGTGAATTCCGGCCAAAAGCTGTCAGCAATTGAAACACTCATGTAATGCATAGCCCATCGCCCTGAATATCGTTAACACGTCTCACGTGTTTTAGATTTTGGTCATGCTTCACTGAACGAACGTCAGCTACAGCCGTCCCATCGTCTTTCTTCGCGTGTTAGTTTACACGCACTGTCAGTAGCGTACGAGAACCCGGCTGGACAAACAGATCTGAAAATACTTTACAATGAAATTCTCGTCAGAAGACTGATTGTTGCAGCACGTATACATGTGCCAGGTAGTTTGAATGAGCGACGTTTGCCGACATTTGGACCACGGGCAGCTGCAATTTTTT
Source organism: Alviniconcha marisindica (assembly GCA_018857735.1). Classification (NCBI taxonomy): domain Eukaryota; kingdom Metazoa; phylum Mollusca; class Gastropoda; family Provannidae; genus Alviniconcha; species Alviniconcha marisindica. The sequence continues at coordinate 24,246 of JABMCL010001533.1, read as the reverse complement.
GGACATAGCGGTCAGCGATGTGACTGACACTGACTACACGGTGAAACGCACACGTCCATGACATCTCACCCAAAACGCAGGAGACTGTTGCACTGAATACGTTGTCTGTAGAAGTCCCTCCTCCCGTGTCTGCCCCTCCCGGTCTGGCCTCAGCGGAAGCCGTCTGTCACGCTCGGCCATGAGCATCCAACGCCGGAGTGTCACCAGGTCACCAGCCCACACAACAACACAGACAAGGGGGAAGGCCACGCAGCTTTTAACAATTACACACTCGCCGCGCGCTGAAGTAAGTCGGACGAAAATCTCTCAGAACCGCAACCGCGGCCGCTCGTTCGGTGTTTACACCCGATACGGTGGAGGCATCATGCCCAGTTCTTACCCTTCCAGCCAGGTGAACGTCAACGACTACTACATCGACGCCTTCATCGGCGTGGGCGTCATTGGTTCTCTCTTGCTGGCGGCCGTAGGCTGTGCGCTTTTCCACTACTGTAAGAACAAGCGTCGAGGCTCCTCTTCGCCACAAGGCAGCCAAATGAGCACGACTACAACGACAGTGAACAGTCCACTTTCCCGTGACGATTACGAATGGGAGGAGTTCCCCCCAGCTGCTGCTCGTCTGCGTCTGGACGAGGAATACGAGGACGAGGACACCAACAGCGGAGACGAGCTGAGTTATTTGACCGCCGCGAGTCACGGCGACGAAGAGCCGGTCCGCTACTGCGTCATTGCGGTCACTCATGAGCAGAACGTCGTTCCCGAAAAGCTTGACAACCGAAGCAACGAAAGCCTGGATCAGACCACGGCACGACACGCTTCTCCAGCGTCGGGGAATGACGAATCGCAGCACTACACTGCGGAGAACCACCTCAGCGCAATAGGTGACGACCTCGAGTCAGAGACTACAGGAGAGAGTTTTAAAACCTGCGATGATGATGCCGACGACGACGACGACGACCGTGTCTACAACTCCGACAGTGTTCGTAACGAGGCCGCCACGGATGTTCTGGAACTCTCTCCTTTGACGGACCGAGACGGCGATGTGTCTGACTGTCTGGCCATTCTAGGGCTGGACATCGGCTCAGAGGAGAATGGTGATGACGATGCGGAGGGTGTCAACAACCTCAGCTTATCGTCACAAGAAACCGATGACGATGTCGTCTCGTCTGACGATTCGTTGTTCAGTCGCCTTCAAGACGTCAAAGTAGGTTCTTTTCTTCTTTTTCTTCTATCATTTACTCCCCCCCCCCCTTTCTTTTTCTATCTTCCGTATGCAGGTGTGTCATAAATTAGAAAGACAACTCTTCCCATCTGTGTGTGTGTGTGCGTGCGTGCGTACATGCGTGCGTGCGTGCGTGTGTGTGTCTGTGTCCGTTGCGTGCATGTGTGTGCGTGCGTGTTGTCTTCCGTGTTGTCTTTCCCGGGGCAATCGCAGAAAACAACAACAATAATAGCAAACAAACAAACAAAACAAAACAAAAACACCCCGAACGCCCCTCAAAAAATAAAACAAAAGAAACAAACAAACAACCCCCCCACCACTAAAAAACAAACAAAAACAACAACAACAAAAACAACTGTTTTTTGCGTGTGTGTCCTACCACCTGCATTGCGCTATAATTTGTCAACTCTACTGCTAGCACTGGTTTCCCACTTCTGTTCACAGGTTTCCCCCTTCTGTTCACAGGTTTCCCCCTTCTGTTCACTGGTTTCCCCCTTCTGTTCACTGGTTTCCCCCTTCTATTCACTGGTTTCCCCCTTCTGTTCACAGATTTCCCCCTTCTGTTCACAGGTTTACCCCTTCTGTTCACAGGTTTCCCCCTTCTGTTCACTGGTTTACCCCTTCTGTTCACAGGTTTACCACGAGGTTCACAGGTTTACCACGAGGTTCACAGGTTTCCCCCATTCTGTTCACTGGTTTCCCTCTTCTGTTCACAGGTTTACCCCTTCTGTTCACAGGGTTTACCCCTTCTGTTCACAGGTTTCCCCCTTCTGTTCACAGGTTTACCCCGAGGTTCACAGGTTTACCCCGCGGTTCACAGACTCAGCCGGCTCCCCGTTTTTCTGTGCACAGACTGTATAAGCCCGTGTTTTTCTCTGCACAGGCTCAGTCCGCGTTTTTCTCTTCACATGCGGCTCAGCCGGTTTTTTGTTTGTTTGTTTGTTTTTGTTTTTCACAGGCTCAGCCAGTTTTTCTGTTTATAGGCTGAGCTCGAGTGAGTTCTCTGCCTCTCTCTGCCTCTCTCTGCCTGTCTCTGTCTGTCTCTGTCGCTGTCTGTCTGTCTGTCTGTCTGTCTGTCTGTCTGTCTGTCTGTCTGTCTGTCTGTCTGTCTGTCTCTCTCTCTCTCTCTCTCTCTCTCTCTCTCTCTCTCTCTCTCTCTCTCTCTCTCTCTCTCTCTCTCTCTCTCTCTTCACAGGCTGTTTGTTTCTTCTTCTTCTTCTTTTTTATCTCTCCCCCCCCCCCCCCCCCCCCCTTTCTGTTCGCAGGCTGAAATCAAGCTTTCTGTTCACAGGCTCAGCCAGAATTTTCTGTTCAGCCCGATTTTTCCGTTCACTGCTTAGCCAGAGTTGTTCTGTTTACAGGCTCAGAGTTTTTCTGTTCACAGCTTCTGTACCAGCCAGAGTTTTGCAGCTTACCAGCTCAGCTCAGCCACACTTTTCTGTTCACAGGCACAGCCCGAGTGAGTCGTTCTGTTAACAGACTCAGCCACACTTTTCTGTTCACAGGCACATCCCGAGTGAGTCGTTCTGTTAACAGATTCAGCCACACTTGTCTGTTCACAGGCACAGCCCGAGTGAGTCGTTCTGTTAACAGACTCAGACACACTTTTCTGTTCACAGGCACATCCCGAGTGAGTCGTTCTGTTAACAGACTCAGACACACTTTTCTGTTCACAGGTACAGCCCGAGTGAGTCGTTCTGTTAACAGACTCAGCCACACTTTTCTGTTCACAGGCACAGCCCGAGTGAGTCGTTCTGTTAACAGACTCAGCCAGTTGTTGTTGTTTTGTTCACAAACTCAGCAGAGTATTATTCCTCTGTTTACAAATTCAGCCTGAGTTTGTTTGTTTGTTGTTTTGTGTTTGTTGTACACAGGCTCAGCTACAGTTTTTCAGTTGTTGTTGTTGTTGTCGTCTGTCTACAGGCTCAGCCCGAGTTCTCGCCGTACCATCTTGCCTGGAGTACACCATGCCTCTCTCATCGTCGCCGTCCCGTTCATCGTTGCCGCTCGGAGACCCACTCTGCCGCCAAGAAACTCAACATGGACGTGGCGGTGAGCAAACTGGACGGTCCGGAAAGGGCAGGAGCTGACGACGAAGAGCACCAGCGCGCGGACAAGTGCAAACTATTGCACTCAAGGCAGCCGGAAAGGTTCGACCCGTCGTCGGGTGAGTCGACGTGCTCCGATTCCCCAGTTTTCGGCGGCGGTGGGTGGGTGGGATTCCCGAAGCCGCCGGAGGACGCCTGGCGGTGCCGGCCCGTTTCCATCGAGTACAGGACGCCTCGCCCGCCGCCGTTCCGCCGCTCGGCCCAGACGCAGTCTAGGCGAAGCGTGGGAGCTTTGAACCTGCTTGCCGCTGCCGACGACGAGACTCCGCGGCCTCTCCGGGCGGAAAGGCGACAGCCGCTTGCTTACTCAGTGGAGGCGTATCGAAGAAGTCTGAAGAACCTTGCTTGTGCGGGTGCTGCGGCAGTGGCGGTGGCGGCGGGGGACGCTTCCAAAGCGTCGCCAAGACTGGAGCTTCACCCAGGATCTGATTCTACTTCCTCCTCCGCCTCTGCCTCCTCCTCTTACTCATTCTCCCCGTCGTCTTACGCATATCCGGCTTCCTCCCTTCTGAGCCAGAATGCCGTGTGCGGGACCCCTTTGCCTGTGGCCAGCGGCCTCGGTGTGTTCCCGGGGCCCAGAAACACCGAGGAGTGGGAAGACCCCGAACTAATCCCCTCCAATCCGCGAGCCGGTGTCCGGCGCTGCAACCTGAACAGCACACTGGCCGACCTGGGAGAGAGCATTCACAACAATGAAGGGAGCGTGGCAGGTGATGCGGCTGCTTCGACGTCGATGGCTGGTGGAGGGAAGCGCAAAGCAGTCAAAGTCGTAGAAGATGCAATGAACAATAACAACAATGATAACGCCATCAACAGCAGCGACTCGTCGCTGCTGTCACCTGTTGGGTCGTGGGCACCGCCTTCCATGCCATCACCGTCGTGGGCCAGCTCCCACAAAGCAGCGGCGTCGTCATCCGCT
>JABMCL010001533.1:0-15000 GCA_018857735.1 Alviniconcha marisindica | reverse complement strand
TGATGCAGCTGACTCAGTCGTCGCAGTTTCTGTGTCGCCGCCCCCAGTGCTTGTTGTTGAAAACGTGAAAGGGGCCGTACGCTGAGTTTTGCACGCGATTGTCACCGACTTAGTCTATCACTACTGACTAAAACTGACTTACACTGTGGCCGTACGGCTGAAGTCAACGCGGCTTCGATAGGATGTGCAGCTGCCAACTGCAGCTTATTGCCTTGTAAAAAGTACTATAAAAAGTGAAACGATGATTTTGCGTCACTTTTTCCACCTTCTCCTTTTCAGGTCAAGTTACGCTGTATTGTACGCCGTTGTTAGTGATGTATAAATTGCAACGTAGCCCTACGGACAGTGCCGGAAAGGGACAACACTCTGAAAGTGGTCACGTGACGCAAACATCAACCATGATGGCAGTGCTGCGGTTTCGACGGAAACGTGTGTTTCTTGTGTTACTTGTCGCTTGTTTATTTTGGTTAATGTACCTACTATCATCATTGCCGCCGAAAGGTGAGTATGCCGCTAGTGCATGTTATGCGCTTGTTTTTGTTTTTGTTTGCCTCGCTAAAATCCGGTAAATCTTTGAGAGTCAGTGGCGCAGAGCAAGAGCACTCACTCTTGAAAGCCAAAGTTAAGCCCTTCACTGCCCCAGCACGTACAAGTTCCAGCTGAAAGTGCGATAGGCTGATTGCTCTTACGAATCTCGGGGCAAAATCCGTTCACTATGCGCAAAAGCTTAAGGTTCAATTCTCTTAAATGCTGCATGAGGGGTTAAGCACTCGCGAGCGAGCTTGGTCACCAAATGGATGGGTGACCGTCATGTGCTGGGCTTTGCGCCCGCCCTGAGGTTTCTCCGGAGTCAAATTATGTGCGTACTTTACAAAGTCCTTCGGATGAGACTATAAACCGAGGTCACACGTGTTTATAGTTTTTAATTTTATACACATGCAACAAAAAAAAAGATAACATGTAAATTACGTTGTAATAGACTAGTACACACGTTTTAATGATCCTGTAGTCCATGCCACTTGTCAGAATTCGGCGGTGGATTATGGAAACACCAAAAACAAAAACAAAACAAAAAACAGCATACAGAAAGTGTCAGTCATTATAATGTTGAAGTTGGACACTATGATACGAAAGAATAATAATAGCCATAATAAACTTTTAACTGTATTAGTGTATTATGTATAGCATTAGCAACACCATTAAAAATTTTAAGGACTGTTTGACAGTTTGTAATGAACATTAAGTCCTAAGAGTAAGATTGTCATAGTTAGGAGCTGTGTGAGAGTCAAGGTGGACGTCCTGGGCTGTCCATCCTAATGAGCCTTCTGGCTTCCGTGGACATAAAGATTTATTGAACCATGCTCACACTTGTCCCTAATATGTCAACTGACACAACCGAACCGAGTAAGATTGATAACTTCTTTGTAACAGTCTAACACTGTGTTCTGTTAAGCCCAACAGTTTGAGCAAAACTCCTCAGGGGACTTAACCCATATTTAATTGAAACATCTCTGAGAAAGCCACATGATACTGTAAATGTAATACTAATAGTTATAGTAGTACAATAGACAGCATTTTCCACTGAATGCACGTAGAACCAAGGCCCAGACTGTAATTAAAGAAAGAGTGAAGTTATTTTGTTAGTTGCTTAGTGACATTATACTTAGTAATAGTATAGATATATAATATATCTTACCTCAGAAAGCATTTTTTTTTAATTGGAATCGATTAACCTTCGCCGTACGCAGTGGGTGAAAATTCACCCATAAATTCATTTGAAAATCCGTAACTCCATAAATATTTAAATTACGAAACGGAAATTTCATGACTTTGTCAACTACTTTTCTCCTCTTGTGCTTGCTGAAGATTGTGTATGTTTGTGAAATACAAAAAAATTAAATAATAAAAAAAAATACAGATTTGACGCAGTGTATGTCCTGGGTGAAAATTCACCCAGGTTTTCAAAGAAGAACCCTGCAGGGTGTATGTAGTGGGTGAATTTTCACCCATACCAGTGGTGGCTGAACTTGAGAACTGACGTGTTGAGATGGTCTGCGCAGATGGCAGCCAGCGACTCTTCGTCCAGAACCTCGGGCAGCCAGCGACTCTTCTTGACAGTTGATAACACACAGGCACACGTACAAATTTTACACACTCTTTGTATTTCACTACCTCCTTGGATATTACCCGCTTCTTCCTCTAATTTTTGTTTTGTTCCCCACTCCAGTTCCCCACCCTGGCACAAGACTGTCTGCTAAACGAAGGTCACACTGGGACGCCAGACTTCCCAGTGTTAGCGTTGTCTTCATGCCTGTGCCACGAAAAACTCGGTCATCCAAGTGTTGTAGTACTCTTTTTTCTTCTGTTGCTTAATAGCTGGTGGTTGTGATAGTTTTCTCAGCTGTTTCAATGGTTTCTTCATTTGAAATGGATGAGGATACATACAATTTGGTTGGCATGGGCGAGAAAACACAGATACACACACACACAACTGTATGCTTCGTTGCCCCATATTGATCTAGTTAGATTTAGAATGAAAACAGAGCACAGCTGCTTTATCCAAACAGAAATCAAACAGTCTAGTAGCTATCTTGCAGTCAGCACTCATACATTGGGACCTGTCCATTTGAGGAGGGGAGGGGGTCACTTCTAGTGCGCGTCTGGTGTTGTTGTTTTTTGCTTGCTTATCAACATCGAAAGTGACCTTGTTTATCCTGAGCTTCCACTTGCTTCTGGGCCCAGGGTATAGAGTATCTCCAGCAAGTCACACAAAGTGCTGTTTCAGCAGGTACTTGGTACCAGCGACTTTATTTTTTACCTGTCCTCCTAGGGAACCATTTACCGGTAAATACCATCTCTCGTCTAATTCTTAGTTATGCTGCATTGTGGCTGAGGCTTGGTCACCATAGAAACACTGACGCTCACAGAGAGACTGATCTACAGAACCAACAAACCAGTTGAGGGAAAGACTAACGCGCTGTCTGAGGTATTGCATCAGCTGTGCAATAAATTGGATGAAAGAGGAAACCCCTATCATGGGTGAATTTTTACCCACAACGTATGCCGAAGTAATCTGTTATGTGAAACTCATGGGTGAATTTTCACCCACAACGTATGCCGTGAAAGTCTTACTATGATAAAGTTGTGGGTGAATTTTTACCCACAAAGTGAAAGTACACCATGCAAATGTTATTTTGTTAAAGTCATGGGTGAATTTTCACCCACTGCGTAAATGGTATAAGTGATCCTCTTATAAAGTATTGGTGAATTTTCACGTATAACGTACTGGAAGGAAGTTTTATAGTGATGTACGGCGAAGGTAAAATTATGTAATGAGAGGTGAGACTTATGGTGAGATGATCACCATCATTAATTTTCAATCAATAAAATACACACCACTTGCCATTACTACTACTGTGCTGGCTACTGATAGACGTACTCCCATTTTGAGGACAAAAGATGCATGTGCGAATATACCAGCATACATATTATTAAAACAATATATTTTATTATAGTTTTTATATAAATATATATATATGTAGAACAAAAGGATGTGATTAAAAATGAATGATAAAAATACAAACAGAACTGTAATAAAATATGAATCTGTATAAACCTAGCAAATTCTCTCTCTCTCTGAGTCTCTTTCTTCTTTTCTTCTTCTCCAAAACTGATTAATAAAAAATAAAAAAAGATTTTTTTAGTGCGTGTCAGTTGACATGTAGATGTATGATTGTATGTTGGAGTTATGCAGAATTCATCATTTTGGGGGGGGGGGGGATGAATTTAAAATTATTATTTTTAGGTAAAGTAAATTTTATTCAAAGAATTTGTTTTCCACAGCATATTCTACAGCATCCCAAGCAAAAAAATTTCAAACCCAACATCACCATTGCTTACTTTCGCATTGACTAATACAAACATTTTGGTCGCTAACAAAAGTGTTGCGCTTTCTCAGAAAATTTTGAAGGCTGGGTTCCTGTCATCTAATCCAAGCAAAATTGTCCTGATCTTCTTCTTTTTTAATGCATACACATGCGGCCATTCATCTTTTCAGTTCATGTGTGAGTGTGGCATGTCCTTTTCATTTCAGGGGATATGATGTCTTTTCCAGGGAAAGACCATGCAGAGGCTAGAAAAAATCCACCCCCATCAATTTCAAGACAGCATTTCACAACACCACATAAAGAAACTGTGCAAAAAATAGAGCCAGTGAACAATGTCATAGCTGCTCCTAAGCTTTCTCCACATGGCAATGATCCAGCGGTAGGTACACAGCAGAATGCATCAGCTGGTGGCAGTACGGCAGACAAGAAGGCTAAGGAAGGTGACCCCAAACCTAAAGCTGGGGAAGGAGAAAATTTGAACTTGCATGCTATCGGTAGTCTGATCAAGAACAAAACCTATGAGCTGGGCGTGAAGCTCAAGAACAAAACGGTAGAAGTGGGAGAGAAGATGAAGAACAAAACTCTGGAACAGTTAGCAGTGATTGGCGTTGTTGCGCCCAAACGACTCCCGCAGCTTGTTTTTGTGCCATTGAAGTGGAATCTCACATTGTCGTTTGAGGACATCGGCGACATCATGAAAGAGACCCAGTTTCTGAACAAAGTGGACCCTCTCAATCTCAATGGCCCAATTCTGCTCAGCTCCCGCAACAGGACTGCCAACTTTACCTACAACATGCTGCTCAAGTTTGGTTTCTGTGACTGCTTTGAGCGCTACTGCATCTGCTGCTCTCAGATTACCAACAAGAGGCTGCATCTCAATTCCACTGCGTGCTCCAACTTCACTTTTGTGTCCAAAACTCATGTGAGTTGACATGACATTTTTGTATGAATTTCTCAGAATCTTCACACCTGTCTCAACCTGTCTTCCTTTCACTCACAGTCACACTGTCAGTCTCAGCCTCTGTGACTAGTGAGTGCAGATGAGCATCAGCCTGTGTTAGTATAGAACTCTCAGTAGCTGTCTCTTTCTGGTGTCTCTCTGTCAGTGTCATGTCTGTCCCCCCCCCCCCCCCCCCACATCCATCCCATGCACACACCCTCCAGTCACTGTATTAGTAAAGGTCTGAGTTTGTAAAGCTTCAAATTAGGAAAAGATAAAAAATAAAAAATAAAAAGAAGAAGAAAAAGATTTAGCTTTAGCTTAACAAAAAAGAAGAAATTAATTTTTTTTAGTTAAAGTTCAAGGTCGCATTATCCCCAGAAATGTGAAACTTCAGGGTACATTTTCTGAACACTTTGTTGTTCATTTGAGTTGAAACATTGTGTTATTTAATTTATTGCTGTGCTGAGGGTGGTGGTCTCAGTCATTCAGTGTCTGCTTCTTTTCTACTTTCTCTGCTTATGAGCCTCAGAGTTTCCATGTTTTTTTAAACACCCTACCACACTTCTGTTATAATAGAGAGGGTTAGTACATGGGTGGTGGTGGTGGTAGTGGCGCAACCCGACTGTCTACCTACGCTTGTGCGCGTGCCTCAAGCATAATGTAGCCGAAGTTGCACAGATTGCTACCTAGACACCTGCCCCTTCACATAGAACTTTAGAAAGGCCATTCAGTGACAAACTTTACAAATTATTTTTTTGTGGCATCACTGGTCAAGTAGTTGTTATGCTCGTAAAACTGACAACAGAGACGCATTCGGCAGCAACTGGTTACTTCAGTCAGTTGCACCGCTACGGTCCACCAATTTGATTTCAGACGAAATCGTTAGGGTTGCATCGTAAAGCTAAAACAACAATACAGTCAACAAAAGCAACGCAAATTACAATCTCATACAAGCATACGATGCTAATCTACAAAGAAAAGTACAAGTTTAATGTTTACACAGCAAAATAAAGTGGAAATGGTCCCTACGAACCCACTGTGGTAAGAACATAGCAGTAGACGAAAAACTTGAGGCATGTGGTAAACAACTTCGGAACCTCTGACCCGTCACCTGATCACTGACGTCACAAGACAAAATAGTTCCCTAACCACTACCACTACCACCCATGTACTAACCCCCTCTATTATCTAGGGGTGGTGGGCGCAGTCTCTCTGTCTCTGATTCTCTCTCTCTCTTCTTTTCTTCAAACGCACACACACACGCATGCACGCACGCACGCACACACATTCACACACACACACTCTCTCTCTCTCTCTCTCTCTCTCTCTCTCTCTCTCTCTGTTGGCAGTTTGGCACCAAGTCTGTTTTAGTCTGCTTCATTTAAATCTAGAGTGCTGTCACCAGTGACAGTGCTTAAGTTAAAGATTGCTTGAATGCAAGATGTGGTCAAGCCACCACCACCCTCTTGCTGTTGTTTCTTGTAAAGTTATGTACGGTTAAGCTTAAATTTGACACTGTGTATGTCCTTGTTTGTTTGCGTTTTTTGTTGTTGTTTTATTTCTTTTAACTTTCAGCAAAGTTTTAGGTTAAATTTGACACATTTCTTGCCTTGGTAAAGTCAGATATTTTGGCATTTTCTGGGATTGTGTTTAAGTTTTAAGTGAGACTGTTGTATAGTGTTAAAACTATGCATGCTGTTTACCTTTGTCTAATTTTAGTGGTTCACACCAGTTTCAGTGACTGGTCAAAATTTAAGGTCACGGAAAAGTTGAGAAGAAAGCAACAACCAAACTTGACAGTCATTTCCAGATTTGAATGTGGGTCAAGTTAGTCAACTGCATATTTGCTTTTCTTCTTACACCTGTGAGTGTGATTACTGTGAAGGTTATGAACATTATGATGGAGCTGGTTTCCTTGTTTTCAGGAATTAGACCTTCAGTTCTTGCTGGATGGGAAACCAATCCACCAAAGCCTCATTTCAGGTGGGTTCTGGGTCTGTTTGGGAATTCATTTGCACTGTATAATAATTTTAATATTATTTGTATATATATATATTGCCATAATTAATAAGGGCATTAAAGTGCACGCATCAGGAGTCTCATTTGGAGGCTGCACAATACAAAATCATTAAGGCAGTGTCTGAGCGTAATAACTATTCACAATATATATCCAGTATGACAGAAATATTCATAAGAGAAAACTTTGGTACCTGGGGAAATTTGTAAGCTTCAGACATATAAATTATAGTTTACAATGTAGCACACAGTACACTGTACATTCTTTTCATCAGCTGAACGTCTTGCTCAGTTACTGACTCACGTGAGAAATCATGGGAGCTGGTATTTTAAATAAATATAATGATCACTGTTTCTCCTGCCTGCTGCTATCACATTCACAATGCTGTTCATAGCAAAAACATGATTGATTGTTTTGTTTTAGGAGATTACGGGTAAATAAAATATTCAAAATCAAATGATGATAAGTTACATTTGTTGATTCTCACACATTTAATCCAGTTGTGGCAGAAGTGTCAGAAAAGTAAGATGTGCATTGCTTTTGTTTAGTATTCTTCCCTGATAAAGTGTAAGCTTCATCCTGAGCCATGTGAGGTTTCAGTTCAGTTCAGTTCAACAATGCTTTATTCATCCCACAATCGAATTATGCTTTTTTTGTTAGTTTCATTCTCTGAAACACTAAGAGAAGATTGCGAAAACCTTAAAGGGTGGACATATTTCAGTCATTGTCTCTGGAAATATCCACCATGCCCGTAATGCGTAAACATGTAATTTGAATGCAACTTCTGCTGTCTTGTTGTCACAGCGGACAAGTCTCCCTTACTGTGCATGGGCTCCATTCCCAAAGTGGCAGACATTTGTGTGCACTTCTTCAACATGACATTCAAGGTGAATGAGCACAATACTCACCAGACACAGCTGCTGGGCTGCACGGACCTCAGCCTCAACCTGTACAACAAGACCATTGGTGCATTCCCTGTCGACTGTTTCCAGATCCCTGGTGACCCCAACCAGGTGCACAAGGAGAGGAAGTTTAACATGATGTTCAACTGGATGCCTTGATCCCGTCTCTGCATAAAGAGAGGATGTTTAACATGGTGTTCAGCTGGATGCGTTGATCCGGTTTCTGCATAAAGAGAGGAAGTTAGCATGATGTTCAACTGGATGTTTCTGCACAAGGAGAGGAAGTTTAACGCGTGTTCAACTGGATGCCTTGATCCAGTTTTTGTGTAAAGAGAGGAAGTTTAACATGATGTTCAACTGGATGCCTTGATCCAGTTTTTGCATAAAGAGAGGAAGTTTAACATGATGTTCAACTGGATGCCTTAGTCCAGTTTCTGCGTAAAGAGAGGACGCACAAGGAGAGGACGTTTAACATGATGTTCTACTGGATGCCTTGAACCAGCTTCTGCATAAAGCGTGGTATTCCCTGCTGGGTACGTTGATCCAGTTTGTGCACACAGACCATCCAGGAGAGGAGGTTTAACAGGATGTTCAGCTGGAGTCTTGATACAGGGTGAGCGCAAGGAGAAAGATCAGACATGGCATTAAATTGGGTGTCTTGATGCAAGCGATGCCCAAGGAGAGGAAGGTTAATGAGCTGCTCAGCCGGATGCCACAGTGCAGTTTGTGTAGCTGCACTAAAGTCGACCATGCTGTTCATCATGGTGAACTTGAAATGTTGAGTCCGTTGGAGGTGTGAGGATGTGCACAGGGGAAGCACCTGGTGTTCACCTGGACATGCTGATATCAATACCCTTGGGGCGGGGGGTGGGGGTATAGTTGCACAGGTGTTTACAGTTTAACACAGCTTTCAGCTGGATACCTTGATACAGTTCAGGCTGAGGATGTGTACGAGGGTAGCATCTGGGTGTGCAGTTTAACAGTGCTAACTATCTGGATGCCTTGATACTGTAACTAGGATTGAGGTTGTGCAGAGGCCATCCCCAGGAGGGAATGCTGTTACACCACACAGAACATCCCATGGGGGAATGCTGTTACACCACACAGAACATCCCCAAGGGGAATGCTGTTACACCACACAGAACATCCCATGGGGGAATGCTGTTACACCACACAGAACATCCCATGGGGGAATGCTGTTACACCACACAGAACATCCCCAGGGGAAATGTAACACCACACAGAACAGCCCCTGGTTTATACTGGTAAGATGTGCTGGAATTGGTATCACCAGTTGTAAATCTGAGGCCTGTGTTGGTCCACCTGCCAAGTCCACTTTTTGATGTAGAAGTACCACCACTAGATGTAGCCTTTATTCATGGCTTGTTGTTTTGCCCACTCAAGTTTCCTCAGCTACTTACTTCAGTGATTTTGGTGTGGAATGACGAGGATAAATTTTGACGTGAGAAACTTATTGTGATGGTGATCAGTGAGGTAAAGATATAGATGTAGGTGTCTTGTTGTGGGAGTAAAATGTTGCATCAGTAAAATTTCGTTATTGTATACTGGAAAATGTCCTGCAGTGAAACGTCTGCAGTAAAATGCTGTGCTGCCGGTAAACCGCTGTGCTCCCCGTGACACAGTCAGGCTTGGCTATGTGCAGGGGTGGTAGCAATGCTTGCAGTTTACCTTTAACAGGATACTCAGATGGATTCCTCAGTCCTTCCTGTAGTCAGGCTGGGGTCGGGGTGGGGGGGGGGGGGGGACTGGTGTGGTGGGGGGGTGTCCTTGATGCAGTTGAGACTGAAGCCCTTGACGGGAGATGAATAATGTACTTGGGTGGAATACCAGCGTGTGCAGCTGAACAGGGTGTTTTCCCACATTCCTCAGTGTAGTTCAGGTCGAGGCCCCTGGCAGCATGTGGCTGTAGAAAAACCAGTGTGTGCAGACCAGTAAGAGCATGACGCTGGACTGGGTTCCTCCATTCTTGCCGCTGTTCAGGTAGAGACACACAGTGGAACACGGCGAGGGCAGTGGCACTAGCAGCATGTACAGCCTGCTTTGTTCAGCTGGATGCCTCAACACGGTGAGGGTTGAGGACGTGCATGGTGGTTGGAGCAGTTTAACACAAGGTCAGCTGGATGCCTCAACACGGTGAGGGTTGAGGGCGTGCATGGTGGTGGGAGCGGTTAACACGTGTTCATCTGGATGCCTCAACACTGTAACTAACAGACACCGGTGTAGTCTCTCAGAAACACTACAGGAAATGGCTTTTACTAGTGTAAGGGTTGAGGGTGTGCATGGTGGTTGGAGCAGTTTGACGCAAGGTCAGCTGAATGCCTCACCACCATAACAGTGTGCATGGTGGTTGGAGCAGTTTAACACAAGGTCAGCTGGATGCCTCAACACCGTAAGGGTGTGCATGGTGGTTGGAGCAGTTTAACACAAGGTCAGCTGGATGCCTCAACACCGTAAGGGTGTGCATGGTGGTTGGAGCAGTTTAACACAAGGTCAGCTGGATGCCTCAACACCGTAAGGGTGTGCATGGTGGTTGGAGCAGTTTAACACAAGGTCAGCTGGATACCTCGACACAATGAGGGTTGAGGAGAATTGAGGTGACTACGGGGTAGTACCAGTGTGCGCAGTTCAACAGTGTTCAGTGTTTACGATGCTTTGAAACTCAATACAATTCAGACTCCAGTGAGTACAGTGTGGTAGCTACCAGTGTGTGCAGTTTGTTCAACATGGTGTTTTACTGGATGCCACCTCGATACACTGAGACTCCATTTTGTAACCAGACGGTGTAGTATCAGCATTTGCAGTGAATGTGATGTTCAGCTGAATGCCTGGATACTTCTGGGGTTGAGCAAGTGTGGATTTCATTGCTTTTTCATGGTATTGATTGGGGAGCTGGCATTATCTTCCATCTGTACATGTATACTTCTTGAAACAGCTGTAGATCATAAACAAATCTTACTTTATGTGTCTTGTGATAAGTAAATTATTCCAGTTTTCTGTTATGTCAGGTGTGTGTGGCTGTGTGTGTGTGTGTGTGTGTGTGTGGGTGGGTGAATTGATTCCAACCCTTGTTTCATTCTGGACTGCTGTGTATTGAGTGAGTTGGTAATTGGATTATTTTCAACAGCTGTCAGCCACATTTTTAATTTGAGTATTGTGGAGTGCACTGTGTTTCTAACGCAGCAACAGAATGTTTGTGTTGCTAAGGCTGCTTTTTGAGTTTTAATTTTGTTAACATTCATTTTGCAAATGACACATTATTAATTTGTTATTATTATTAAAATATTTTATTTTTGTTTTTTATTCATAGATCTGTATAAATTTTGACTGGCATAAAAAAAATCAAAAAAATCTATGTGACTGATTGTCAGCATGATTGTCAGTGTTTTGTTAGTTGCTTGATGCATATTATATGCATGTGTTATTAAAGTGCGCCCATTATACAAACTAGCCTTCTACTTTGAAAACCTGTTTTCAAAAGCTTTGAAAAGCCTTCTACTTTGAAAACAAGATGTAAAAGCAAACAAAATAATGTTTTCAGAATACGACCCATTGATTTTGCATTGGACTTTTTTTGACTTTAAAAAATGAATTTTGTGAGCTGGTTGATTGCCACCATGGATTCCAGTGCTGCCAATTCTTGTACACGACACTCAGGTGAAAATGTCGGTGTCAGATCAGCAGGCCAGAGCATTTTGATTGCAAACAAAATCCTTGATTTTTAAGTATTTAATCTGATCTTTTTTCCTGTTGGACAAGACTTGTTTTTAGAAGGCTGCGAAAACGGGCTAGAGGCCTACACTTTAATTTACACAGGTGAAATATGTGCAAATGGTTAGCAAATCTTTCCCTTTTTTCGAGCAACAAATAAACAGAGAGAGAGAGAGAGAGATTTTAAAGGAAGATGTCAAATGAAAATGGTGAAGCAGTGTGTTAACATTGTGTCGGTAATGTGTTAATCTTGTGAAAGTGATGACAAGAGATAAAAGAGCAGTCAGCTTTATACTTTAAATGTCAAATTTGTGTGTCTTGTGATCAAAACATCAAATGGCAGTGAAGTGGCACCTTTTTATTCCAGAACTTGCAGACTATGCATGGTGGTACACTGTAGGAGCATACTAGATACTGTAACATAATGTTGAAGTTCTTGAGCTATCTTCACGCTGACCTAATATCAGATCCAAAAAGTCTCAGATGTGAAACTTTTTAAACAGTATGGTACTCATGCAAACTTCTTTTGAATTCAGTTTAGGGTTAGTTGGGCATGTTTGCATTAAAATCACACGATTCTCTTAATATTGTGCTTATACTGTTAATTTCTATTAATGTGTATAAAACTTTAAAAGAAAGTCTACTTCCCAGGCCTCCCTGTCACTGTATCATGATTGTATTTTATGGCTGTTGCTTTTTTAATTGCTGTTGCTTGTTGGCAGACTGAAAATGATCAAGCAGGATCCAAAGCATTAAATTTTTAGTTTAAGAACATCTCTGTTCCTCTCTAGTCTGAGTTGTGGCCATTAAAAATTACTTGTAGCAAAATGCATACAAACATTGCAGTTGACATTGATTAATGTTATGACTTTGTGATAATATATAATATATTTTGGGTCATTCTCCGAAAAACTGGTCAAAATTGTGACATAGGGGGTTAAAAATTAAGTGTGAATTTTTTTATGCTATTATTTGGGAAATTGGAAAATCTCTTGTTATAAAACATAAATTGACAGGGTGACGGAACTTTGGGTTTAAATTTTGCATTATGTTAAGTCATAGGTCAGTGTCTTGGGGTTTTACAGAAGAACCCGAAAGCAATTTAATAAAAGTCAGCTCAGTGGCCCGTTTTACTCTTCCTTTTTTTTTTATACAAAATTTCCCCAATTAATAAAGGAAAAATCTGTCAATTCTGACAAAAAATTTTTTAAAAAAAAAAAATTTTGGGCCTGGCCTTTTTTTTTAACAAAAAAAAAAAAAAAAAAAATTTTGGGGTTTAAAAATGTCTTCTTCAAAAAAATTTAAAAAAAGAAAAGGGACGGAAAAATTAGAATTACAATTTCTTTTTTAATTTATTTTTTTCCCCCCCCCTTCCCCCCAAGTAATTTTAAGGAAAAAAACCAAGTTCCTGTCACCCCGTCAATTTATGTTTTATATTTGTGTAAAACAAGAGATGTCAAGTTTTTATTTCCAAATAATAGCATAAAAAAATTCACACTCTGAATTTTTTCCCTCTATGTCACCAAATTTTTACCAGTTTTCGGGGGGAATGACCCATATATATTTATATATTATCAAAATCATAACATTAATCAATGTCCCAACTGCAATGTTTGTATGCATTTTGCTACAAGTAATTTTTAATGGCCACAACTCAGACTAGAGAGGAACAGAGATGTTCTTAAACTAAAAATTTAATGCTTTGGATCCTGCTTGATCATTTTCAGTCTGCCAACAAGCAACAGCAATTAAAAAAGCAACAGCCATAAAATACAATCATGATACAGTGACAGGGAGGCCTGGGAAGTAGACTTTCTTTTAAAGTTTTATACACATTAATAGAAATTAACAGTATAAGCACAATATTAAGAGAATCGTGTGATTTTAATGCAAACATGCCCAACTAACCCTAAACTGAATTCAAAAGAAGTTTGCATGAGTACCATACTGTTTAAAAAGTTTCACATCTGAGACTTTTTGGATCTGATATTAGGTCAGCGTGAAGATAGCTCAAGAACTTCAACATTATGTTACAGTATCTAGTATGCTCCTACAGTGTACCACCATGCATAGTCTGCAAGTTCTGGAATAAAAAGGTGCCACTTCACTGCCATTTGATGTTTTGATCACAAGACACACAAATTTGACATTTAAAGTATAAAGCTGACTGCTCTTTTATCTCTTGTCATCACTTTCACAAGATTAACACATTACCGACACAATGTTAACACACTGCTTCACCATTTTCATTTGACATCTTCCTTTAAAATCTCTCTCTCTCTCTTTTGTTTATTTGTTGCTCGAAAAAAGGGAAAGATTTGCTAACCATTTGCACATATTTCACCTGTGTAAATTAAAGTGTAGGCCTCTAGCCCGTTTTCGCAGCCTTCTAAAAACAAGTCTTGTCCAACAGGAAAAAAGATCAGATTAAATACTTAAAAATCAAGGATTTTGTTTGCAATCAAAATGCTCTGGCCTGCTGATCTGACACCGACATTTTCACCTGAGTGTCGTGTCAAGAATTGGCAGCACTGGAATCCATGGTGGCAATCAACCAGCTCACAAAATTCATTTTTTAAAGTCAAAAAAAGTCCAATGCAAAATCAATGGGTCGTATTCTGAAAACATTATTTTGTTTGCTTTTACATCTTGTTTTCAAAGTAGAAGGCTTTTCAAAGCTTTTGAAAACAGGTTTTCAAAGTAGAAGGCTAGTTTGTATAATGGGCCACTTTAATAACACATGCATATAATATGCATCAAGCAACTAACAAAACCTGACAATCATGCTGACAATCAGTCACATAGATTTTTTTGATTTTTTTTATGCCAGTCAAAATTTATACAGATCTATGAATAAAAAACAAAAATAAAATATTTTAATAATAATAACAAATTAATAATGTGTCATTTGCAAAATGAATGTTAACAAAATTAAAACTCAAAAAGCAGCCTTAGCAACACAAACATTCTGTTGCTGCGTTAGAAACACAGTGCACTCCACAATACTCAAATTAAAAATGTGGCTGACAGCTGTTGAAAATAATCCAATTACCAACTCACTCAATACACAGCAGTCCAGAATGAAACAAGGGTTGGAATCAATTCCCCCCCCCACCCACACACACACACACAGCCACACACACCTGACATAACAGAAAACTGGAATAATTTACTTATCACAAGACACATAAAGTAAGATTTGTTTATGATCTACAGCTGTTTCAAGAAGTATACATGTACAGATGGAAGATAATGCCAGCTCCCCAATCAATACCATGAAAAAGCAATGAAATCCACACTTGCTCAACCCCAGAAGTATCCAGGCATTCAGCTGAACATCACATTCACTGCAAATGCTGATACTACACCGTCTGGTTACAAAATGGAGTCCCAGTGTATCGAGGTGGCATCCAGTAAAACACCATGTTGAACAAACTGCACACACTGGTAGCTACCACACTGTACTCACTGGAGTCTGAATTGTATTGAGTTTCAAAGCATCGTAAACACTGAACACTGTTG
>JABMCL010001522.1:22500-35819 GCA_018857735.1 Alviniconcha marisindica | reverse complement strand
ACACCTCCGGAAACAACCGTTGGTTGTAGTTTGGCGGACTGACATGGAACACTGAAAGCAACGAAAAACGCCGCCTCTAAAAACACGCATATCACAGCTCACTGAATACAGCAAACTAAAACAAGAGAGAGAGAGATGGATGGATGGATGGTTTATTATATAATCAATGGATTGACCATAACAATATTGTGGGTGAACGATGATGAACATGATTAAGTTAATAATACATTCAGGCATATTACGCATTTAGCAAAACCAAAGTCATAAATAAAAATAAAAACTGGATCAGAAGGATACTAAATATAAAAAGGAGTTGTCAAATTAAACGTAATCAAGAGTATTTCTTGTCGGGCAGGCAATTTGCCGCATGAAAAGATTACCAACTTATATCCACATAGCACAGGCGTGGATATACCAACATGAAGAGTGATCAGTCATCTTCAGCAGCTATCACACTGACAGTCTTGGCAATTCTAGATGGGGAATGCACAGTTTCAGCCAACACCTTTTGAGACACAAGAAACGCACTACAATGGATATGCACCTCTTTCGAGTCGTTTTTTACGCATTTGCTCTGCTAGAAACAAGTACTTTCCAAGGGCAACCAAACTGTTCTCATCAGTACATTGTAACACACTGAGCACCTGGTCCTGAAGTGAAATGTTTTGAGCTTTGTTTATGTACACGATATCCCAAGTCTAAAACGGGCGAAGCAGTCAAAGAGAACGTGCGCTTCGTCTTCAACTTTTTCAGGGCAAAATGGGCACGCACGATTTGCCTCTGAAAGTGAGTAACGAAGCCTGTGCGCGTTGAACGGGGACATCCCAACTCTAAATCGGGCGAGTGCAGTCCTGTAGATATTCATTTTGATTAGGTCCAAGTACTCCTCTCTGCCATCACACTTTTAAAGCAATGATACATTTCAAAGCGTGTACTCTGTGAAAGGTGAGAAAACCAGTCCTGGGTGAAGTTTTGCCTCAAGCGTTCTTTGAAGTCTCTCAGGAACAGTTTCTGATCACCGACACCCCCAAGCAACCACACAAAGCCATAATCACATTTGCACAGTAAAGACTTGACATAGGTTACCCAGTTTTCATGCCCCTTTTCGTGTAAAGTTAACAGCGATTGGTAGGCCATCTTTGAGTACCGTGAAGCAGGCTGCTTTAGCACACGAAACCAGTACTGAATACATTTTGCAGCTGCTTCGATGTACAGTGGGTACCTGCCCAGCTCACCATATATCATGTCATTTGGGGTCACTGTCGGAACATTAATGAACAGTTTGCAAACATACAGATGCACCTTCTCAATTTGTTTATTTTCTCTATGGCCCCAGATTTCAGCAGCGTACAATAGAGATGATTCTATCTGGGCATCAAACAATTTGAAAAAGACTGAACATGAGTAGCATCCATAAATTCGCAGAGCTTTTAAAATTTCTATCGTACCCTTCTTTGCCCGAGAAACAAAATCCTCTGTACCTATGTTATAAGAAGGGTACGATAGAAATTTGCTGTATGAGTCATCAAAGAGATTCCTCGATAATTATCGGGGTTATCACAGTCTCCTTTTTTGTGTAGTGGAACGACAATGGACTTGATCCATTCCTCTGGAAAGATGCCCTGGTTAAAAATGGCATTACACAGTTTAAATAAAAATGGTAAGATTACAGGTTCTGTTGACTTAAGAAATTCGTTTATAACTTGATCAGTGCCAGCAGCTTTTCCACTTTTGAGTCTCCGAATGACTTTTCTAACTTCGTCTTCGGTGATTTCAGAATCCAACAACTCATCATGCACCGTGTTTACGTCATCTGTTGGGAGATCCACTGAGTGATCGTCATGTATGTCTGAATTTAGAAGTCTAAAAATGACTGCACCAGCTTTCCGTAGAAATGTTGCCGTGTATAGTCTTTGCACGCCTGCATTTTCTGATCTCTCCCCAAAAATCATGTGAATCTTTCATACTGCTTTCGAGTTTGTTTACTCGATCTTGTTTGAACTGCTTTAGTTTTGATTGCAGTAATGCTTTATACTCCTTTCTCTGTTCGAAATACGTTTGCTTATCGTCGTCCTTGTTAGTTTTTCTGTATCGTCTCAGAGCCCTTCTAGCAGCTTTCTTTTTGTCAGCACACTCCCTATCATACCACTGACTACCCTGCACTCTTTTGATTTTTACAGTCTTTCGCATACAAGAGCCTACTTCTAGGATACTGTCCGTGATAATTTTCAAAGCAGCGTTAATATCTGTGTCAATGAGGTCACACGCCTCTTTGAATCTTGCGACAAGGACGTCCGATTCAATATGCTGTAAAAAGGCTACTGCTTTCTCATTTTGCCACACATACTTCTGAATTGACACAATGACTTTGGTTTCCTGATGTTCAGCTCTGAAGCTACACGCTATCGACACTTCCACCGGCATGTGCGGTGACTCCGCTCTATTCTGAATACAAAGCCTTTTTAACACGTTTCACAAAATCAGCAATAGTCTAGCAGACTGTTACCGTGCCCTGATTTATACGTGAATTTCCCCTCTTCGTCGCCTTGACATTCTCCATTGTGAATGAATAAATCAAAACACACGCACAAGTCTAAGAGCATTCTGCCAAAGTCATTTACCACATCATCCTGAGAGGCTCTGCTTTGACACATCAGAGAGTTGGGGCTGAGAGGGGCTGTGAATGGCAAGTAAGAGTCATTGTCTTCCGCATTGAATTGGAAGTTGGATGTCCGCGCGTTTACATCGCCATACAGAATTAAGTGAAAATCCCCGTGTTTCTCAAAGAGATCGAGAACACATTTGTCTATCAGATCTATGTGGCAATTACATTCGGCTGTATTATAGTACGGACTTCCTTGTGGGGGTACTTAAACACATATTAGCAGAACAAAATATTTGTGTTAAAAAGAGTTTTGGCAAACTTGACCAGTCATTTGATCAAACATGATGTCAACTCGTTCAATCAGTTTTGAAAAGCATTTTCTCACTAAGAGCAACACACCTCCTGAACGTCTGCCGTGGTGGGATAACTTAACAGCTGGGGAAACATATTTATCATACCCTATAAAATGCCTTGTTAAATCATATGAATTTTCTACAAAGGTTTCTACGAGACATGCAACATCAAACTGCTCAACGTACCTTTTAAAGTCGCCGTCTGCAGCTTTACTGTGGAGTCCGTCAACATTTTAAACAAGAAATGATAGAGAACAGGTTTTGTTTCCTGAGTCAGCCGCATCACTTTCTACCGTGCTACCTGTCTTATCACTCGATGATTTCCTTGTGGTGTTTCGTTGCGATTTCCTTCGTGTCTGGCTTCTTTCTACACATTCCCCTGATACACATTTTTTTGTGCCGTGTGACGATGGAGAGTGTGTGTGTGTGCTACCGGTGTGTGTGGGTGTGTGGGTGTGTGCCGTGTGACGATTGAGAGTGTGTGTGTGCTACCGGTGTGGGTGGGTGTGTTGGTGTGTGCGTAACGACGCTGCCACGCCGTCCAGGGGGATTCCCGGAGGTCTTGGAGGTTGCTGCTGCAGCCTGGCCCTTGTCAGCATCGGAGTCCGCATGCGTTACTCCCTCCATGGCATCACTGTCGTTGTTGGCGGTGTCTGGAGCCCTCAGGGTGTTGGTGGTGTTCCGTGTGTTGGCGGCTGCCTGCCGCCGTCGGAAGGGAGGTGTGTCCAGTCTGACGATCATCTGCTGCTGTAGGTCGTAGGTGAACACTCCGTTGTCCGTAAACAGCTTGTCCGATCGGAGGATGGCCTTCTTCTTGTCTGTGCGTAGCTGTTTGTAATACTCCATGAGACCCCCACGTCTCCGTCGGACAGCCTCTGGAAAGTCCTCCCGTGTGGATACCGCTTTGTCGGGAGTGAGGAGCCTGGCTTTGGGGAGAACGAGAGCTTTCTGCTTCAGGGACTGGAACGTCACCAGGATTCCACTTCCCACCCTGCGGGCCTGGTCCATGTCGATGTTGTCTGTGATACCCAGGACAGTCTGAAGCACGTCACCGACCAACTGCTCACACGACACCCCCTCGCGTATGGGTATGCCGAAGAAGAGGAGGTTACGTTTTCTCTTTTCCATGTCAAGTTCTTCCACTTTGGATGCCAGCTGTTGCACTGTGTTACATAGGTTTGCGTTCTCTTGTTCCAGTCTTTGTTGTTTGCTGTGCAGTTCATCCTTACATCCAGGTGTAAAACGTGCTGCTCCTCTCCCATCTGATGAAGTCTGGCGTCAAGGCTGTGCTGGATACTGGCCAACTGCTGTGTCATAGCACTGGTCAGTTGTCGCTGCCCCTCCTCCAGTCTTGTTATGGCGCTGGTCATGGCTTGTACAGCGGAGGATAAATACTGTAGGAGATCAGACGCATCATTGTCTGACTGTGCGGAGGAGGCACCGTTCGGTAGTCCTGATGCTTCCTTTTGCATAGAGGATGAAGAGTCGCTGTGGTGTTCCCTGGGCTCGTCGGTGTGCTTGGTAGGTGTCAGAGGCCCCGGGTTTGGCTCAACACAACCGATAAGCAGCATTTATAGCCAACAAACAGGACACAGCCAACAGAGCGGAAAAACTCGTCACACGCAGTCCTCTTACTTTCGCCCCCGCTTTTCGTGCGTTTCTTGTCAAAATTTTCATCAGAACAGCTACAAAAAGGCCGATCCTGCTTCTGTGCGCTTCTACCGAACAGCCCATGGGTGACACACACTAATTAACACTGGTAATCAACAAAACTGCTAATTTAGACGAGAGCTCAAAATTTCGAGTCTTGCCTGGTGCACTGACAACAGTTCACCCCCCGAGAGAGAGAGAGAGAGAGAGAGAGAGAGAGAGAGAGAGAGAGAGAAGAGAGAGAGAGAGAGGAGAGAGAGAGAGAGACAGACAGACAGACAGGCAGACAGACAGACAGACAGACAGACAGCCAGGCAGACAGCCAGGCAGACAGAGATACCGTCAGAGACATGGATGGAGAAATCGACTCTGCTATTCCCCAGTTCATTGGCCAAACGCAGCTCCCATTGGCCCGCTGTTTGTGGCGTCACTTCCGGCCACTGGATTGTCAGCGTCAGGTCGGGTGGTGTTCCAGACACTGATGAGAAGCTGGACTCGTAAAATAAAACAATTATTAAGAAAACAAATAACACATGGAAATAAATAAACAAATGACATACGCTGGAATGGTTTCCCCCAATGTATCCCTCTGCCGTGTGTGTGTGTGTGTGTGTGTGTGTGTGTGTGTGTGTGTGTGTGTGTGTGTGTGTGTGTGTGTGTGTGTGTGTGTGTGTGTGTGTGTGTGTGTGTGTGTGGTGTGTGTGTGTGTGTGTGTGTGTGTGTGTGTGTGTGTGTGTGTGTGTTGTGTGTGTGTGTGTGTGTGTGTGTGATACGCTTTGTATGAATGTTTGTTAATTGTAATACTTTTGAAGCACTTTTGAGCCTTTGAAAGCGTTTTATAAATTCTCTATTGTTATTATTATGTACTATGAACAGATGACCATTTATGTTTGTTTCTTTTGCTCGGGGCCGTAATTCAGATTTCCTGTGTTTACCGAGGACAAATAAATATTGATTCTTGAATCTATGGTCACCATCCTGTGGTACAGCAAACAAAGGAGGATACTTTCGCTGTCCGACTTAATGGGGACTTGGGTTATATCACTGACACAGAGCTGTACGGAATACTTCCGTATTGCCGAAGTACTTATTTACAACTGAACCTGCCACAAGTCGTTGTCTGTTTATTGCTGCGATCGGTTGTTTGGTGTGATGTGTTTTTTATGTTTATGTTTGTTTGGTGGTTTTCTTGTGTTTTTGATGG
This sequence comes from Alviniconcha marisindica, assembly GCA_018857735.1. Taxonomy (NCBI): domain Eukaryota; kingdom Metazoa; phylum Mollusca; class Gastropoda; family Provannidae; genus Alviniconcha; species Alviniconcha marisindica. The sequence goes on along the minus strand of JABMCL010001522.1, from coordinate 30,007 downwards.
TTTGTGTGTGTGTGTGTGTGTGTGTGTGTGTGTGTGTGTGTGTGTGTGTGTGTGTGTGTGAGTGTGTGTGTGGTGTGTGTGTGTGTGTGTGTGTGTGTGTGTGTGTGTGTGTGTGTGTGTGTGTGTGTGTGTTGATATTTGTGGTGTTGTGTATGTGTGTGTTGTGTGTGTGTGTGTGTGTGTGTGTGTGTGTGTGTGTGTGTGTGTGTGTGTGTGTGTGTGTGTGTTTAAAATTGTTTCGTCGGTCAGGATTTTGTTTTAAATTGTTTCAAAGAAACACTGGGAAAACATCTGCGAGACCGTGTACAGCGCATAAGGACTTTGCCCAGTGCTTAGATATTATACATTAATATGAAATAAACAAAATTAGTACATTAAAGTGTTTGTCACAGGGACGAATTTAGAGTAAACCTTCTGCTACCGCAAACAAATACGGCTGAATAAACATGACCTGTTTCTGTAATGATAATAATAGTCAACGTGCCGAATCCCTCTGTGATACGTGTTGGAGGCTCGGAGCGCTATGCATAAAGCATTGCAACAACACACAACCTGATTCAATCATGCATTACATGTCTCGCTCTGCCCCTCACGCTCCCCTGCATGCAGACACGCGCACGTGTACGTACACACCAGAAACCCCCCAAACACCTCTCTACAAACCTCAAGCAGTCTATGTCAGGAGACGGGGTCGTCGTCACAGTCGTTCCGGAGTTGCTGTGACCGTTGGACGAGAGTCTGCTGAGGCGGCAGCTGGTGATGTCCGGTGAGTGCATCCTGACCGGAAACTGGACGGCTGACTTCTTCCCAGGATGGACAGAGAGGTTGTCTCCCTTGACATCACCAAACTCCGGACCACCTGAAGATGTGTCAACCAGATCTAAAATGATCAACTGGCTGGTTATAAAGCCTTGGCTCAGACCCGAAGACCTAAGTCAATATTGTTACTGTGATTGTAAATACTCCCCAGTCTGTGATAGTAAATACTCCCCAGTCTGTGATAGTAAATACTCCCCAATCAGTATCAGACTCCCTGTTCCGTTGTGATAATGATCAGCAGTAGTCTTAGCAATGTACGAATCCAGATCCAGATCCAGAAAACATTTCAGACATCACCTTTTGAGCACGTACAGCACCAGTTTGCAATTATATCAAAGGCCGGTAAATCCAAGGAGCACCAGCTCTGAAGACAAGGACAAGCACCAATACCACGTGATGCACGTGTCCGCCTTCAGATTTGCGGGGAAATGTTTGTGAATGCTGTCCACGTTTTGCTTCACCGAGCACCTACACCTCAAAAAAGATTAACGACTGAGCGATGGAGGAAAGCCAGCTTACACTGGACGAGCAGGGTGGTGCTTCTGACGTCAGCGGCGCCCTCAAGAGTGCAGGTGACGGTGCCGGCATCCTGACAGCGCACCTCGGCAATCTCGTAGAGCACCCGGCTGGTCGTGGTCTCCGTCAGCTTCAGACCGGTCTTCTCCGTCCCGTCCCCACCCGTCAGGCGGACAACGGGATGACGGGGTGGACTGTCCCCGTTGTCCCAGGAACAGACGATGTCGACCTTTGACCCCACAGACATGGCAGTGGGAGCAGCGACAGAGACATTGTTCACTGCCACAGCAAGGTCAGTGATCCGTGCCGGCTCTGCAACTCAACCATGACCAATTTAGGGAGATGTCGAAGCCGGCCTATCGGCCAGTTTCGAAAAGATTTTGAGCTGACCATATTCTGGACATTACACTCTATTCAAAATGTGCCAACAGAGCCTCATTAAAAGAGTATCGTTTCATATCCTGCACAAACTGTAGTAAACATTACAGAAAAATGCAAACCGACCGGCAAGAGTCGGATCAACGACAGCACAACGGTAAGTTATTTGGCCAAATTAATTCCCCTAGTGACTCTTCAGTAAACAAAATAAAGAATAAAATAAAAATAAAGAAAAGAACAGAACAGCTTTACACGACACCATGGAGGTGGCAGCTTGTGCTATTTATTTCGTAGATGGATCTGTGAATAAACAGAATACCAAAGTATTCTCTTACGAAAACTTTTGCAACTACAGTAGAGAATGATAACAATGGATAGAATTAGACTTCTGAAAGCATTGTATGGAAGAAATTCTTGGCTCGTAAAGAGTAGAGAGATCTATCATGTGCATAACTGCTACACAGATTTACTGTAAAAGAGGAAAACGAAAAAGCGTATTGCGACAAGAAGAACATCGTCGCTGCTATTATCAAGGTTAGTATATTTTCGCCAAAACATAAAAGCAGCGTGTTCCCTGAGGTGAGTGTCTTTGGCGGACAGCGGGACAAGTTGAAGGCCGGTTTTCACGGGACACGACAGACGCCACAAACAGGCAATTAACCCCGGTACGTTTTATAAACAAATAGTCAAGTGGTTAACATGCATATGCATTCTGTGATAAATAGGTGTATCGATTACATCTAAACAAATTAATCACGCTTTGAACATTGATGAAAATATAACTTTTCTTTTCTTCTTATTTTAAATTTTCACCACACTAAACATACAAATAAAAATGGCAAGATAAATATATATATATATGCATACATGTATATGCCATACAGTGACTATTAAGTATGTGAGTAGTTAATCTCAGTAAAGGGATATACCAAAATAACAAGCATTGTATAACATGTAAAGCTACAAGAGACTAAGACTCCAAACAGAAGACAAAGACAACACACACGCACACACACACACACACACACACACACACACACACACACACACACACACACACACACACACACACACACACACACACACACACACACACACACACACACACACACACACACAACAACAACAACAACAACAACAACAACAACAACAACAACAACAAAACAAAAACAGCAACAACAGAAAACAGATACCTTAATTCATCTTGCACTCTGGTGAGGCAGATAAGAAGAGAGAGGGGGAAGGACAGAGGTGGGAGAGAGGGAGAGAGAGAGAGAGGTGTACACACGTCACATGTATATAATTATATGCTATCTGTCAAGTGTGTCAGTAAGTATTATGAAAAGACTTAATACTTAATTAGTAATACTAATACTAAACAGCAAGGCTGAGTAAAAACAAAAGACCCCTGAAAGGAGTGAGCTATTCATGAAAGGAGTGAGCTGTACAGCATCCAATCAGCATGAAATTTGTTTGGTCTGCCATTTAACGTATAATAATATTTCTCCAGAACAGCTCTATTCTTCAAAAGTCTAGTAAAAACATTTAGGTGTGGGATGGTACCATGCACCTTTGAGATGAAAATGTTGTATTTAGCTATAAGGATACAAAAATCCAGTATTCTGTCAATGTCCATATTCGCTTTACTGCCAAGAATAACAAGCTCTTTTGAAAATATTATATCAGTACAATGTGTGAAGCTGGTATGAAGCCATCCCTGTACATCAAACCAGTAGTCTTGGATTTTGGGAAATCCCAAAACATATGTAATAAAGTTTCTTCAGCACCTTTGCAGAAGACACAGACAGGTGAATCTACAAGCTGTCGCTGAAATAGGAAGCGGCCGGTGGGAAGCAAATTATATATCAATTTGTACTGGAACCACGTGAGACATTTCTCACGTGTAGTCCTGAAAATGTTATCGAAGACTGCCTTAGTATCAATTTCAACAGCAATGAATTTGCTTCATTTTTCTATGCTCTTTGGTGTCTCACTAGTCTTTACAAGGCATGAATAAATATCTTTAACACTAGATTTGTACAAATATCTCCACACAAATGCATCATCAATAACAAAATTCTCTTTTACATCCAAACCCAATCTTCTTTGACAACATTTCGCTTCAGTCAGTATCCCTTCATACAACAAAAAATCAGACCTGACATTGGGAAATTTTGCTTTAAATTCATTGTAGGATAGGTATCCATGTGGACCAAGAAAATGTCCCAGGGAAACAATGCCACAGTCCATCCAATTTCTGATACATACAACCCTTTTTCCTCTGCATATATTAACATTATAATGTAGACATTCCGACACAAAATCATCAAAAGTTACAGGTGTACATTTGGCAGAAATCTTTTTGTAGTGTTTGAATACATGAAACCAAAAAGGGTTTTGAACTCTTTGCATGATTATGTTGTCAAATTCATCACTTCGTTGTTTTACATTCTGAATCAGTGGACACATTGCTTGTAGGATTTTTGAAAGTTTCCATCATCATGTAGAATACGTTTAAGCCAAATGATTTTCAATGCAGCCAGAAATGATTTTATATCAACCATTTTCAAACCACCAACTCCATATGCTTGACACACACCAGATCTTCTTATTTTATCATTTTTACCATTCCAAAGAAAATGATACAAAAGCTTATTCAATTCCTTCAAAAAACTCTCTTCGGGATCCGGGAGGTTCATCAGTAGGTGGGCTATTTTGGAAATAACTAAGGACTGTATTACTGTTATCCTCCCAAAGGGGGTAAGATTTCTTCTAGACCAGGCACTTTCTTCATTTCACTTAGCTTGTTTTCAAAATTGATTGTAACTATTTCAAATACATCTTTGGAGAATACAACACCTAGAACCGTGAATGTTACAGGGTTCCAGTCAAGATTAAATTCTGGCATAAATCTAAATTTTGAGTTTCTTCGTGATCCTATCCATACAGCCTTGGTTTTATCAACATTAATGTTTAGATCAGACATTGAAGCAAACTGCTGTAAGACACACATACATGAGCAAAATGTTTCCCTTGTACCATCCAGGTTGTATCATCTGCAAATTGTGACAATATTTCTTCATCTAGGATGTTTATACCGTGTATGTTTTAATTTTGACGTATCATTGAGGCTAACAGTTCTGCGCAAATAAGAAAGAAATAAAGAGACAGCGGATCATCCTGTCTCGTACCTCTTTTCATGTCAAACCATTGAGAATATTGTCCATTCACATGCACACATGAATTAATGTTGGTTTAAAATGTCAAAATCCATCGTGTATTATCTTTTCCAAACTTGAATTTACGCAAATATTTTTCAATAAATGACCAGGCCACACTGTCAAAGGCCTTCTCAAAGTCCACCATTAGAAGAAGACCAGGTATTTGATGTTGATCAGTATACAACAATGTATCATACAATAGCCTAATATTTCCCCCTATATATCTGCCTTTCAAAAAAACCTTCTGATCATCACCGATTAACTTTGGCAGAACTTCTAGCAGCAATACACGAAGATGCAATTTTGCACACAGTTTTCATCAGAGTGATAGGTCTCCATTTTTTCAACAAAAAAATTCTTTTCCTTCTTTGGGTATACAAACAATAACCCCTTGTCTTTGTGTAACCGACATTTGGCCACTGTAGAACCCATAGTTAATAGAGCGAACCATAAATGTACCCAAGTCTGTGAAAAGGAATTAAAAAAACTCATCTGTAAAGCCATCAGAACCAGGACTTTTGTCATTTTTCATTTGCTTAACAGATGACAATGCTTCTTGTAAAGTGATAGGCCCTTCCAAACTGTCACTCTCCTCTTGTGATAAGGTTGGAGTATTTATATTATCAATATTACAATGTATAATGTTATTCTCACGTGATGCATACAAATTCTCATAAAAGGTCTTAACTTCCTGGGTAATTAAATTACTGTCATGAATAATGTCGCCTTCATCTTTTTGAATAAAACACATTGCCTTCTGTACAAAATGTCTTTTTTCAAGATTACAAAAATATTTTGAATTCTGTTCACCTTCATATATCCATGTTGCACGTGATCTCACTATCATGCCATCTACTTTCTTCTTTCTTAGTTCTATCAACTCCTGCCTTTTTTCTTCCAGCTGGTGTACATTGTTTTCATTAAGATTATCTTCCAGATGTTTAATAATGGACATAATTTCATTTTCTAACCTTATTTCTTCCTTCTTTTTAAAGGAAGCATAAGAAATACAACTACCTCTAATCTTTAACAGGATCATTCCAAAAAACAACTGATCATTAATTGTCAAAACCAACTCTTCCTCATCTATTTTATGTATATTATTTCTATCATACACAGGAACAGCATATTGTTTCTTCAAATCCAAAATCACCTGTTTTACCAAGTTTACAAATGTCATGACTCGAAGAAGTGAATTGTTAAATTTCCACAGGGGGCGGTGTATTTTAACAATACCAGTTTTAAAGCCAATACAAACAAGTGAATGATCAGAAAATATCCAGGCATAATATCAGCACTAGTAATATCCAGACCAAGCACCTCAGACACAAGAAGGTAATCTAGCCTACTTCTTTGTCTACTGTTAAAGCGTCTCCAGCTATACTTTCTAGTGTCCTTATGTAAAGTTCTGTAGACATCAACCAAGTCAAACTGTTCATAAAATCAGTTATTTTTTCCCTACTTCTAGCACGATACACACTGTAGCTGTTCTCTTTAAAAACAATTTTGAGTATAAAATACATAATATTTTGAAGGATGATGAAGGGCGTTATATTTTGATTGATATTAAAATGTTGAATAAGCGTTTGACACTTGCAAATTTATATGCACCTAGCAGTAGAGACCATCCTGAGTTTTTTGATAAAGTGATAAATGAAGTCGTGTCCATGGATAATGAACTAATTGTCATTGGGGGTGATTGGAATGTAGCATTAAACCCCAAAATTGATAGTAATCAGTCATCCAGTGACAGAATCAACTTCTTGATATCACTGACTATAATGTCACCACCCGCATGTTGTGGGGCTGTGCAACAGAGGACTAATATAACAAAGGATGTGGTTGCTGCTGCTTGTGCAACGGGTGTATGTGTGAGGTGTGGTATGGTGTAGGTGTGTGTGTGTGTGTGCTTGCGTGCGTGCGTGCGTGCGTGCGTGTGTGTGTGTGTGTGTGTGCGTGCGTGCGTTCGTGCGTGCATTGTGTGTGACTGACGAACTGTGAGAATTTAATCAAATACTGTGCTTCTTTATGCAGGCAACACGAGCACTGCAACTTGAATACACAAGTCAGGTCGCCCTGTTAGTCCCAGAACAGCGGCAAATGGTTACTGTATATATTCTGCAGTTGGTAATGCGTTTGGGCATCTATCAGACAAGGTGATGCTCTCAATTAACGGATACTCGAATACAGTGAAATCAGCCTGTCCCATTTGTATTCGAATGAGAGAGAGAAAACTGTGCTGCAATGGATGGATGCATGTTAATGAACAGAAGCCCCACGTTGATTTGAGAAGGAAGAAAAAGAGAGAAAAAGAAGGGGGGAAAAGGGGGGGGGGGGGGGGGGGGTATCTAACACCACGATGTTAAATTTGTGTTGTTCAATGGCACATAATTATGTATCCAAACAGCATTTTGAATCTGGTCTGATAATTATTTCCTGCCAGTCTGCGAAATCTCCCCAGTCAGTATCAATCAATATAACTTTATTGAACGTATCACATAGAATATACATGCACATGGAATGAGACATGGTGTTGAGAGCATTCGTGATCATACACACATTCACAATAACAA
>JABMCL010001522.1:0-20000 GCA_018857735.1 Alviniconcha marisindica | reverse complement strand
ACGTCTAAAAATCTTTTCTCTGAACGACTTTGTACCATGTGTCTTTTTCTTTAATTATTATGGCTTTCTCTCTATACTCCCCCACCCCACTCCCGCCTTCAGCGCACTGACCATTCAAGTTAATGGAATCATGCGCTATAAACGTGGTCATCATCATCATCATCATCATCGTCATTAACAACAACAAAAATACAAAAGAAGTCAAATAAGCCCATAATCTCAAATGATATTTCACACAAACTCTGTGTTTGAAATGCTGGTAATTCATAGCAGTAACCTTTTGTTTCGTGCTTGTATGTTTTCTTTCCCTGGCAAGTTTCCATAAAGCTATGATTTCTTTTGTTGTTGCTGAAGACAAAATTCATAAAGTATCAGGCGGTTGAAATTATTTTCTTGGAATAAATTTTATACGACAATGAGGATAAAATTCATGTCCAACAACAAATATGTTAGAGTTACACTTCGCATACTGTACTCTGTTTTTCCCTTGACAAATTTTGTTCTCGGCCTACATCAAACGGTTCGACCTGATATGCCCATCATAGTTGACTTGGCGTGAAAAATTCAAGTTCTTTCTCCCGTCAATCGGACGTTCGTAATAAGTGCAGCGCTATTTATCAGGGCAAGCCATGGACATGATGGAGAAGTCAAACAGAGGATGTGACAAATCTTTGAAACAAACATTTGTTACACTTGTTGTACACAATTTTCTATACCATTCTCGCGTAACATTGTACTCACACGATGTATGGCACTGGATGAGGCACACTAAATACGAGATGAGGAGTGAAGAAAATATAATCCGCCGAAAATCCGTCATTTTGTTTTCAGGTTTCTGTCTGGGCGCATGGCAGCTGAATAATGATCACAATGAGTCCGCCAAGTGTTTGTGCTTTTTGTGTAGCCAGCCCACAAGGAAACATTTATCAACTGATTGCTGTGAACTAATCTGATGCATGCAGCATCCACTACATATAGCTGTTGTGACGGTGTTGTGAATAAGGACATTTCTTCTTCAAATTTATATTAGCTCGAAGGTCACCACGCAAGTTAAACTACGATCAAATCAAGCTTATCGAGGATATAGACTGTGAGTGTGTATCTGTGTATATAAAGATATGTTTTAGTCCAAGAATACTGAGAACATTATGCACCAGATATGTAAAATGTGCTTTCCACCGCAATCATAAAAAGCACAATACAAAAACACCGACAGCTCAGGGGGAAAAATTCTAGTGCGAAAAAGAAGGGTGTAAAGTGGATACCTTGATCACCGAAGCCTGTCTGTATTAATGCTGTTAAGTATTCGGGGTTTGTCGTTCTAACTGCACGTACATTATCCATTTCTGTTTATTATTATATAAGCAGATTATAATTCACGAGCTAAAAGAAATAATAACATATAATTTTTATCTACACAAATTCATTGCGCTTCACAACATTCTCCCACATTTTTTACTTTAAGTGAGAAAAATATCAAGACGTAATATGCTCAAGAGAGAGAGAGAGAGAGAGAACTCGAAAACTTTATTTTACAAGGATTGTAGTTTAGGTTCAAAGAGAGAGAGAGAGAGAGAGAGAGAGAGAGAGAGAGAGAGAGAGAGAGAGAGAGAGAGAGAGAGAGAGAGAGAGAGAGAGAGAGAGAGCCTACAAAGGTAAAGAACTAGATCTAGCTGCATCAGAGAGTAACGTACTCTTTTCGACACTCAAGTGTGCTTTTACCGTTATTGGGTAAACGATAGCCTTTAAAAGCTGTTTGTACGCTAAAAGGGAAAAAGCGAAAAGAAGAAACTATTCCCTCAAGAGAAAACCTATTTGGGAGCACAAAAATAAGGCCCTTTCCGGGTCCGATTCAATTCTTGTGCTAGGCGCTACCTGTTCCGTGGGCAGCCGCTGAAAACGGCGTTCACCATACGATTGATCAGTGAAAGAACTGAACAGAGAAAGGTCCGATTTAGTTTTTGATCGTCAGCTAGACCGGTTTCGCTCGAGGAGAGCTGATCAGTGGCTCAGTAGTGATCATGACCGGAGACCTTTTCATTCCTTAACCTTTTCAAGTTCAGTGTTGCTTTACGTCCACAGAGACCGTAAGCACTATTAGGGACGGGCATTCCTTAACCATCAAGGAATATATATATATGTGTGTGTGTGTGTGTGCGTGTGTGTGTGTGTGTGTGTGTGTGTGTGTGTGTGTGTGTGTGTGTGTGTGATAGAGTGCAAGTTCCAGAGGTTCCTCGAACACTCACTTCGCGTGGGTCACTGTGTGTGTGTGTGTGTGTGTGTGTGTGTGGAAATACGTTATAGCTCTTCGCGGGCAGCTGTGACTAGAATTGTCTCGCCTTACCCCGTTCTGACACGCGCCGTGCTGACTGTCGGCTATATATCTACCTACGTCACGGTCTGGTCCGATAACGTAGTAACACCCATCGAACTACGGGCCGATACAAACGTCCATTACAAAGTCGCGCGGGTCTGTGCTCGTCATCACTGTACTGTACAAGATCAATTCTATACATGTGGAATGGAATTAAGGGTTGGTAGTAATATAATGATTCATTTTCGTTATATATTGCTGCTTCTCATATGGCACATGTACTTGCATATTATACATTGTTAGTTGTCATAATTATATGTATTATGTTTGTGAAACTTAGAAAATGTTGGAGAATGTTGTAAAGCGCAGTGAGTTTGGGTACACCAGAGAATAGCGCTATACAAAAGTTATCTATTATTATTATTATGTGCACTAGCTATTGCCCACAAGCAGACATGAGCAGACTAGGTCAGCAGACTAGGTGAACGTGTGCCAGCTGTAGTACCGCAGTTGTTTTCTGCCCCAGTGACAAGGTCAGTGCTCTTCTAAAAACTGCACCAACCGCCAAGCCGCTACCCGGTAAGAGGAGACCCGACAGCCTTGTCCTGAATTAACGACCGGCAAAGTGTGTGTGTTTTTGTGGGACAGATAGACTTACTCCGAAGACAACATGAGCACACTGCAATGCATAGGTATGTGGGCTAATCTCTCTCTCTCTCTCTCCTCTCTCTCTCTCTCTCTCTCTCTTTGATCAGCACGTTCTTGTGTCATTCTGGTATGTATAGTATTGTTAAATATATGCCGAGAATGGAACACAGATTGCATATTTGTGACATTTCCCACACAAATTGTAATGTTACAGAAACTAACTGAACTGTCATTAAGCAGACATATGCAACTCTATTTCTGGGTTTTGAGCTTCTTGGCTTTGTGTAGGTGTTGTAGTGCTGCGCCTTGATAATCTACCTCGGGTTTTTCTGTGGTGCAAGGGCTGGTGGCCACTTGGATCGCAAAATACGTACATATGTTATTTGTGTATATGATTATTTTTCTTCTTTTTCCCCTCCTCCTTTTTCCCCCCACCCCCCCACCCCCCCCCCCCCCCCCCCCCCCCCCCCCGCCCCCCATCTGCACCTGCCCGCCGCCCCTCCTACCCCCCTCCCCCCAGCCCACAACTCATGCAGTTTTGTGACCTGTGTTACGTGGATGCACAGACGAGTGGTTTTGTGGGACTGGGAATTAATGTATTTCCAGGCTTATGTGTACATTGTGTTTGTGTACCGTGTTGTGTATGTTGATATGAGCACTCGCTCAAGTCAATTAAACCATTTGAATCTTGAATCTCTCCGTTTGATCGGCCTAATATAACCGCACTGGCTGACCGTCTGGGCGTAAAAAAACAATTTACGTACTTACTTTCTCTCCCTCCCCTGCCCCCCTCCCTCCTTACCCTTCTTACTCCTCTCCCTCCCCTGCCCCCCTCCCTCCTTACCCTTCTTACCCCTCTCCCTCCCCTGCCCCACTCCCTCCTTACCCTTCTTACCCCTCTCCCTCCCCTGCCCCCCTCCCTCCTTACCCTTCTTACCCCTCTCCCTCCCCTGCCCCCTCCATCCTACTCCTCTCCCTCCCCTGCCCCCCTCCATCCTTACCCCTCTCCCTCCCCCGCCCCCCCTCCATCCTTACCCCTCTCCCTCCCCTGCCCCCTCCCTCTTACCCTTCTTACCCCTCTCCCTCCCCTGCCCCCCCTCCCTCCTTACCCTTCTTACTCCTCTCCCTCCCCTGCCCCCTCCCTCCTTACCCTTCTTACCCCTCTCCCTCCCCTGCCCCCCTCCCTCCTTACCCTACTACCCCTCTCCCTCCCCTGCCCCTCCATCCTTACTCCTCTCCCTCCCCTGCCCCCCTCCCTCCTTACCCTTCTTACCCCTCTCCCTCCCCTCCCCCCCTCCCTCCTTACCCTTCTTACTCTCCTCCCTCCCCTGCCCCCTCCCTCCTTACCCTTCTTACCCCTCTCCCTCCCTCCTCCCTTCTTACCCCTCTCCCTCCCCTGCCCCCCTCCCTCCTTACCCTTCTTACTCCTCTCCCTCCCCTGCCCCCCTCCCTCCTTACCCCTTCTTACTCCCTCTCCCTCCCCTGCCCCCTCCCTCCTTACCCTTCTTACTCCTCTCCCTCCCCTGCCTCCCTCCCTCCTTACCCTCTTACCCCCTCTCCCTCCCTCCTTACCCTTCTTACCCCTCTCCCTCCCCTGCCCCCCCTCCCCTCCTTACTCCTCCCCTCCCCTGCCTCCCTCCCTCCCTTCCCCTTCTTACTCCTCTCCCTCCCCCGCCTCCCTCCCTCCTTCCCCTTCTTACTCCCCTCTCCCTCCCCTGCCTCCCTCCCTCCTTACCCCTCTTACCCCTCTCCCTCCCCTGCCTCCCTCCCTCCTTACCCTTCTTACCCTCTCCCTCCCTGCCCCCTCCCTCCCTCTACCCTTCTTACTCCTCTCCCTCCCTGCCTCCCTCCCTCCTTACCCTCTACCCTCTCCCTCCCCTGCCCCCCTCCCTCCCCTTTCTCCTCTCCCTCCCCTGCCCCCCCTCCTCTCTTACCCCTTCCCTCTCCCTCCCTCCCTTTCCTCCTCCCTCCCTCCCTTCTCCCCTCTCCCTCCCCTGCCCCCCTCCCTCCTTACCCTTCTTACCCCCTCTCCCTCCCCTGCCTCCCTCCCTCCTTACCCTTCTTACCCCTCTCCCTCCCTGCCCCCTCCCTCCTTACCCTTCACCCCTCCCTCCCCTGCCTCCCTCCCTCCTTACCCTCTTACCCCCTCCCTCCCCTGCCCCCTCCCTCCTTACCCTTCTTACTCCTCTCCCTCCTCTGCCCCCTCCCTCCTTACCCTTCTTACTCCTCTCCCTCCTCTGCCCCCTCCACCCTTACTCCTCTCCCTCCCTGCCCCCCCCCTCCCTCCTTACCCTTCTTACTCCTCTCCCTCTCCTGCCCCCTCCATCCTTATCCTCTCCCTCCCCTGCCCCCTCTCTCTCTCCCTTCTTACCCCTCTCCCTCCCCTGCCCCCTCCTCCTTACCCTTCTTACCCTCTCCCTCCTCTGCCCCTCCACCCTTCTCTCTTCCCTCCCCTGCCCCCTCCCTCCTTACCTCCCTCTCCCTCCCCTGCCCCCTCCCTCCTACCCTTCTTACCCCTCTCCCTCTCCTGCCCCCTCCCTCCTTACCCTTCTTACCCCTCTCCCTCCCCAGCCCCGTCCCTTGCATTCCTCCCGTCGGTCGATTGCACTCATGGTTTTGAACACAACGTGGCGAGGATCATTGAAATACACTCTACATGAAGAAGACTAGACATAATTATTTATTCCATTGGGAGTATCTCTCCTTAGCAAACTCCAGCCTCCCCCTGAACATAAAATGAGGAACGGTCTCCGAGTCCGGTTACAATAATAATATAGACAATTGTGACAACGCGCCAATCTCCAACACGAGACAGAGCTGTAAAAATATTTGGACAAAAACCACATCTACATGCGTTTTAACAAACAGAATTTAAGTATAGTATTGTACCATCTGCATAATCACCCAGCACACAGTAACTATTTATACATATACACACACAACCACACGCCCACACAGGGCCTGGTTTAGCGGGTGCCAATCTACAGACAGAAGTTAAATTAATATCTCGAATGAGATAATAATCTTGAATCTTGAAGCAATCAAATCTGGTCAGGCGGTCGGTCAAGCTTTGGAGCACAGACGCAACGGATTCCCTCCACTTGTTAACAGTGTACGGTCTTTGACGATGCCAGCTCCCGTTGTCGCCATTTCCTACTTCTGCAACGATGTATTAAAAACAAATTAAACAGCCAAAAACGCTCCCCAGTAACACGCCATGGGTCTCGCCACGGCTCAAAGTGTTACTCAACAAAATGGCTGATGTCATCTTTCTATCTATCCATCCCGAAATGGGGAACTGAGAAGAAAGACAAAGAAAAAGCAAGTAACTGATTGTTGGGGCATTATACTTTGGTCTGGAAGACAGAGTACATTTCTTTAAAAAAATATTTTAAAAGGGGGGGGGGGGGGGGGGAGAGAGAGAGAGTTCTTAAAGAGCCTGCTTCATTTATGTATCAGTTCCTCCCCCAGCCGAATTAGATTTATACTCCACCAATTCTAAACAGAAAGCAACGGGGTTATCACAAACTGGTCCTGGTGGGGATCGTTAGTTATTACGTTGCCGCTTGCCTAGGTCAGACACGTGTTTCGCAAACTGAGTAGCTGATCAGTGACCACCGGCACATAGTGATGACAGGATGTCAGCCCAGTACTAACGACAGAAAACGATCGAGAAAGAGGTAGACTCCTTAGGCATGGGAGAATACTCTCGATTAAAACTGCTGTGACCGGACGGGGTGACACCCAGACGAAGGCTGTCTCCCTTCGTCTCGCGTTCACTTCCAACTATACGTTTCACTCGCGCACAGACATACCCTGACACTACACACATACATACCCTGACACTACACACATGCATGCTCTGGCACTACACACATACATACACTGACACTACACACAAACCTACCCTGACACTACACACATACATACCCTGACACTACACACAGACATACCCTGACACTACACGCATACATACCCTGGCACTACGCACAAACATACCCTGACTCTACACACATACATACCCTGGCACTACACACAGACATACCCTGACACTACACACAGACATACCCTGGCACTACACACAAACCTACCCTGACACTACACACATACATACCCTGGCACTACACTGACGCAAACATGCCCTGACACTACACACAAACATACCCTGACACTACACGCAAACATACCCTGACACTACACACAGATATGCCCTCACACTACAAACATACGCTGACACTACACACAAACATACGCTGACACTACACACAAACATATGCTGACACTGCATACAAACATACACTGACATTGCACACAAGCATACGCTGACACTGCACACAAACATACGCTGACACTGCACACAAACATACGCTGACACTGCACACAAACATATCCTAACGGCCCTTATGGAGCCCGACCAGCGTCCGATTGTCCCCACGTCGGCCAACTAGGGATGTGCTCAAACGATAGACGTAGACCGAAAATCTTCAGCAAACACACCTCCTCACACACAAGGCTCCAGGAGAAGTGGCCTCGCACTGCACACACTGCATAGAAAAGGATTCATCACACCCAATACAACTCTCTCTAACAATACTTTCCATCATCTCCATAGGGAATATACAATGGTAATATTCCATTTGTCAAGAAATCGTTACTAAAGCCACTAACCAATTATATGACTTATACTTAACAGTCTTCCCCTAACAACTTAACTTCTCTCTTTTCTGTGAACAGCAGATCTTACGAAAAGCCAGCTCTGTTTTAACGAAGAAGGACCATATTTTAAACTGACCAGGAATTTACTACCCTCTCATCGGGTCGTCGTCTTAGATGCCCCATTTGCAAGACAAATAGATTTAAGAACTCTTTTATGCCAGTCGCAGTACGTCTTTTAAACAATACATGAAGTGTATATGTATACATGAAGTGTGTGTGTGTGTGTGTGTGTGTGTGTGTGTGTGTGTGTGTGTGTGTGTGTGTGTGTGTGTGTGTGTGTGTGTGTGTGGGGCGTGTATTTGTGTGGGGTGTGTGTGTGTGTGTGTGTGTGTGTGTGTGTGTGTGTGTGTGTGTGTGTGTGTGTGTGTGTGTGACTGTACCACTGTGGGTGTGTGTGTGCCACGGTGTGTGTTTGTGACTGTGCCACGGTATGTGTTTGTGACTGTGCCACGGTGTGTGTTTGTGACTGTGCCACGGTGTGTGTGTGTGTGTGTGTGTGTGTGTGTGTGTGTGTGTGTGTGTGTGTGTGTGTGTGTGTGTGTGTGTGTGTGTGTGATATTGTTTTAATTGCTGTGTGTGTGGCACTTTAATTAATTGTTTTAATTATATTACCTTGTCAAAGTAAGACTCTGTTGTTGGTGGTGTTGCGTTTGTTGTATTGTTCTCTTAACTTTATGTATTATTATTTTACGAGCCCGCCATGACCACAACAAAATTGTCCCTTGTGGGATGATTAATGTTTATTTTAATTGAACTGAACTGAATTGAACTTATAATTGCTGATACACTTTGTTCGTTAACTTGCTCACACCACTCTAACTCTACCACTCTTTCTTGCGACTTTTCCTCTCAGCTTTTCTAAGCCCTAAAATCTCAGGGTTTTTTCCTTGCTCTACGATTAAAGTTTCTTTTCCTTTTTGGACGTCTGAATCGGTCGGAGACACCCCCCGACAGTCGTGCAATGGTTTATGTAAACCAGTTTACGTCACAACATATACATTTTGCCAAGTTATTCATAGGTTGCTAAACTTGCAACCTTTGACTTAGCCAATAATCTTCTTGTCCAACATACCTACTCTTTCGAGTGACTTGCCCTCAAACTAATTCCTTCCCGCGACCTGCTGCTCTAGAGACGGTACCTGCGTCACAGATCCGCATTCCCGTTTGACCTCACCTGTGTGTATATAAGACCCGAGTTGCTTCCTTACTGGTTCCTTACTTTTTACTCTTACTGTTCTACCTACCCACTAACTAAACACCATTTAACTATGCAACACTTAACAAATCACGCACAAATCCATTACCTATAAACAACTACGACTTATGACAAACTTAATTAAACATTCTTTTAACCATAATCACCACGTGTAAATGATCACACCTACCAAAACACTCTTTATTCATGAACCCCGAACTTTCTGAACCCAAAGGCCTGACCATCAACCCGACTGTTGGACACAGACGTTCCCAAACCCGTCCTACTGTTCAGACCTGTAGGCGCCACTGGGTCCAGTTTGATCACCATGCATGCACCAGCCAAAAGTGTGACACTTCACTCACGCTCCGTCTGTTATGTAACAACGGCACGTGTTCTGCATTTTACTCTTACTGCTGTCACGAAATCATCACCTAGATGCGACCCGTTGCTTGCGCGTGCATTGCACGTGCTAATCTAGCGTCGGCTTGTACTTTTGGTCTCGCTTAGTTTTTCGACTCACTTAGCTTGGTCATACTGCTAAGAGGCCGTAAGAGAATTCAATTCAATTCAATTCAAAATACTTTACTGTCCGTTGCAATCATAACAATTAAACGGAAATGTTTCTTCGCTCACACCAGCTCTGCCACATTAACAGTTTAGTTAAATTAAGTTGAACACATTAAAAACAGAAGCGGGTATAACACATGTGAGCAAGTGCTCTTTGTACGTTTTACAACAATCCCGCCCCGGTTATCAGATCCATGCAATTTCATTACTGTACTGTTAGTAACCCGGGAACCGGAGCAGACGACGCTTTTGTTTTGAAGCGCTGCGTGTTGCGTAACGCCACATGGCCTTCTCACAGCCGACCGGCAATAGCCGTCGGTACGCGCCATTTTCAAATCTGTTTACTCCCTTAATATTTTGACCGTTTGTTTGTTTACCTACTCTTTGTTTACCTAGTCCTTTTTATGCACCAAGCCATGTGTAATATAATTTGGCATCTTAGAATGTTTATTTAGATCTTATTTAGACGCAGGATCGAGCTTAATCAGTAGCCGATGCCTCTCTGGGTCCATGCTTTTTATAGCCGTCGTCTGCATGGCGCGTTCACTGTTTATGAGTAGGCCTACTAGTGAATAGTAGTGAATCGTTGTTTTGACTCGATTAAAGTAATTCTGTGTCGATCAATGCTTTGTCGTATAGTATTTTGCTTAGCTGACTTCATGTTTAGTGTTTATTTTGGGTTGAAATTAACTTATTAAGTATTGTGTACTGTAGAAGCTAAGTTGTATTCATAGACTACTTGGTATCACTATCAGCGCTGCTGCGACTAAGATAACGCGCCCCAGGCGAAAGTTCGAACCGATTGTTTTAGTGCTAGTCTTTGAGTGTGTCTTGCTTCTCTATAGAGCGTTGTATTGTAATTGTTATGTACCATTTTAACCGTGGGAGCGTGCTCTTTATTCTGATATAAGTTTTAGCGACAGTTATATTTTGTACATTGTGTTAGTTGTGATTTAGTTGTACGAATCTGCTTATAGATAGGTGCAAGCCACGCTTCCCATTCTTGTTGTAAATAAAATAAGTCATGTGTTGTACATTTTGTTTATACGGTTTAAAAGGTTGTAATTGTAGCTTTCATTTGATGTTTTTCATGTTTTAATTAGTTTAGTTATTGTTGAGGAAACTGTATTTGTGCGGGCCAAGGAAACACAATTGTCAGCCATTTTGTGGTCCAGAGGGCCGATTTGATTGTAGCGATAGCGTGTGTTCCTTGCGGCCCGCGCCGTTCTCTTATCTATGCGTGCGCGTGAAGATTTTGGGTGTGCTGAGAAAGTTGTCTGCTGCTGTAGAATAAAGCCTGTTTGCCGTCGCCGCCTGCTGTGGTCTCCATTTTGACTGACTCCGCTGCCTGTGGCCTGTCCTTCTACCACTCCACTGTCCTGTCCTTCTACCACTTCCGCGCCATTACACACATAAAGAACAGCTGTCTAAAACATATTATATATAATAGTATTTTCAATTTTGTACTCAGTGACTACTCATTCCTATAGTAAACGTTTCAACAACAAAATAAATAAATGGGTTTGGGGGACATTTGATATCAGCACCTGTATACAATTAAATATCACATATACTTTGGTTATACATTGGAACCAGTGGCAAAAGGGCCCAGCATATTTATCAGTTATCACAGTTCACGTGTAATATACCTGTATGTATTCAATTAGCAATAGCTTACAAGATAAAAAGCATCACTCTATAGTTCCATTCTCAAGTATTCATCCACACATCCCCCCCCCCACCCCCAATACCCACACATACTTGCAAGTTGCACATCCACACACACACCACACATACTCCCCACTACAAGGAGACATGTATACAAAATAGACAAAAGAAAGTGCTAACATTAATTAGTAATACATTTTGAATGCTATAAAGAGACACATCTCTTGTAAAATGCTGAGTTTACAATTCTTAATATACCTGTTCATTTGGAGACATGGTTCATAGAAAGACGTGCCAAACCCGAAGCGTTAAACTGACAACAATTTGTGTGTGTGTGTGTGTGTGTGTGTGTGTGTGTGTGTGTGTGTGTGTGTGTGTGTGTGTGTGTGTGTGTGTGTGTGTGTGTGTGTGTGTGTGTGTGTGTGTGGTGACTCTGTGGTGTGTGTGTGTGCTCTGTGTGTGTGTGTGTGTGCTCTGTGTGTGTGTGTGTGTGTGTGTGTGTGTGTGTGGTGTGTGTGTGTGTGTGTGTGTGTGTATGTGTGTGTGTGTGTGTGTGTGTGTGTGTGTGTGTGTGTGTGTGTGTGTGTGTGTGTGTGTACTTTGATTTTTCTTGTTTTATTATATATAAGAACCCTGAAGGTAAATATAAAATTACGTCTGAGAAAAGTTCGATTCTGGTATCAATACCGATCAATATCTCAACAGCACTCGGCGCTGCGTTAGCTGCCGTAGCTTGCTTTCCTCATGATAATTAGATAATGGTGACAATAAATAATTCTTATAAAGCGCTATTCTCTAACCACAGTTAAGCTCACTACGCTGTACAAACCATTCGTGATAAAAAAACTAAAAAAACAAAAACAAACATTAACATACATTTCAACAAACAGAACCTTAAATATTGTAGTCTAATACAACAGAGTCACCAAGCAAACAATAAAATATAACCCCCCCCCCCCCCCACACACACACATACACACACACACACAGCCATGTGCGCACCAGGCAGTGCTCGCTCGCCCACTCAAATGCGCATTACGGTTAGTAAATTATCAATACTCTCAACAACAACAACAACAACAACAACAATAACTACAACACCTTGAGTCTCTGTGTTCACCCCCACCCCCACCCCTCCCGCCACCCCCGCCCCTCCCGCCACCCCCGCCCTTTTCCTTGCCTGGATCTCTCCTGGCCTACCTACCGATGATGGCGGTATTGGGATTACTTTCTGTTTCATGGCTTAATGGGATTACTTTCTGTTTCATGGCTTAATGGGATTACTTTCTGTTTCATGGCTTAATGGGATTACTTTCTGTTTCATGGCTTAATGGGATTACTTTCTGTTTCATGGCTTAATGGGATTACTTTCTGTTTCATGGCTTAATGGGATTACTTTCTGTTTCATGGCTTAATGGGATTACTTTCTGTTTCATGGCTTAATGGGATTACTTTCTGTTTCATGGCTTAATGGGATTACTTTCTGTTTCATGGCTTAATGGGATTACTTTCTGTTTCATGGCTTAATGGGATTACTTTCTGTTTCATGGCTTAATGGGATTACTTTCTGTTTCATGGCTTAATGGGATTACTTTCTGTTTCATGGCTTAATGGGATTACTTTCTGTTTCATGGCTTAATGGGATTACTTTCTGTTTCATGGCTTAATGGGATTACTTTCTGTTTCATGGCTTAATGGGATTACTTTCTGTTTCATGGCTTAATGGGATTACTTTCTGTTTCATGGCTTAATGGGATTACTTTCTGTTTCATGGCTTAATGGGATTACTTTCTGTTTCATGGCTTAATGGGATTACTTTCTGTTTCATGGCTTAATGGGATTACTTTCTGTTTCATGGCTTAATGGGATTACTTTCTGTTTCATGGCTTAATGGGATTACTTTTCTGTTTCATGGCTTAATGGGATTACTTTTCTGTTTCATGGCTTAATGGGATTACTTTTCTGTTTCATGGCTTAATGGGATTACTTTCTGTTTCATGGCTTAATGGGATTACTTTCTGTTTCATGGCTTAATGGGATTACTTTCTGTTTCATGGCTTAATGGGATTACTTTTCTGTTTCATGGCTTAATGGGATTACTTTTCTGTTTCATGGCTTAATGGGATTACTTTTCTGTTTCATGGCTTAATGGGATTACTTTTCTGTTTCATGGCTTAATGGGATTACTATGCAACATTCAGTCGGTTACGTTGCATACCATTCTCCGGAGCAGAGAGTACGGTGTACTTTCCTTTAAGAATTGTTGGTGTTTGCTGAAATGGAATTCCGTCCTTTCGTTTTCTTTTTGAGGAAACTCGGGAACCTTCCGGGGTAAGAACTGTCAGAAACTGATTGAAGTAAGCAGTCAAAGGGGAGAACTCGGGTATTAGCTGCACCGTTGTGAAGTGGCTAGGTAGGCCGCTAACATTAATGAGAGCTAGCTTTCGAAACTTTCCAGTGGAGGTCATTTGTCTCGGAGGTTTGTTTTCCTAGTAGTTAGTTAGAGATGCGATTTAGTAGATAATGATAATTTTGGTTCGTCGAATTTAAGTGATTTTGTGATTTAATATTTTGCATTTTTAAGGGAAAATAGTCGGAAAACTATTCCAAATGATCGCTAAGTTATTCTGTTTTTTTTTTCTCTCTCTCGTTGAGGTTTTGTTGATGCTGCCTTTAGTTAATGCTTTATCTATTCTGTTCTGTTTTAATCTGTAATGTCTGTCCCAGGAGGTAAATCATATTTAATTTTCGTGTCTGTTTTACAACCGACTCGAGTCACTATTGCGGTCAGTAGATTGGTTTGATCGGTGGGAAAGGTTTGTTTTTTGTTATTGTTGTTGTTGTTTTTCTACGGGTTTCTAATTCTTTTCGTTTTTTGTTTGTTAGTTCATGCGGTGACTATCCCAAGTGGCAGTTCACGTAGAATTTTCTGTTTGATTTTTTTTAAATCACCATCCCCTCTTTGTTGTTGTTTGTTTGTTTGTTTGTTTGTTTGTTTTGTCTAGTTTGATGTTTCACAGCCAGTATTTCGCAGGGTGGCAGAGACCGCCAGTACTATATATATATATTATATATATATATATATATATATTATATATATATATATATTATATATATATATATATATATATATATATAATTATCGGACCTTGCCTCAGTTGATTTTGTGTATAGGCTTGATTACAGAACCTGTGCTACAACACAGTCACAGGTTCCGCCCCCGCTTATCTTTCTGAGCTGCTACACCTTTACAGTCCTTCCCGCTCTCTCCGCTCTTCGTCAGACACACGCATGCTCAAAATCCAACGCTTCAACCACAAAACCCATGGCTTTCGCACTTTCTCACACTTTGGCCCCCACATCTGGAGCAATCTCCCCCAAGATATCAGGCACTTTGCTACTCTCTCTTCCTTCAAAAGCAAACTCGAGACATTTCTCAGAATATTTCAGTTAAACGACATTGTCCCTCACCCCTATTGGTCTGTACAGTGTGTGTGTGTGTGTGTGTGTGTGTGTGTGTGTGTGTGTGTGTGTGTGTGTGTGTGTGTGTGTGAGGATGCGTGCGTGCGTGTGCGTGCGCGCGTGTGTGTGTGTGTGTGTGTGTGTGTGTGTGTGTGTGTGTGTGTGTGTGTGTGTGTGTGTGTGTGTGTGTGTGTGTGTGCATCTTTCACATTGTTATGCTTGAACCCTTTCTGATGTGTACTTTATATGTCAGCCTTTGTTAAATTGCGAATATTTTCCATCGCGATGTACATTATGTAATGTAACGTAAAAGAGTATTTGTAAGGCGTTTACACCTAACTTGAGTCCGAAGCGCACAATCCAAAAACAAGAAGGTCGATACAATATAATTATATAAAATTATAAGCAACCTAGAGTACAATAAACCGTATTAATTACGTCAGTAAACACACTACAATTCATTCAACATATTTCTCATCACTTACCCCCCCCCCCCCCCCCCCCCCCCCCATCCGCTCCCCATTGCACACTCACTCACTCACTCATACACACACACACACACACACACACACACACACACACACACGCTCGAAACCAATGGCACACAACTGCACGCACAAAGGCAAAGCATTCACAGTCCAGAGGAGAAAAGGTGGGTCTTGAGGGCAGATTTGAAAGATTCTACGTAAAGAGTGTCGGAGAGGGTAGGATATAGATTGTTCCAGCGTAATGGTGCTTGATAAAAAGAAAAAGAAAAAAGAAAATTAAAAAAAAGCGTCGATCAGGAGACTCGAGGGGAGCGGATGGAAGACGAAGGAGTCGAGTGTCGGCAGACGAACGGAGTTGGCGAGACGGAACAGACAGATAAGATCAGACAGATAGGATGGGGCTTGGTTGTTGACTGATTTAAAGGTAAGAATAATAATTTTATACTGAATGCGGGATTCGAACGGAAGCCAGTGTAGAGCACGAAGGATCTGGGTTATGTGGTCAGACCTGGTAGAACGATAGATAAGGCGGGTAACATTATTTTGAACTTATTTTTTAAGTTTCTAGATCTTGTGTGTGTGTGTGTGTGTGTGTGTGTGTGTGTGTGTGTGTGTGTGTGTGTGTGTGTGTGTGTGTGTGTGTTCAGTTTTCTTACCTGCTAGCAACGGTGGCCGGTCCGAGTCTTGGCCTCAATGCCTTATTTTCCCCTCAGGATTTCATTGTGCCATCTGAGCGTCTGAACATTATGTGGGTTGTGTTTGTTCAGCGCTTTGAACCGCAGAGTAGGCGTTTACAAATTTCCATTATTATTATTATTAGCGAGTGAAGATTTATTCCGACTCCATGAAGGCCACGCTGAAGCAGAACCTTCTCTACAAAGCTTTTCGGTGGCTACTTTTGGTAAACTAGTCCCACCAACAGCATCAGTGTTCAGATCGAACAATGAAATCATGAGGGCGAAATCATAATTATGGCGTTGAAGCCGAGACTCGGACCGGTCGCCGTTGCTACCAGACAAGCTGGGAACTGTAAGGAAACTGACGAAACAAGAAACAGCAATCCTCGTGGAGCAGGTGCAGGGTGCGTGCACGGCCCCACCGCCGCCAGGGAAGAGGTCGTCGCGGACTCATGCCGCACCGAGTTAGCGCACTGTCACAGGAACAACGGATTTCCTTGACATCAGTGGGGTACGACTGATCCCTCGTCCACCCTGTTCTCCAGAGCTCTCAGCTTGACGCTTTTCTCCTATATTGCTACACGTCGAAAAGCAGCTGGAAAGAACTACTGAGGTTTGGGAGCGCCGAAAATGCTGTTCGAGAATTCACGAGGGCTATGACACCACAGCTGAAACCACGTTGATTGTGTTTTGAGACAAGTGGTTAGAGCGGATGGCAAGATGTGTGGTAGCTCACGGGGACTTCACTTACTGACTGGTTGAACGTTTTTTTTAATTTTTTATTCTCCACAGTTTGCAGTATCTCACGTATGTCTGTGCGCTCGTATATGTGTTTAATTATTTTGTGGACCGTGCTCCTGTCTAGCTTTGGATGCCGGTTGTATATCTTGACAATGAACAGGTTTTGAACGCTGACGTTATTTTATTGACAGGTCTGCTGTTGGTGGCACCACTCTTCATCTCATTCACAGCTACCGGTAAGCTTCAGATTTGTATCCACTTTCCGATGTCTGTAATTGTTTCCCAATGTTTAACGGACAGCCGGCCGCGGAGGTCACATTAGGGTGAAACGCAAGTCCTCAGATCACGAGCAGCAGTCTCATTCACTGTTCATGTTACACATGACTATAGGGTGCGAATTGGGTAAACAACGTTAAATGCAACCTTTGAAACTGAAGAAAAATGTCGTCTGTTGACCTGCCGAGTCACACGGGTTAGAAATGAGTTGACGCGACTGGCCGATCAGTTGGTTTGAGCGCTGAACGGTTTCGAGTTCGCACATCAAGATCTGCGCTCTGTTTGCGAAAAGCATGCAGACTGAACCAGGAGAGAATGGAACGTGAATATGCGCTGTAATTCAAAGTTCCAGATACGACCAGTGAACAGGCAGTTCATTCCCTTGTGCACACGCATTACTTTATGTGAGTTGGTGGATCCATTACTGATGGGTGTATCCTATGTACTGCTGCGTGCAAATGTAATGAGAAAGGCTAATGTGTCTTTTGTTGTTGTTGTCTTGGTTTTTGGTCTGGTTGGCTTTTTGTTAGTTTTACTTCTTTTAATTTTTAGCTTTCTGTTTGTTTGTTTACTTGTTTGGAATGAAACTATTTTTTTTTTTAATTTTGAATTTCTAATGCATATGTGTGTGTGTGTCCAATGTAAAAATGCAGCCTGTATGTGGAGAAAAGAAACAAATTCCCAAACACCGATTGAAACCCAAACAAAAACACACACATATAAAATATATATAAAATATTTTATATTTTTAATATATATAAAAAAAATTTAAAGGGTCAAACAAATCCTTTTTACACACCCCACACACACACACCCCACAAAAATAAAATATATATATATATATATATATATATATATATATAATTATATATTTTACAAAATTTTATTTTGTCCCCAACATGGTCCACACACACCCCACAAAACACACACACACACACCCCGCACACAAGCCCAATAATACATTTTTAAAGGAACAAGGGGGAGGGGGAAGTATACGTCCGTGACAGATCTCTTAAACCCCGACTTGTTGAAGGAGCAAACACCACCGTGCATGTCTATTTTTGTTGGCTGCTGTCCCGTTGCCCGCCGCCACAGCCAAGCATGGTGACCCGTACCTTCCATGAGACAGGGGAGCGTGTAGTGGCCAAAGGAGGTTGCACTGCATACAAAGAGCACTAACATTTTGTGAAATAAAAGGGTGACATCCAGAACGAACTAACTTCATTAAAGTAAACTATATAAATATATTATGGTTCCTTTCCTTTACAACTAATGGAAGATGCCTCCATTGCAGCGACCAGAATATTTTGTCGTGCCCCTCCTGTTTTTGAGGGTGATCCAGCCAACTTGACCTGCCATTTTCCTGAAGACGAGTCAAAGCAAAAAAAGTGTCAGTGTGTATGGACGTGACGTCAACGGATCACAGGCTGGTGAGTGAGACGCACACTACAGCATTCCCATCTGCTCTCCTGCTCTCGCTTCCTCTCCCCAACCACCCCGACCTCAAGTTCCCAGCAAAGGTTCCGTTAGTCGTGTTCCTTCATACAACTGTGAGCAAGCACATTAGCAAATGCATCAACAAGCAGCGCGCTCATCTGTCGGGCACACTGAGTCTACTTGTAAGACCCAGCTCGGAGTGTTCGCGATGCAACATCGTCAAAACCTTTGAAATGTCTTAGTCACTGTTCCTCTGTTTAGTGGAAATTGGGGGGGGGGGGGGGGGGGGGGGGGGAGAGAGAGGGGAGGAGGGGAGGGAGGGGGGGAAAAGGGAGGGGAGAGAGAGGGGGGGGGAGAGAGTGGGGGAGAGAGGGGGGGGGGGGGGGGGGGAGAATGAGAGAGGGGGGGGGGGGGGGGGAAAAGAAGAGGAGAGGAGAGAGAGGGGGGGGGGGGGGGAAAGAGAGGCGGTTAGTTTTTTTTGATTTTTTAAAGTCCCTTAATGGGACAGGGTCCCCCCCCAAAGGAACCATACATACATTAATTTTTTACCCTAATTCCAAACATGTCACCAAATAACAAGTCTGTCTAATTCACTGTTACAACGTTAAAAACCACAGAATGCCACACTAGGGTCTTGGGTTTATTCTCACCCCAATTTTCTGATACTGTGACGTGTCTAGTTGTCACAGTACTGAATTTACCTCCCTTACCCCCCAAATCCAGAATTCGTGTTTTCACCCATAGGAACATGATTTTAATGTTACAAAACCTCATACATTTAATGTTTTCTTAGTTTAAAATAGAATAGTGTACATTCTGAAATAATTTCATCAAAATTTAGTGTTCAGTTTGTCGATAGATAATTGCATTATACAGAACTGAGAAGACAGAAAATCTTAGAAATGAAACAAATATGTCCTTTCTTTGTCTGTCAAAAGTTCCGCCTTACACTTTTCACTGATTCTTTGCTTCTGAATGCCACAGTAGGATCTTGGGTTTATCCTCAACCCAATTTTGTGACGCTGTGACCTATCTGGTTGTCACAGTAGGGATTTACCTCCCCTACCCCCCAATCCTGAAGTCAGAATTCGTGTTTTCACCCATAGTAACATGATTTTATTGTTACAAAACCTCATAAATCTAATTTCCTAATTTCAAACAGAATAATGTACATTCTGAAATAATTTTATGAAAGTTTGATGTTCAGTTTGTCTACAGATAATTGGATTATGCAGAACTCAGTAGATAGAAAACGACGCCGCGAAAGAAAAAAAAAATACAGACTGACTATCCCTTCAAAGAACACAAAAAGCCCAGGTGTGCGTTGTTCACTTCCAAGGTTTAGCAGGAGGAATAAACCAAGAAAACGGGAGATTTATGAGGTTTTGTAACAATACAATCGTGTTACTATGGGTGAAAATACGAATTTTGACATTCTGGATTTGGGGGGTAGGGGAGGTAAATCCAGTACTGTGACAACCAGACAGGTCACAGCATCACAACATTGGGGTGAGAATGAACCCAAGATCCTACTGTGGCATTCAGAAGCAACGAATCAGTGAAAAGTGTGATTCAGAACTTTTGACAAGAAAAGAAAGGACATATTTGTATCATTTCTAAGATCTTCTGTCTACTCAGTTTTGCATAATGCAATTATCTGTAAACAAACTGAACACTAAACTTTGATGAAATTATTTCAGAATGTACACTTTTCTACTTTAAACTAAAACATTAGATTTATGAGGTTTTGTAACAATAAAATCATGTTAGTATGGGCGAGTATGGGCGAAAACACGAATTCTGACATT
>JABMCL010000985.1:35000-37596 GCA_018857735.1 Alviniconcha marisindica | reverse complement strand
TTATATGTGCAACACATCACAGACAAAGGAAGATGGAGGAGAAAGAACTTACCTCCAGTTTGAAGGCCGGTTCATGCGGGTGTCGGCCCGGCACTTGCTCCACGTGACACGGAAGACCTACGCTTCGACGACCAAACCGTGCCAACGCAGGCGTATGTTGTTGACGGCCGTGGGTGAAACGTGTCCTGGGCCAACGGGAACTACAATATATATATATATATATATATATATATCTCCCCATCTACTTCCTAATCTCTAAGCACAACATGCTGCTTTGATCTGTATCATGAGAGTGAGAGAGAGTAAGTAAGCAAACTGGTGTTTTACGCCCAGTCAACCAGTGCGGTTATATCAGAGAGAGAGAGAGAGAGAGAGAGAGAGAGAGACAGAGACAGAGAGAGACAGACAGAGACAAAGACAGAGAGACAGAGAGAGACAGAGACAGACAGACAGACAGAGACAACACACACACACACACACACACACACACACACACACACACAACACACACACACACGCACGTACGCACGCACGCACGCACGCACACGCACGCACGCACGCACGCACACACACACACACACACACACGGAAAATCAGGGAGAGCGCCACATGTACAAAAAAGCTCATGAGACCCCATATCGTCCCTGTCTCGCCAGGCACGAACACTACGCGTTCCAGCAGAATAACACCCGCCCGCATACCGCCAGCAGAATCATGTCACTGCCCCCAGCCCGGATCTGAACCCGGAAGAGCTCAAGAGAAAGGTGAAGCAGGTATGCCCACACCCAGCAACAGCTTCTCAGCTCCGTCAGGCCGTACAGCAGGCATGTGCCCACATTCCCCAGACTACGGTCAACTACTTGGTGCACTCTGTGCACCACAGAAATGGTAGTCACACTAGGTACTGGCTTTAACTACCTCTAGCATGTCCACGGAAATGGTAGTCACAGTAGGTACTGACCTTAACAACCTCTAGCAAGTACCAAGTTAAATTCTGATGAACTCTGGTCGCGCTCAAACATTCCTCTGGAAAATTCAGTGTGGTACCAGTCTCAGATTAATTGTAAATGCCTTCTTTCATTGAACAAAATATTTGGTTCAAAATTAAATGCCTTTGAAACATGTTGAATGTTTTCGTTTATAATGGCGTTGAGTACGAAATAAACAGACAAGAACGCTGCCGAAAAAATGGAGACAAATAAAATTTTAAAAAATACCACTCACGCCCCACGAAGCAGATTGCTGAAACCCCCACGCACTCTTGAAGCGGCAGTCTGCGTTTTCCCTCGAACTCTCACAGCAGCAAGAGCCCATGCAGGATTGACATGAACCGGCGAAAAATCGAAGCTGAAATGGGGCTTTGTTGTGTCGGATACTACAGGACTCACAGTTCCCTTTACCAGGTCAATGACGTGTCCGGGGTAATGCCAGATGACTTTGTCGTAACGAAGGAAGAAGAAAACTTTGACGAACACCGACAGCATCAGTTCCAGCGGGATAAGTTCTGCTCCCAGGTTTGGTCTAAAAACAATTAAAACACAGAGCCACAGCCCGATGAATCAATCAGTCAAGTATTCGCTGCATCAGCCAATCAGCAGACAATGTAAACTGTAAGTGTATTGGCAGTAGTCATTGCCTATTTGTGTTGGTTGCCATTGTAAAACGCTTAGGGCTCATCTGGAGACGAAGCGCTCGACAGACGGTCATCATCATTATTACTGACCTATCAGTTAACCAAACACACAAACGGTGAAAAGGAACGCTAATTCTAATGGGACAATGCCTAACATATGCACATTTTCGGGGCAAGAAGCCCAATTTCCAAAGCAACAAAACGACATAAATAGAATGTTTTCCAGACACTCCAGGCATTGCACAACACACTAAACCGTAACTGGATAAGTACACTATTTTCATTTATTATCGTTTCATTGTTGTTTTGTTATTTTCAGCAGAGGGACTTCTTGAGCAGGGATAGCTCAATGGTTACAGCGCCGGACTCGTGATTCGCGGCTTCGTTGCAACTCGTGGTCGCGGGTTCGAATCCCTGCAGGAGCGGCGGGAGAAATTTCTTCTCTTGGGTCGACTTTCTGTGCTGACTCTTATTTCGGTATCCGTTCCACCCCCGTGTTACCGCAGTAGCACGTAAAAGACGCCAGAAGCGCAGGTGGCGGGTAACATCTAAACACGCATGCACCTTACGTATGTGGCTTTGCATGAAGTGACATGGTGCATGGTTGTATGGTGTACACAGAACGCGCCGAGACGGCAGCAGTTTCATGTGGCACCAGCTATGTCAGTGTTGTAAGTACACCACTTCCGTGGATATTCAAAAACTCGCTATAAAAAGCTAATCACTCATGTAGAATCATATGCAAGTCTGTTCGACAACGGAGAATAGCGCTGTATAAAAGCGATCAACAACATCAACAACAATAATGTAAGCAAGTGTTCTCATGAACCAAAGGACATACTCTCTCTCTCTCTGAGAGTATTTCCTTTGGTCGATGATTCTACGCGTTCGCTAGAGTTTACATATTAAACTCGGAGACACCTGCATCTCGCTTCTTGCATTGCTAGCATTAGATGAAAACGT
>JABMCL010000985.1:17500-27500 GCA_018857735.1 Alviniconcha marisindica | reverse complement strand
CTGGTCTTTTAATTCGCTTCGCACGCACCCACACTGTAGAGTAAGTTCCCCGATGATCTGGGTACATCTACATTATCCTGAAGAAAGACAACAAAATCAGTCTATCAATCAACCTGACGCATATAATCAATAAAAATCAGTGAACACATTTTAGATGATGAAATTTGACTGATATTTGGCCATAACTTCTGAATGAGATCAACCGATCCTAAACTAAAAAGTAAAGTAATTGTGAACTTGACAGTAATGAGAGTCAGACAGAGAATGGTCAGCGAAAGAGTGAGCGAGAAAGAAACAATGCTTGGGGGAAGCACAGGGAGAACTAGGGATAGGTGCGGATCAAAGGATGTACGCAGAGACAAAAGGAAACAGAAACAGTATGTAACAGCAATGACAGACACGAGCGAGTCTGTTCCATGGACATTAAGTGACGAGAGAGGGCCATCGTCAGTCGGACGAATAATTGACGATGGCCCTCTCTCGTCATTTAATGTCCATGGAACAGACTCGCTCGTGTCTGGCATTGCTGTTACATACTGTTTCTGTTTCCTTTTGTAAATATCACAATTGGACTAAACTGAACTGCACTGGATATTAAGTCAGACTGCGCATAATTAGCCTATAATACTTACGCTGTGATGCCGTGGCTCTAATCATGGCGTCTGTCCCAGTCCTGCCACCAACGAAAGTAGCCGGAACAGTTTCTTCAGGATCTTGGTTGACGTCGCTAACCAGACCAGGTTCTTCTGACTCGCCAAATGAAGGGAATCCATGGAACGACAGAATTCTCCCGACGCTTCCGAAAGCCATGAAAGGTAGTTCAGCAACGGAGGGCTCTTCGATCATTTGTTGAGCTGTCCTCAACAGGTTCCGGACGCTGGCTATTGAGGCTGAGAACTGAGGGTCATTTGGCTGACCTGCTGCCATGGATTGCAAGCTGTCTAGATTGTAGTTGTCCATGGAGATGTTTGCGAAGAATTCCTGTGCAGCGTGCCTGAAATATCGAGTCCAAATGATGTTCTATAAACTCGGACTAGCATACGGGACGTGTGTTTATGTTCGTGCAGGTTGCGTGGTAAAACTGATAACGCACACAATCTATCGCATGCACAGCTGAACTCTCGCACTCATCTAGGCATATCAAGATCACACACACACACACACACACACACACACAACACACACACACACACACACAACACACACAACACACACACCACACAACACGCACACACACACACACACACACACACACACACACACACACACACACAACACACCACACACACACACACACACACAACCACACCACACACACACACACACGCACACACACACACAACACACACACACACACACACACACACACACACACACACACACACACACACACACACACACACAAAGACACACGCACGCACGTACACACATTCACTCACTCGCCGAACATGAAGACGTTCTTCAAATCTGCTGGATCCTGGTCAGTTCTGCCGGAGATTTTGTCAGCGATCCCGGTCATTGTTTCCGACAGGGCGACCTCCGGGGGCTCTGGTACCTGATCTCTGAAATATCTGGGTCCAAATGGAGCGAGCTGACTCAAAACGTCTTTGACGATTCTCGCAAATCCTTCTGTCAGTGCGTTAATGACGGTGACCAAGTTTAGCACTTTTATCGTGTATTCCCGACACTCCTCGTGCCAATCTGTTATGGGTTTCACGGGGTCTAGAAATGGCGTGGGGTCAACGGACTGTCGATGATCGTCGTCGTCATCGGACTGCGAAGAGTCTGTCGTTCCCACGCGTGTTCCCCTTTTCATGGCCACATTAAAATGAACTTCGTCGCAACCGTTGCTGCCTGCAGGATATCCAATGGCCTAGAATACGAACGAAACATATAAATCACATTGCCAAACGGGTTGCAGCTGCATGTCCACAAGCACAAGAATAAAGTGACGTATCCTCCCCACTAACGTGACTATCACTGACTGTTGAAACAGGGTTACGCGTTAGGCTCTAAGCACCACCTCCCACATTTATGGTCTCGCAACCTTCCGATCTGATCACCATGCGGTGTAGTACGTGCTGTGTGTGTGTGTGTGTGTGTGTGTGTGTGTGTGTGTGTGTGTGTGTGTGTGTGTGTGTGTGTGTGTGTGTGTGTGCGTGCGTAGGTGCGTGCGTGCGTGCGTGCGTGCGTGTGAGTGCGTGCGTGCGTGCGTGTGTGTGTGTGGTGCGTGCGTGCGTGCGTGCGTGTGTTGTGTGTGTGTGTGTGTGTGCGTGCGTGGTGTGTGTGTGTGTGTGTGTGTGTGTGTGTGTGTGTGTGTGTGTGTGTGTGTGTGTGTGTGTGTGTGTGTGCGTGCGTGCGTGCGTACGTGCTGTGTGTGTGTGTGTTGTGTGTGTGTGTGTGTGTGTGAGAGAGAGAGAGAGAGAGAGAGAGAGAGAGAGAGAGAGAGAGAGAGAGAGAGAGAGAGAGAGAGAGAGAGAGAGAGAGAGAGAGAGAGTGAGAGGGAGAGAGAAAGAGAGAGGTCAATGCTTCTGCTGAAGGTTTTGTGCGGAATCAACCAAACGTTTGCTCTGTTGCTATGCCTTAACATGCGGGCTGAACATGGAGGCCAATCTTTGGGCTTTTTGAACGAAATAATATGTGCGACGATCTGACTGGCTGCACCTGTTCGAGCGACTGGCAGGCGGAACCCTCCATTCTTTAGGTTTTAACCTCAGAGGCTCAGCGCCACTGGACAAGGCTTTGAGTAAGGTCTTCGCCTGGGCCCGTATCAAATGATTATGGGCAAGCAGCCCCCTTATTCGCCTTAATCGACTCAAATCGACAGAGGCTACTGCTGAGGAGAAACCGAACACGTATGAAGACTAACACCATCCCACGTACCACTGAAGACCACAAACTATTCACGCAATTCGGGTTCATGTATCAAGACACATCATAATCAACACAGACAACGAAGAGAGGGACAGGAATATATCGAAAGGGAAGGGGTCAGTGGGTCACTGACACACTTGCTACAGTCCAGCAGTGCTTCTCATGCTCACATTTCGTTGAAAAACAGGTTTTGGACGTAAGCAGAACCACTTAATCCACGAAGTTCACTCGCTGTAGGCCTATCGTTGTTCACGTTGTGTGAATTTCTCGTTCTCGAAGACCTTTTCAATGTCAAAATCGAACAATGTACACGATTCGAGCTCGGTCACTTCGTCTCCGATTTATTTCTGTTATAATAATGTTACAACAGAGCTAAAACTTGCAAATGGATCCAAACTCTTAATTATATATGAAAAAATAAGTACCTGTCCCGCTGTTACAAAGATGCCATCCTCTGGAATGGGTTTTGTGGGACGGATGTTTGAAAGGAGGATTTCATAATTCTCCATATCTGATGTCATCGGTGCGATGCTAACGGTGTTTTTCGCTTTGGTGAACATCATCCCAGTAACAGGACTGCGAATCTGTAGACGGATATTGCTGGATTACGGATAAATGTACCGATACACGAGCTTGCGTAATACTAGCTCGTTACTAGTCACAAATGACCAGTTCAGGAAAGATATCACGCATAAAACAAAAATGGCATGGCTTTTTTTTTCTTTTTTTTCTCTCTCTCCAAAACACAAATAGCAAAACCCTGAGCATTCGTTAGGTTCTTATGTACTATCATTTTCTTGCCATCATGTGCTTCTGTACTTGCCATCCTCAGAGATCACTCAGATCCATAGGCGTTGTTTGTTCCCTCTCTTTTTTTCTTGAAAAATCTTTTTCTTCGTTATTGTTCCGGTAAACTAATGGCGTTGCAGGTCGATTTGTTTAAACCATACAAGCACCAATTTGTACATTAATATGCAGTTACAGCCAATGGCGAAAATAAAATGAAATAACAATGATATAAAGAGAGCAATTAACGCCGAGATCAAAGCAAATTAATCACCTCATTGTTGAGGTCGTGCTTGATGTCCACTCCCTGCTGGCCGTAGCGGTCAGCCCCAGTGGGAAAGTGACCACAGCCACAGCGGCGATCGCAGGGACGGCGGACTTCAGGAAAGGTGGGATGAAACTTCAGCCCAAGAAGAGCATGCATCCGGGACTTCGCTTTGTCCACGCTGGCGATGAAACGAATCGGCACAAATCATAGTTGTTTAGTTAGTTAACATTTAACGCCCAGTCTATCGCTAAAGCCATATCAGAAGTCATCAAATCACAATTAAAGGTCACACACACACAAGCAGGCAGGCAGACAGGCACACACACACACACACACGCACACACGCACACAGGCCGCACGCACGCACGCACGCACGCACGCACGCCTTGGATGTGATATATTGCTTGTGCAATAACTTGGCATGTGGCCATAAAGACGTACTTTATAACTGTATTGTATTGCATTGTACAGTACTGGAATCTGGAATAATATTGTACTAAAGAGGTGAAGGTAAGTCGGTTTTTGAAAGAAGAGAGTGTTAGAGTGTCTGACAGTACATTCGCAAGCCATTCCACCATCGAGGCCCAGATGGGTGAAATTAGGGAAATCACATCGTCTGCTTTGTAAAGGTTTGCTTTGAGGAGGCGTGTATTGGATGACGAATGGATAGTGCGAGGAAGTGTGTATAAACTTGCAATGGGCATAACCAGTAACCTTTTTGAATTAGAGATATCACCCTCTATATTTAACTCGCTGTTGCGCAAACTCCACAAACGTGGACAGTGCTGGATTCTTCATTCACAGTAAACAGGTGTAACTGCCATAACCACATTACTGGCGTTACTGACAGGGAAGGGCTGCGTTTATTTAACGCAGAAGCTCTGACAAAGTGTGAGCAAGTGCTCTTTGTACATTTTTACAATAATCCCGCCCCGGTTATCAGATCCACGCAATTTCGTTACTGTACTGTTAGTAACCCGGGAACCGGAGCAGACGACGCTTTTGTTTTGAAGCGCTGCGTGTTGCGTAACGCCACATGGCCTTCTCACAGCCGACCGGCAATAGCCGCCGGTGCGCGCCATTTTCAAATCTGTTTACTCCCTTAATATTTTGACCGCTTGTTTGTTTACCTACTCTTTGTTTACCTAATCCTTTTTATGCACTAAGCCATGTGTAATATAATTTGGCATCTTAGAATGTTTATTTAGATCTTATTTAGACGCAGGGTCGAGCTTAATCAGTAGCCGATGCCTCTCTAGGTCCATTCTTTTTATAGCCGTCGTCTGCATGGCGCGTTCTCTGTTAGTAGGCCTACTAGTGAATAGTAGTGAATCATTGTTTTGACTCGATTAAAGTAATTCTGTGTCGATCAATGCTTTGTCGTATAGTATTTTGCTTAGCTGACTTCATGTTTAGTGTTTATTTTGGGTTAAAATTAACTTATTGTGTACTGTAGAAGCTAAGTTGTATTCATAGACTACTTGGTATCACTATCAGCGCTGCTGCGACTAAAACAACGCGCCCCAGGCGAAAGTTCGCACCGATTGTTTTAGTGCTAGTCTTTGAGTGTGTCTTGCTTCTCTTACAGAGCGTTGTATTGTAATTGTTATGTACCATTTTAACCGTGGGAGCGTGCACTTTATTCTGATGTAAGTTTTATTGACAGTTATATTTTGTACATTGTGTTAGTTGTGATTTAGTTGTACGAATCTGCTTATAGACAGGTGCAAGCCACGCTTCCCACTCTTGTTGTAAATAAAATAAGTCATGTGTGTACATCATGTTTTGTTTCTACGGTTTAAAAGGTTGTAATTGTAGCTTTTATTTGATGTATTTCATGTTTTAATTAGTTTAGTTATTGTTGAGGAAACTGTATTTGTGCGGGCCAAGGAAACACAAGTGTCAGCCATTTTGTGGTCCAGAGGACCGATTTTACTGTAGCGATAGTGTGTGTTCCTTGCGGCCCGCGCAGTTCTCTTATCTATGCGTGCGCGTGAGGATTTTGGGTGTGCTGAGAAAGTTGTCTGCTGCTGTAGAATAAAGCCTGTTTGCCGTCGCCGCCTGCTGTGGTCTCCATTTTGACTGACTCCGCTGCCTGTGTCCTGTCCTGTTCTACGCTCCACCCCCACTCCATTACAAAAGTAAAGCACAAAGTGAGAGCGAATCGTGAATGTGGCGTTTGTGTTTCACGTGCAAATTTCAGCGTCGGAAACATGGATACCTCTTTCCTAAAATCATATATATACATAACGTTGCTTACGCTTCTTTGAATGACTCCAGGTGAGTCATGATGACTTGCGTGTAGCGCGCTTGTCTGTCAAGTCCTTCTTGTAGATCTTTCGCGGCATTTGATACCATGTGGTTCAGCTGGCGTGCCATCGCTTCCGATGCATCGAACAGAATCTGTAAGGCGCTGTCCATGTGCAGGCTCTGTATCATAGATAATACATTTATCCAAGCTGCTGATTTCGGAAGATTTAACTTAATCACATAATTAGTTCCGCACTACTGTATTGTTGGTAGATGAAAGCAAACACGAAACAAGGGTTCCACTGATGTTTTGGTTTGGTTTTTCTTTTTTGCGTGGTCCAGATCGATACAACCAATGGCTTGCATTCAACAACTGTTGAATTGTCCATCCATGGTTTTTGAATCGCACACTAATAAGGCGAGTCTCTGCAATAGTTAGGCTATTTGGCTGAGCGATCACCTGACCATCCGGGCATGAAAAATATTAACATTACAATTTTCTTGATGTGTTTTTTGTGTCAAGCATGCATGATGGTAGCCTACACATTCAGTTTAACATGCCGGTATTACCTTTAGTGACCTTGTTCATAATATTTGCAGGTCACACTGCAGCAGAGCCATACAGATTTCAACTGCGCGTGGGGTCTACCGATACATAGAAAGTTTGATGGCCTTGACGTTGCTTCAAGGTCATTGGTGTGTCAGAAACATAAACTGCATGTTGCACTGTTGTTCTCTTTTTCGATTATTCTTCTGACGTAGATTACACATGATTTGTGTGTACAACTGACTCTGATGTATATTTAATGGAGATGATGAACACAATTTTTCTGGTTTTGCACTTGAATGCAAGTCATCCGACCGTAACTGTTGATCTTGTGTTCATAGCGTTTTCCTTACCATATGCAATATGTAATACAAGATTAAAACAAAGAAAGAGTTAAAACAAAAGCGTTCTCCGTGTGTGTGTGTGTGTGTGTGTGTGTGTGTGTGTGTGTGTGTGTGTGTGTGTGTGTGTGTGTGTGTGTGTGTGTGTGTGTGTGTATTGCTTATCTGTTGGTTGCTTGAAAAGCGGGTCTACCCTGAATTTCGGTATTCCTTCAAATAAATTAGCGTTCTTTGTTTTTAAAGATTTGTGTTTCGATTTTGTTATAATAATAATAATAATAAAGAGGAGTTATAGAGTGCCCATCTACCGCACAAGGTGGGAGTACGCACACACACATACACGCACACACACACACACACACACACACACACACACACACACACACACACACCAGCACACACACAACACACACACACACACACACACACACACACACACACACACACACACACACACACACACACAACACACACACCAAAACACACACACACACACACACACACACACACACACACACACACACACACACACCACACACACACACACACACACACACACACACACACACACACACACACACACACACACACACACACACACACACACACACACAACACACACACACTCACACACACACACACACACACACACACACACACACACACACACACACACACACAACACACACCACACACACACACACACACACATACACACACAACACACACACACACACGCACAAAAAACCCCACATACAACACACACAAACACACGCCCGCACACACCCGCGTCGGACGAGGGCATAGGCACGGCTGTGAAAAACAGTTTAGAAATAATAATTAAACAGGTGCGTCTTGAGGGCGGCTTTTATCATAGAACGTTTGTGCTGACAGTCAATTTGTTTTCCCCTAGTAATACACCTTAGTAATACAATCTTAAATTCACCCATAGTTTTCAAATTCCATCTTCGTTTCATCTGCATAGGACAAGCAGAAAACAAATGAGCAGATTTTAAGGGAGACATTTTTGTGTGTAAAATGCATCATTTATGTTACCTGAATATAATACCATCTGTTGAAAGATAAAATGCTGACAACATACCTCCGAAAAGTCAAACTCATGGGAGGTGAGGTTTTGTCTGCCGTAACGCTCTGCCTTGAGCTGGTTGATCAGAACGTTCAGCGAGTCAAGCAGGTCTTGTAGCTCGTGGGCCGAGTTCATGAATGTGCTTCTGCTGGCTGTGGACCAGAAAGAGTATAACGGTCACTAAAACGTTACTGTGTTACCGCAGTAGTACGCAAAGGATCCGAGACATTCTGCCAGCAATGGAGGTGGCAGGTTACAGGTGAACACACATGCACGCTATGATTATGTGTATGTGGTTTCGAAAAACTGACATTATAAACTGGTGCATGGTTGTAGGTGTACGCAAACCATGAACCAATACAGCAGCAGTCTTACGTGGCACTAGCCAAACCAAACAGCGTTGTAACCACTTCGGTGGAGATTAACAGCGCGCAGTGTAAAGCTGCAGCAATTCATTCGGAGTCGCATGTACGACTAAAGTGCAGTTAGTCGACTCGGAAGCGGAAATAGCGCAGTATAGTTGTCTTTATGAAGCGTTTAGGGTTCATCTCAAGATGAGATGCTAGACAAGACAATGTTCATGTAATGATAATAACGCCAACAGGAGAAATCAGAATAGAAACTCTTCCCTTTCTGCTTTCATTAAGGGCAGTCGAATCATGAACCAAACTAGCAACACACAAATTTAAAGGCAGTCTGTTCTTCAAAGCACGATTCAATGAGAGAGGAAGACAAAAGCATTATAATAAACAAAGACGCAAACTGCAAACTGTAGTTTGCATGCTTAGTATATTACCTGAGACGAAGGCAATTGCTTGTTTTATTCGTTTGCTGGCTTCCAGTATTCGTAGCGTCGCGAGTTTATATCTGCACACACACACACACACACACACACACACACAACAACAACAACAACAACAAATTAAGTCTATGCAAAACATAACATTTCCCAAAACTAAATAGTATACCATCCAAGCTTTCGTGACATGGTATATTCTACATCAGATGATAATTTTGTCGTACCGTCTGTCGTCACTGACTCACAAAGACGATTCTTCCAGTCAGTAGAGTGACTAATATGAATGTACGTACAACAGAACTGGTGGATACTCTGTGCCAGCTCTCGCAGCAATAAAATCGATGTCATCATATGCACTGCGTTACAGGAATTATTTTAAAACAACTGAAATGTTTATTAAATAAGATCTGAGTCTTTCTAACTTGGGGAGCGGGGATAACTCACACGCAGGCACCTTACCTATGTGGCTTTGCCATGTCAGCGCTGTAAGTACATCACTTCGGTGGATACTCAAAAACGCGCTATAAAAAGCTAGTCGCTCATGTTGAATCACATGCGAGCGCAGTGAGTCTGCTCGAGAGCGGAGAGTAGCTCTATATAAAATCGATCAGCAATTTCGACGACATGGCACGAGCAGAACTGTTTTCTAAGTGTTGTAAATATCACACACACACACACACACACACACACACACACACAGGCAATCCGAGCCTGTGTCCAAACCAAGAAATTAGAATGTATCTGACTGTTCACCTTCGAATATAGGGCCAGTCAATGGCTCCCATTTTGCCGGGGAGTGAGGTGAGGGATTGACCTGAATATTACATAAATCTCGGGGGGGGGGGGGGGGGGGGGGGATGGACCGTTATTATTTGCATTAGAATAATGACATGATATCATCTTGAATCTAAAATACACAGCAAAACTAACTGATAATCCTCACGTTGTGTATTGTCAGACTAAATAAGCGTTCTTTTTTTAAAACCGTTTATGTGTTTGTATCTTGTTTGAGAACGGTAGGAGTCATTCTTGTTTTGTATCTTTTCCT
>JABMCL010000985.1:0-12500 GCA_018857735.1 Alviniconcha marisindica | reverse complement strand
ATGAGACATATATATTATATATATACAATGTGTATTTGTAAAGAACGTGTAAGCGCTTAGGGCTTGTGCGGGTTAGGCGCTCTAAGTTTGACACACACACAACACACACATATATATATATATATATATAATATATATATATATTATATATATATATATATTATATATATATATATATATATAATTGTGTGTGTGTGTGTCAAACTTAGAGCGCCTAACCCGCACAAGCCCTAAGCGCTTACACGTTCTTTACAAATACACATTGTCAAAATTCAACGCGTACAACATGAATGTACACACACACGCACGCACACACACAGACTCGCACACGCACGCACGCGCGCACACGTACATACATGGGGGTGGGGTGGGGTGGGGGGGGGGGGGGGGGGGGGGGGGTGGGGGGGGAATCCAAAATACATAATCCAAAATAAATGACCAATAGATCAGGTTTGACATATTATTTTAAATACATAATCCAAAATAAATGACCAATAGATCAGGTTTGACATATTTTTTTAAAAACTAAAGTACGAACACATGCGTGTCATTGTGTATGCACGTGTGCTCATGCGTTTGTATGTGTGTGTGTGTGTGTGTGTGTGTGTGTGTGTGTGTGTGTGTGTGTGTGTGTGTGTGTGTGTGTGTGTGTGTATGTGTGTGTATGTGTATGTGTGTGTATGTGTGTGTGTATGTATGTGTGCGCGTTTGCGAATGTGCGTGCGTGCGTGCGTGCGTGCGTGCGTGTGTGTGTGTGTGTGAGAGAGAGAGAGAGAGAGAGAGAGAGAGAGAGAGAGAGAGAGAGAGAGAGAGAGAGAGAGAGAGAGAGAGAGAGAGAGAGAGAGATGCGCACACCCATATGTCTTTGTAAGCGATCCGGGCAATGCATAATCTATTATCCTTATCTTTGTTATTAGTACCTCAGGATGTCGTCTTCTCCGTCCTTGATGACGTCGTAACGGCGGGGGTGGGAGAGGAATACGCCGAAAGCCTGCCGCCTGACACTCCGCATTTCATCGTTGTGGATGCTGTCGTACAATGCGCTGGCACTCTAGGAACAAAGAACACGTTTTTCTTTCGAAGGAAAAAGAAGAGGAAGAATACGTCTCACAGAAAGAGGAGTAGAACTGGTAAAAGACTTAAAGGCTTCAAGCCATGAAGGAGTGTTTTTCAGTTCTAGGATTTTAAAGTCCCATCACCCGCACGCATGGGGTAATCTCAGCAGGAACAAGAGGAAGTAACCTCTTGAGGAAAGAACATAGACAGTAGGGGGTGAAGAGGAGGAGGAGGAGGAGAATAATAATAATAATTAGTGCTTTGAGCCCAGTCAACCACATGGGGTTATATGAGGGCTAATGAAGAAGAAGAAGAAGAAGAAGAAGAAGGTTATATGAGGGCTAATGAAGAAGAAAAAGAAGAAGAAGAAGAAGAATTAGTGCTTTGAGCCCAGTCAACCACATGGGGTTATATAAGGGCTAATGAAGAAGAAGAAGAAGATGACGACGAAGAAGAAGAAGAAGAAGAATTAGTGCTTTGAGCCCAATGAACCACATGGGGTTATATTAGGGCTAATGAAGAAGAAGAAGAAGAAGAGTTAATGTTTCTAGCCCAATCAACCACATGGGGTTATATTAGGGCTAATGAAGAAGACGAAGAAGAGGAGGAGGAGGAAGAAGAAGAAGAAGAAGAAGAAGAAAAAGAAGAAGAAGAAGAGGAGGAAGAGGAAGAAGAAGAACCAACAACGACAGCGACACCGACAAATTACTTCGTGGCAGGAATAATGTCTCAAAGACTCTACAGCCGCTCGTCGCCACAAGTGATGTCCCTTGTTAGGCTTGGCGTGTTCCAGCAGGTGGCGCTTGGATCTTAGCATGGCGGCGTTCCCAAGAGCGTGCAGAAGAAGGGCTTTGCACAGGTCTTGCTGGTACTCGTGAGCGCTGCTCACTTCGCGTTTGACCTTGTGTGAGTCACCTGGGGAGACGAGGGACGAAAACAGCCATTACATGACACTGCATATTGTTGATACTGGGCATATTGTTGATACTGTGCATATTGTTGATACTGTGCATATTGTTGATACTGGGCATATTGTTGATACTGGGCATATTGTTGTGGGCACAGTCTCCCGTTTTCTTCTTCTTCTTTTTTATTTAAAGTCTTTTCACATAAGTGATATTAGACTGATCTTACAGTTACCATGCTAACGACATGAGAAATAGAAATGTATGTAAAAAAAGCCAAATTTGGCAGTCAACAAACAACCATAATTATATACATCTCTGGGGTGTTTTTCTCATGGTGAGAAGACAGGTCATGCGAGTCAGCAAAAGTGTTAATTATATACATCTCTGTCTGTATTCATGGAGATAGTTAATGATCTTACAATTATCAAGATAACAACATATGTCAACAAGTTATACCGAAACAATAACAGACCTCAAGAGATTAAAAAGAAAAATCCGTGTATGCTCAGTCAGCTCTATGTGATGAGCACCTATATATATTAAAACCAAAAGTGATTGTATTGACAAGCTTTATTGACCTCCTTACCTACAAATCACGACAGAAAAATGTTTCGTTGATTGTGGAAGTCATACCTAAACTTCCAATATTTCAGTGACTATCGTCTGCC
Organism: Alviniconcha marisindica; assembly: GCA_018857735.1. NCBI lineage: Eukaryota > Metazoa > Mollusca > Gastropoda > Provannidae > Alviniconcha > Alviniconcha marisindica. The sequence continues at coordinate 9,868 of JABMCL010000985.1, read as the reverse complement.
TGAAGGCATTCACTTTTGTTTTGAAAGCAGTGAGTCGTACTCAGCAATGCCTTCCTCGGAGGCTGGTTTGCTTTAAAAAATGACACTGTAAAAAATATAGTTTATCAAAAAGGAGAAACTTCGGTTGCAGTTGCCCTCCTCTTCCTTCTGTTTGGAAGTTGCTCCATGCTGCCATCACATTCGCTATTCTGTTACTAGCATGCGCTAGATATAATTATGTGTATTTCCACACCACCAATCGTTAGACATCTTCTCGAAGGTAGACATGAGGCCACCAACCCGCGCAGCGATCTCAGAGCGAGCTGTGCCCGTGCATGCATGGTGAGAAGACAAGTCATGCGAGTCAGCAAAAGTGTTAACTCCACAAAATGAAAAGGCTCTTTTAACCTGTCTCGGCCGGACGTTTACTCAGCAGTACCTGCTTTTGCTGGGTGGCTCCTAGCCCAGTGGGATAAACACTGAGTGTGTAACAACGGTGGGAGAAACGCTGAATGTGTAACAACAGTGGGATAAACACTGAATGTGTAACAACAGTGGGATAAACACTGAATGTGTAACAACAGTGGGATAAACACTGAGTGTAACAACAGTGGGATAAACACTGAATGTGTAACAACAGTGGGATAAACACTGAATGTGTAACAACAGTGGGATAAACACTGAATGTGTAACAACAGTGGGATAAACACTGAGTGTAACAACAGTGGGATAAACACTGAATGTGTAATAACAGTGGGATAAACACTGAATGTGTAAGAACAGTGGGATAAACACTGAATGTGTAAGAACAGTGGGATAAACACTGAATGTGTAACAGCATTGGGATAAACACTGAATGTGTAAGAACAGTGGGATAAACACTGAATGTGTAACAGCAGTGGGATAAACACTGAATGTGTAACAGCAGTGGGATAAACACTGAGTGTAACAACAGTGGGATAAACACTGAATGTGTAACAACAGTGGGATAAACACTGAGTGTAACAACAGTGGGATAAACACTGAATGTGTAACAGCAGTGGGAAAAACACTGAATGTGTAACAACAGTGGGATAAACACTGAATGTGTAAGAACAGTGGGATAAACACTGAATGTGTAACAACAGTGAGATAAACACTGAATGTGTAAAAACAGTGGGATAAACACTGAGTGTAACAACAGTGGGATAAACATTGAATGTGTAACAGCAGTGGGATAAACACTGAATGTGTAACAACAGTGGTATAAACACAGAGCTGAGTCCCTGTATGATTCACTGTGAAAGTAAACGTTACAAACCCCTTCCATGTTCATCCAACCAGGATTCCAAGCGTGCCGCCAACCGATGTGCGTGCCGTGTGTTTCCGTTCTTCATGAGATGTCTGGCCAGAGTGCCGACTGCCAGGCACGCCTGCCCCTGAATACGGTTCATGGTTCGAGCTCCGTGGTGTTCTCCGTTTTTCCCGAAACAAATGCTTTCGATCGCTGTTAAAAAGGCCTGCCCAGCACAGATAAATACACGTTGCTGTCAACGACTATGGGAGCAGTGTGTGTGAGTGTGTGTGTGTGTGGGGGGGGGGGGGGGGGGGGGGGGGGAGTCACTTGGTAAAGGTGGTTGGTCCGTTTCATTACAAAGAGAGGAAGGAATGCTGTCTGGTGCTTTTGCAATTTTCCGACTGTGGCATTACATTGAAAACAATAGAGAAAGAAGACAGGATGGAGTCGGGTGAAGGGGGTTGTGCTAGGTTAAAATAAAAAGGTAACCTACAGCTCAAACAAGCCCCTATTTGTGCTCCTCTGGCTCTGAAATTTTTCCAATGTTTAGTTTAAAACGTATAACGTATTGAAGGAACTGAAGTCCTACGGCTATGTAATATTAACAACGGAACAAAGGGGCCTGGAGACCCAATGTGTGTAACAACACGCCAAAGGGGTCTGAACCTATTGAGTGTAACATGACAAAGGGGTCTGGAGACCCATTGTGTGTAACAACATGACGTTAGTTAGTGAATGACTAACTTTTAAGCAGTCGTAAGGCACATTTCTATGTTATTCATAGACAATAAAGATTGTGCATTCTGTATTCTGAAACATGACAAAGGGGTCTGGAGACACAATGTGTTTAACATGATAAAGGGGTCTGTGTGTAACATGACAAAGGGGTCTTCAGACCCACTGTGTGTAACAACATGACGAAGGGGTCTCCGGACCTGCTATGTGTAACAGACGCCTACTGTGTGTAACAACAGGGCAAATTCTGGCTCCCTTCCCTGGCTTTACCAAGGAAGACTTAGAAACCCAGTCACTAAGGCTCTCACCTTGGAAGGCTGCTGCAACGTGACGCAATGAACCAGCACTCTCTGAACCTCTTCCTCGTCGATGCCAGGCGTGACCAGAACGTGTCGCACGAGCAGGTCCTGAGACAGCGCGTTTCCATAGCCGCCCACGATGTCAATGATCACAAGGCGCCTGTTCTGGCAGAACGTGTCCGAGGAGTTGCATGTGGTACCAAGGATGTTGTCAACGAAACGTTCATAGTCAGAGGGGCCCAGCTTCGTCACGACTGCTCGGAGGTTTTCGACGCATTTGGAGCGGTTCAGATTGTCTAGAACCACAAGAGTATAGGATTTCTAATGAGAATTTTGTTTTTGTAATTTATAAATGAAAATTACTGTAGCAGTAATTGGATTTTAATGTCCTGTCAACCTCACAGGGTCACCTCAGGACAGTCAAACTCAGGTCATAAGCAAATACACATTTCTAAACTCTTCTTACATATATACCAACCCTCTGTAAAGTCAATCTACAAAACCAATCACTTCGCAAACATAAAACATACATACACAAACATCAGACACAAATTTTCGAAGAGTTAGTCCCTCCAATATTAGCCCTGTTGAAAGATCACATAAGGCTAGGTCATGCTGGTATCGTCGACCATTCCGTCTAATTTATCGATACCAGGTTAAAGAAAAATATAAAAAGGAATGGACGGAGACAATATAAAATAAAAAAATGTTACATAAATACATAATGGCAAATACCAGTGCCATATGGCAGCAAGCTGCACATACCACCTACCAACTATCATCTCCTAGCTGCTCAACAAGAGCCATACAAGAAAGCCTAATCCTTAACGAAAACTATTTGAGAGTTTTCTGGAGAAAAAAAAGTCACGACAATGGACCATTAGCAGAAAAATGACAACACAGAAAGAGTAAGAGGACGAGACAGAAAAAACGTGAAAGGAGATAGGAAAGGGGAATCAAATATATGACAGCCCTGAGATTCCAGACAGGAGGAAGACATCAGACATACCCGGCCTCCCTTCGGGTCATGAAAAATACAGAGGGAGACGGCCGGAGAGTGACGGAAGGGGTAAAAAATGGAGAACGACAATGAAAGAGTGCTTCACAGAGAGATAGAGACTGAGGTTGTAACGGACAGAACGACAAACCGAGATAGCACTCCATTCTTTTGGTAAAATACTAGAACTGAGAATTCAAAACAAAAAGTCATTTTAACAATAGGGACTGATAAACCTAACAAGAAAGCTGTTTAAACCTCTTTCGTGGTGCTTGTGAAGACATTCAAATCCGTCTGTGATATTCTTCTGGATGTTCTTGAGCGACAGATGTTTCGTTTTCTGTTTAACACAAAACAAAACAAAACATGAGCAACAACAATATATCTTTAACAGAATCATGTCTGCACTTTTACTACAAACACAAACGCACACGCGCGCACACACCCCACTCGCGCTCACATACGCACATGCACGCACATACTCATATATGAACGGGCTCGTAAAACACATGCATCATTAGGGATCAGTAGGGTTAGTGATCTGTTGTAGCCGGCTTTATCGTGAAAAGAACAGAAAACCAACAACAGCAACAACAACAAACAAACAAAAAAGAGGATAAAATAATTAGCAATGAGAAATTTTCTAATTAGGTCACAGTGTAAAAATCCAAGGCCTACCGCTTTCGTCTGCAAGGTTTGCGCTTGCAGCTTGTGCAGAACTATCTCCGGAGCCCTCTTAATTTGTCTGGAAATCAAAAAAGTGGACGTCAAAAGAGAGGCTCAAATTAGGTTTATTGAGGCATTAAACTGCAGTTTAACTCCCACTTTAGCATGCGGATCCTTGTCGCTGTCGGTAAAAACCCAATGACACTGCAACATTTTCAGTCATCTCAGTTAATGGCATAGAGATAAATGAGTGATAATCAATAATGCGGCATTGAACAAACAAGCTACGAATTTAGATATTTACGAACGAATGGAAAATCGTGTTATATATTGCCTAGTCTGCCAGACAGCAGCACTAAGATGATAGCCAAATTTACACAGGGGGCACTAAGAATTCGGTCTTCTGAACCTGATTACTTGAATAGCTGAAAAAGACAAGAAAGAAAAAAGACAGTATTACATATTGTCAAATTTAAAAAAAAAAATGATAATAATAACTCACGACAATATATTGTCAGAAAAATTGATAATAATGATAATGATAGGTCACGACAATATGAAAAATATAAAAATACAGGCACAGGAAGGCGGAAAAAGATGGAAAGAGACAGAGAATCAGAAGGAAACACAAGCAAACACAGAGAACCGGAAAGAAACGGGCAAACACACAGACACACAAAGAGAGTTGACAGTTACCTTTTATGATCAAGTCTGATATGTACGTTCGCCCCCATGTCGATTTCCGGTAGATCTGTTGGGGGCACAAAAACAAAAAAGACATTACTGTGACATAATTATTACATGTATGCTTCGTTTGTGCGCTTATTCTCTGACTATAGTTTAATAAATACACGTTTGTGCCTGAAGTGTGTATCTCCAAACATTTAAATTTAAACTCGGAAGCAGCTGGGGGGGGGGGGGGGGGGGGGGAGGACGATACAGTCAGTCGTGGCGTTAACAGCTTTTTTTCTTTTCTTTTTTCATTTATGAAACACGGGTGGCTATCCCAAAGAAAGCAGGCTGTGTGTAACATTGCAAAGAGGGGAAGGAAACCTGTTTTATTTTTTAACTTGACTGTGAAACATTCGCATTGCAGACAAAGGCTGGAGTGGCAAAAACGTCTCAAACGCATAACATTGCACTATAGATCAACTATTATTAAGACCATGGTGAGATTACGGCCTGCCTTCGTACCATTTGAAATGACGATTTTGTGGGTGGCTTTCTGTGAAGTCGACGCACTAAAAACAGAAAACAAACACAAAATGGTTAACATGTACTCAACGATATGAGCCTGGTCATAAGCCAGCAAGGTGGAATATAGAATGGCAAAAGAAATAGCTAATTATATTCGAATGTTTCCGAACATTTCGATCTACAATAAGTTAATGAATCAAGTATATGAAAGCTTGATTAATATTAATTCAGACATCTAGGCGGCTTCGACTAGTCGGGCAACGAGCATTTCGATTTTTTAAATGTGTGTGTGTGTGTGTGTGTGTGTGTGTGTGTGTGTGTGTGGTGCGTGCGTGCGTGCGTGCGTGCGTGCGTGCGTGCGTGTGAGTGAGTGAGTGAGCGAGCGAGCGAGCGAAGGCGTGCGTGAGTGCGTGTATTCTACCGTCAGAGCCACTGACACTCATGTCAGCAGTGTGAACTTTGATGATGTGACAATACGTAAGAGACCTGAAAGAAACGGAAACACACGTTACCTCGTTGGACGTTTCTTTGTGTTTTTCAGAAGAATGCGATCACTGGCTTGGGCAGATTGAAGGGTTCCCTGCTCGTCATACTGCAGCGTCTGATGTCAAAAAAGCGATAATAATAGCTCACGATAATTACAATTCAATGACGCTGAACGTTCACAAGAGTTATTGCTGCTTTGCTGCACGCGCGCGCGCGCGCGCACACACACAGCAACACACACACACACACACACACACACACACAACACACACCACCACCACCACCACCACCACACACACACCACACACACACCACCACCACTACCACCACCACCACCACCACCACCACCACCATCAACACACAACAACAACAACAGCAACAAAACTACAACGTTCTGATAGAGCTGTCGATCTTCATCAGGAAAGTACACATATACAGCCAACTGATACTAACGCAAAATAAAGATAGGCAAGAAAAGAAGAAGAACCAGACCAGAAGAAGACAGATTGTTACTTAAAACGAGGAGGACTTAATAAAATAATGACTTCCCCTTCATTTTCAGTGACTGTTTGTCATCTTCTAGTATGTTTCTTCTTCTTTTGCCCGTCTTTCTTCTTCGTTATTATCATGATATATATACTCCCCCCCCCCCCCACCCCCGCTGATGAAGACACATCAATCGATAACACCTCAGCGGATTCTCTCTTCTTCTTTTGTTGTTGTTGTTGTGGTTTTTTTTTGTTGTGTTTTTGGGGGGGGGGGGGGGGGGGGGGGGAGCGGTCTTTTTCCTGTCTTCTTTTGATGAGTACATTTTCCTAGTTCCTTACCATCGCTTCTAGTTTTGTTTCCGGTACATCTCTATAGGTGCTGGTTTGACTTGTCCAGGTATATGCACGGGCATACACGGGATTTGAGTGAACTGCTATTAGCGGGATCGCTCTACAAAACACAGTCACTTACTTACCTTCAGCTCGACTGTCATACATAGCTAACTCGAGTGGTGCTTAGTAGGCCTTCTTGTTACGGAATATTAAGTCAACGAAGCACTACAGAGAAAGATCCATAAATTTAGTTCCTACATCGATCGCAGCATCCCGCTGAGTAAAAGAGGTTTTGAGCTGGCTAACTCTGGTCACGTAATTGCAGTCTCTCTATTGGGCGATTCAGCGAAGCTGGTTTGCTAGAGTGAATGCGCTTTGTAATCTTTCGCGCAAAAAGTCGCGAGAGGTCGCATCGCACTTCGGGCCGATTTCTGAGTAGGCGTTGCTTCACGCTGTGTATAACAGTGGAAGTTGAACCTAGAATCGCGAAGCAGTACAAATGTTAATACTGTTGCAGTTGCAAAAATTACCGTGGAAAGGGGATGGAGGTGGAAAAAGTGTCTTTGCGTCGTTTTTTGGCTGACCAGAAGATCGCGAATTCGTAGAAAAATGCGTTTGGGGCATCCTATGGCACGAGCAACAGGTTATTGCTTATTGCCAGACACATTATGACTACGGGCCTCCAAAAATGCCTTTAAAGTTGGCAGTATAAAACTCGCAAATTCACTGTCACCGCCTTCCATTGAGAAGAAAGTACGCACCGGAAGTAAAAGCAGCCAAGGGACTTAAACGATGCTGGGCAAAAGTCAAGGGAGATAACAACCCCGCCTGAATCGCCCAATATACTACGGGTATTCTTCAAATGCCGAAGTGTCGACTAAATCGACACTTACATAGTCTTTTCTTTTTTTTCTTCTTCTTTTTTCACACACCTCGTGGACTGATATCCCACAGTCCTTGTTTTTATGCAGATCAGTGACAAGTATAAGACGAGGATAAACAGGCCTCTAATGACGCTAAGAAGTAAGTTGTTAATGGCTATACGTGAGACAATTATCGATGAGCTCCCTTTCAACTGTTGTGACGCCAAGAGTGTGTAGTTTACCTTTTCGTGGAAACGATGCACCTTGTCAACGCTGTAGTGATGACGTTTCAGTCTCAGCCCATCAACACTTCTTTTGGCAAAGTATTTGTGCTCAAGTTCTCCTGCAAAACCAAATCAGTATGATTCTCTCTCTCTCTCTCTCTCTCTCTCTCTCTCTCTCTCTCTCTCTCTCTCTTCTCCCCCTCCCCCCCCCCCCCCCCACCCCCGCTCCCCTCCCTCCTTCTCCTCCCTCTCACCTCTCCCTCTCCTCCCTCTCCCTCCCCCTCCCTCCCTTCTCCCCCCGTCTCCCTTTCCTCCTACACCTCTCCTTCTCCTTCCACCGCTCTCTTCACGGTCCCCAATTTCTCCCCACCAGCTCTAGCTCTAATGTACTGGTCATAAACACGCCGTCGGCACAGTTGACATGAGAGCAACTGATAGTTAAGTCCGCGGACTCAGGCACAATCATTTCCTTACCAAGATGGTCGTTTTCTAAAGTGCTGTACTCCCATTCATCTCCCTCATCCAATATCTGAAAACAAAGGAAAAGGAGACTGAATAACCCAGTGCGCGAGTATGCACACACGTGTGTACGATGCGCGCGTGTGTGTATGTGTGTGTGTGTGTGTGTGTGTGTGTGTGTGTGTGTGTGTGTGTGTGTGTGTGTGTGTGTGTGTGTGTGTGTGTGTGTGTGTGTGTGTGTGTGTGTGTGTGTGTGTGTGTGTGTGTGTGTTGTGTGTGTGTGTGTGTGTGTGTGTGTGTGTGGTGGTGTGTGTGTGTGTGTGTGTGTGTGTGTGTGTGTGTGTGTGTGTGTGTGTGTGGTGTGTGTGTGTGGTGTTGTGTGTGTGTGCGTGTGCGTGTGGTGCGGTGCATGGTCGTGTATGTGTGTGTGCGCGTGCGTGTGTGTGTGTGTGTGTGCGTGAGTGCGTGTGTGTGCTCGACACACATATGCAATCACTCGATGAGTCAGCCAACCAGTCCAACGCTCAGTCACCCGGTAATAATTATATCCACACACCTTGACGTGGACGGAGAAAACGCTGACCATTGCCTTCTTGATGGTGAGCAGCTCTTCATGGTCCTCTGGGTGACAGTGGACAAGCGTCACAGTGCCCTTCTGGTCAGTTGTGAACACAAACCTGCGGATGGGCAAAGGGGGTGGGTAGGCGGTGTGGTGGTGGGGGGTATACATGAATTTTTGCACAAAATATACTTGCTGCCTCGACTATACAGTGGCGCACTCTATCCTGCCGCATTAGCTTAATGAGAATTGTCTGCAATTTAAATCATACGCGGTTTGGATCTCTTACACATGGCTGAAGGGTTACATGTCGACAGTCTATAGCATCAGGCTCAGTAAAAGCTTAAAATATATATTCAAAGTCTATACCTATTAGCACAATAAAACAACCAAACAACCGAACAACAACAACAAACTTTTCTTTTTTTAAATAACGGATCTACTTTACAGCAAGCTCGGTCCACCGCAGTATAGAGCCCAGAGAAATACAACTCACCCTTACCTTATTTTAAAGTAGACAACAAACTGCTTAATCTCCCAATTTTAGAAAGGAACACTTCTATTCTGCCTGGTATGTGTTATCCTTGAAAACGAAAAGCAAGATTGCAGTAAGATATTAAAGAGTTTGCGCAATGAGTTTGAGTGGATTAATTACGTATAGTACTATACCACGAAATAAGAAGTAGGCTTATAGCACTTGCGTAAGTGTTGCTGAGGCCTAGGAGTTTTAACGAACTGACTGCGGCAAAACTTACTCGAGGAGTGTTTCTCACTCCGTGGTAATCCCCGACACGCAGGCATGGAGATTAAGAACCGAAGTTGAACCCTGAAGCGAATGCAAGCTTATGTCCATCATCTTTGCTGATGTCACTGGACTAAGCCGCAGCTGTTTCCTGCCTCAGCCAAATCCCGGACAAAGCTACACCTTACGAGGTTAGCCTTGCATGTCCGTAGTAATTTCATGTCATGACCTTATTACCCACCTTGACCTGGACCCGGACTATCGCCCGTCGTTAAATACATTAAATAATTGTGATTCAGTTAATTACCGGTCACCACAAACAAACAACACGTAAAATTCTCATTTGTTCTTAATCATTACTTCTTTTGCAGTAGCACGCAATATCACTTTAGAAACGCGCTACTGCACTCTGTCTAACAAAAGACCTACATTTCAGGTTATAAAAATCCGTTTAAAAGCCAACAACAAAGTCACTAATCGCTAAACGTACGTTTTCGACAGGTCCCACTTGAATGGATTCTCCAACGCTGAAACAAAAATAAGCATTATGGATGCTGAAAGTGTA
>JABMCL010003362.1:47500-54005 GCA_018857735.1 Alviniconcha marisindica | reverse complement strand
CTGGTTTTGGGAATCCCATGCTGGGTTACTTTTTGCATTAAATATTAAAATCACCCAACAGGACAACTTTCAAATTACTGCCCTGCACCCTGTCCATCATTGTAACAAATTGGTCATACCAGTCAAACGTTAAGCTGGGTTTCTAAAAATATAACCAACTAAAATACTAGACTTGCGCGTTTGTATTTCTAACCACACGCTTTCAACTCCCCTCAGACTCTAAGTCAGGACGGCGACGGACAATTTTGCTGATTAAGAATGTATGTAAACAACTAAACCTGTGTGCTGCGATTGGCAGCATCCTTTCGGATTAATGAATAGGAGGAAGAGACAGACCTTCATTGGAATGTGGCTTTTCAGCCTAGTCTCACTGAGACCGAACGGGTGGAAGAGTTGATGGGACTCAAAGAAGACATTAAGATCATAAATTTTTTTTTCTGAATGTGGTACACATTAAGGTGACCGACTCGGAGACAGTCGCTGGACATGCTAAACCCTGACTAAAAATCCGTTCCAAGCTGAAAAATGCAGGAATTCAAATCACTGCGTGCATAAAGCCCTTTAAATGTTACATATATATATATATTATAATAATATTATATATATATATATATATATACCCCAGAGGACAATGGCGCATACAACTGAAAAAAAAAAGAACCAACAAAAGAACTAGTAGTACAAATTTCGGAAAACAAAGCAGAGGGAATCCACAAAAAACACGATTAACAATCCAAAGGGAGCTCGAGTTCTTGCAGATGCAGACACAAACTATTCAGTAATGAAATACCCCAACTTTTCCCACCGGTTAACTATTCAAAGGGAGCAGACACAGCCGCTCGGGTTCTTGAACAGTTTCCAACACGAAGTATAAATTTAGTTAGTGGAATATACTAACGTGCCCACCAGTTAATGCAAACGGAGCAGGCACTACTGTTCGACCCTGAATAGGTGCAAAACACAAAGTATTCAGCAAATGACAAACACCAACGTGTCCACCAGGATCCTGGACGTATAAACTATAATTGTCTCAAGGCCATGAGTATACAAGACTGCAGTGTCACCGACCGGGGGCGTGCCCAAAACACAATAGCGCATGATGATTGTCGCAGTAATCCCGGAGTCGGTCAGTCTCTGGTATTGGTTACAAAAAAGTAAAAAAAAAGTAAAAAAAAGGGGGGGGCCTAAAAATTTAACCCATAAGTTAAAAAGCGTTTACAATTGAAAGGAAAACCCCGGGGATTTTTTTTCCCGAACCCGTGGGGGAGCTACCGTAGGGAACTCAGGTTTTGCTTTGTGTTTGTGTGACGTCTTTTGGCGCTAATTAACTCCCCTTTGCCTTGTGTTTCTTATTCGTCAAAATTTGTCTCCTCCTCTTGTTCTTCTTGTTCTTTTGTTTTTTTTCTTGTTCTTCTTCTTTTCTTCTTTCTTCTTCTTCTTCTTCTTCTTTTTCTTCTTCTTCTTCTTTTTCTTCTTCTTGTTCTTGTTTTGTTCTTCTTCTTCTTCTTCTTCTTCTTCTTCTTCTTCTTTTCTTCTTCTTCTTCTTGTCCTTTTCTTCTTTTTCTTCTTGTTCTTCTTGTTTTTTCTTCTTTTTCTTCTTCTTCTTCTTCTTGTTTTGTTCGGGGTTTTTGTTTTTTGTTGTTGTTGTTGTTGTTCTTCTTCTTCTTCTTCTTCGTTCTTGTTTTTTTTTCTTTTTCTTCTTCTTCTTCTTTTCTTCTTCCTTCTTCTTGGAAACATGTTCTTTTTACTATTTCCAATCACTCGAGGCGTTAAATAACTTTTTCGAGTCCAAACACATAAATGGTTAAAAAACAAAACAAAAAAAAAAAGCCATTGGACCAGACAAAAAAAGATAAGTGGGTTTTGCTCTCCATCCCCTTTAAAAAAAAAAAAAAAATAACCGTTTAACTGATGTTTAAGTGTCATTTAGTAGCTTGATAAAGGGGATTACCTCGAAAATTTGCTTGTTGTGTTTTGTGCTAATAAATAGCGTTCTTTTGTAAACCTTTTATGTTTTGGGATCTTGTTTTACAAAGCTAGCAGTCATTTTATTCTCTCTTTTTTTTCTTTTCTTTTTTTCTTTTTTTCTTTCTTTTTTCTTCTTCTTCTATTTCTTTTTTTTTTTTTTTGGTTTGTAATCTGGTCGAAATTTAAGTACTTCGCCACCCAGTCTTTCAGATATCTCACCGATCGGGGAAAAGAGTTTGGTGGACCCAAAGACTGGCACCCAAGCCCTCCGAGATCCTAAAACCCCACCACTTAATTTCCCTTCTGCTAGACCGGCCCAACCGCTCCCAGACCATTCTGGGTGGAATTTCACCGGCAAGGAACCTAACCTGGCGCAAACAGGAGCAGAGAGTCGTGGTCAGTGTTCAATGAAGCTGTTTGTGGCCCCTACAGCGAAACTCCTTAACAGTCAAGTCCGTAAAAGTTGTGAGTAGGAAGAAGACGTGATTAAATTTTCCCATCGATGTGGGCCATCACGCCCCCCCCCCCTCCACCCCCCCCCCTCCTCTTGCTCCCCCTCCCTCCCTCCTTCCCCCATGACCTGAACCACCACCATGGGTTGGCCCCAAACCACAACAAACACGCCCACCCCGCCCTGCCCACTCCCCCCCACTCCCCCAAACCACCACCAACTGGCGCTTTCTCTCTCCCTCTCTCCTCTCTCTCATCTCTCTCTCCTTTTCTCTCTCTCTTCACACAACACACACACACACATACCACCACCACACCCACCACCACAACTACACACACCCCCAACACACAACACACACAACACGACACACACGCCCGCCCGCCCACGCACACACACACACACACGCACACACACCCCACCACACTCAAACCACACCCCACACAACACAACACATCACCACACACACACCACACACACACACACACACACCCCACCCCACACACCACACACACACCCCACACACACACACACCACGGCACACGCACGCACGCACGCACACACACACACACACACACACACACACACACGCATTAATTCACTGTGACAGAAAAAGAGACCAGGTAACCGAGTTCCGGAAACAAAAGCGCGAGAGTGGTGTGGAAAAGTAGGCTTTGTATGTCAGTAGCCAGTGCGAACGCTTTTACTCTTACGCGGATCAGTCGACTTGCCGAGAATTTACACGGGAGATAACTAAGGATAATGCAGTGTCGCAAACTGGGTTGCCTCCCTTCTCAAGCAGCCGTCAACAGCCAGCTCTGCCTCATTTAAAAAAAATAACGCCTCCTCTTCCCTCCACCTTCACCCCCTCAGCCCCCTTCCATACACACTGTTCTGAATTACTCCCCGGCCGCCCACCGCCCATCCAACTTTCCATTTATTCACTTCCGTGTACTTTTTTATACTTTTTTTTCTCGTATTCTAGTATATTCTAGTGTACTCGTTCTATTTTCCGGTTTGGATTTTGCTATTTCTTGTTCTTTTTATTTATTTATTTATTTTTGTCGCACTCTTCCCTTTTTATTCCTTTTTATGGGGGGAGCTGCCAACCCTCCCCACACACAAAAACACCACCACGCCCCACGACGCACCCCCCACCCCCCACCAAAAAAACCCCCCACACACACCCACACACACCACACACAAACACACACACACACACACACACACACTAAATTTGCAAGCATATTAAAGAATGATACTTTAAATTGGGGTTAATTTTTTTTCTTCCTTTTGTGTACCGCCCAACGCAAAAAAACGAATCAGTGTCTTCTTTTTTCTTCCTTTCTTTAGTTACTCTCACTCTAAGAGAGAGAGGAAAAGAAAAGAGAGAGAGAGAGAGAGAGAAGAGAGAGAGAGAGAGAGAAGAGAGAGAGAGAGAGAGATTTTTACAGGTAATAAAGATGATGCATGCTTTTTTTCATCCAGCCCTCGCCCAAACCCGGGGCTAATCTATTTTAAAATTTTAAATGTACACATTTTTTAATTACGAGAGAAGGGGAAGAGAGAGAGAGGGGAAGAAGGAGAGAGAGAGGAGAGAGAGGGAGAGAGGAGAGAGAAGAGGGGAGAGAGACAAGAGAAGGGGGAAAACAAGAAGAAGCGAGAAGAGAGAGAGAGAGAAACAAAAAAGAAAAGAGGAAGGAGAAAAACAAAAGGAGACAGAGAAGACGGAGAGGGAGAGAACAGAGAGAAAAACAGCACAACAGACAGAAAAGAAGACGAAAAAGAAGAAAAAAGAAGAAGAAGAAAAAGAAGAAAAGGAAAAAGGAAAAAAAAAAAAGGGGGAAAAAAGAAACGGGCCCATAAATAAACCTGTGGGTGAGACAAAAATTTTAAAGTGGACTGGAACCAAGAAAAAAGCTGGCCTCATGTGTATAATTTTATTAGCAAGTACGCATCGCAGGCTTAAAATTCGATGGCTCTATCAATGTACTACGAACAATACTTTTTTTTGTTTCAATTCGCGCTCTTGGGGGCGCACCCATGGTGGCCCTTCGGGCGATTTTTTGTTTTACCAACGAAAAAGAGAGTTAGTTTAGCACTCAAAAGTAACACAAGACAACAAAAAGACCTGAATCGCCTGCGGTAACTCTCACCTGACATGGGGTAAATACAAGGGACGTAAACCCCCCAGAGGGCAGATACTCTCACCTGGGACACGTGTAAATCAAGGTACATAAACCCACCAGGGTACATCTCTCCCTGCAACGTTAAAACAAGGTACATAAAATCCCCCAGAGGTACAAACTCCACCTGGCACACGTTAAAAACAAGGGACAAAAACCCACCAGAGGTAATCTCTCACCTGCATGCCGAAAAACAAGGTACTAAAAATCCACCAAGGGAAAAAAGTTTGGTTTAGTGTTGCTTTAATATGGTTCAGTTTTTGCTTTTTTCAGCGCTTTTTTGGGGGGGGGCGGGTAGGGGCTTTTAAAATTTTCATTTTGTTATTATTTTTCGTCCACAGAAAACCGTAGGGAAATTTGGGGGCGGGGGCCCAGGACGGCCCCCCGACTTTCCACAGCTCCCCGACTTTGATAAAAAGGGGATGAGATGGGTGCGGTTGCATATTAGGGGCAAAAATGTGACCAATGCCGAACACGGTTCAATGTGCTTTTCGTCCACAGAAACCGTAAAACCGTCATTAGGACGGAAAAACCCAAAAGGCCCCCCTCGCGCGCGTACAATTTTGAGGGAAAGAAATCATTTGCGGGGCCAAACAATCACAAAGCGGGGGCTTACTTTTCCCCCTGTATTTGACCCAAGGGGCGCCAGAGCTTTTTGCGCCGTCATCTTCTGTTTTCTGTTTGCTGATTTTTTGGAAACGAAGCATTACTGCTTGGCCAAGCCATAAGAAAAACGCCTACTGCTGTTAATTTAGTTTCTGTGTTCGATCGAACACAGTTAGATGTACAGACTGAACCTGTCCCACCTCTACAGACAGAACGTGTAGTCACACCTGTACAGACTGAACGCGCTGTTCCACCTGTACAGACTGAACGTGTAGTCACACCTGTACAGATTGAACCTGTCCCATCTGGTATAGACTGAACCTGTAGTCATACCTTCACACAGCTCCTGAGCTCTGATAGAAAGCATGCAAGTAAGTAAACATGGTGCTTAACGTCCACAGAAACCATAAGGCTTATTAGGGACGGGGAGAAGGGGGAAGGGGGTATGGAGGTGGGGAGAGAGGGAGAGTATATACCTATCGCTACACTGTCACCACCAGAATGACTCCTGCATTAAGGTGGGCAGCGATGAGAGCCATTTTAATGTTTCAGTAGGAAGTGATGGACAAAGTCACAAGACAGTGCCCACAAACCACAACCTTTCTGAAGAAAGGAGAGCCGAAGCGGTATCGAACCGAGGTCCTTCTGCTTACCAGCCTAACGCCTTACCGCTAGGCCAAACCGGCTCACAAGGAGAGCTCCAGTGGCATAATTATATACCCTACATTTCAGGCACACTCGGCGACACAGGTGTGCACAGACATAAGACAGAACCAATTTTTGTTCCTGACCGGACGTAGTCCTTAGATCTCCAAACTGGTTCAACATATAAACACACAAATACACGCATATACAGGTTAGCCTCAGGGTGAATTGTCACAGATCTGAAACAGAACAGAGGCCAGAGCGCTCGTGCAGAATCAACAAACAAGGGAGTTAATTAGCGCTCGAAATACGTAACACAAGTACAGCAACACAGACCCGAGTCGCCTACGGTAACTCTCACTGATCTGCCATGTGTGAAAATACAAGGTACATAAACTCCACCAGAGGGAAAAAAAGATGCGATTCAGGTCTTTGTTTTTGTGGTTGTGTTACGTATTTCGAGCGCTAATGAACTCCCTTCGTTTGTTGTTTCTGCACTAGCACCCCTGGGCCTCGTTCTGTTTCAGGTTTTATGTTTTAGTTCGTTGAATACCGGTCGATCTATGATTCAGTTCGTTAATGTTGGTCGATCTGTGGTTTAGTTGTTTAACTATCGGTCGATGTATGGGTGGTTTAGTTCGTTAAATTGTAG